>JADRCH010000075.1:5910688-5913041 GCA_019843965.1 Rhynchomys soricoides
GTGGAGAGCAGGAAATTCCTTCCTGCCCTTGCAAACTCACTTTCTTTTCCTGAAGCAGATCTGGCTGCCCCTGCAGTCTCTGCTCACACTCGCTGCCTGTATTGTGAATAACAGCACCCTTCTCAGTCGCAGAGACTCTACGACCTCCGACAGACAGACACAAATCCCAAACATAGACTTTGTATTGGAAAGCAGAGGTGGGAATCTGTTTGACAGTAGAGGGTGGGAATATTGAGCTGGAGACATCCTGTCACGATATCCTCTGTACCTGCAAGCCTATCAAGGCCAGGAGCACACATTCAAATAGTGTGTGAGCATCTGCCCTGTACTTGAACTCTCCTGATGAGCACCACTGTAGCCCTTACACCCCAAGTGAATTAGTGGGAATGGAGTAAGCCTGGTTGGAGGAAACAGCCAGTTTGATAAATCATCAGTTCAAATACTTACTTGCATTTGTTCAACATAACATCTTTATTGATTCTCTGGGAATTTCACATCATGCACCATGATCACACTCAGTTCCTAGTCCTTCTGTGACCGCCCACCCACCTTGTGACCTACCCTCTAGAAAAAGTAAATATAAAAATAAGAATAAAAAATAAGCAAGTCCAATTTGTGTTATATATCATTTGCTGCGCTGCCCGCAGAGTGGGATGGGCATTTTACTTGTAGTTTTGACTGTGTGATCAGTTGTATGGAACCGGGTCAAAATATTAGCGTTGCTTCATTACCTCTTCGATAATAAAGACATTCGAATGGTGCTTTGTAGTTTGTAATGAGCTTTTCTTCTGGCCTTCGTTACCTCAGTTGATTTTCTTCCTGGTCCCTGGGGCAGAACTTGTTTTTATTGGGATAAATCTGCATTAATTATAAAAATAATATTGAGATAGACTACAGGCAGTAGTTAGAAAAGCAAATTGTAGTGGTTTTGACCCTGAACTGATATTTGGAAAAGATTAAAATTGAGCAGACATGGTGCAACACTTCAGGGGTTGAAGCAAGATAGTGAGTTTTAGACCAGTGTGTGCTATATAGTGAGATCAGGCCAGGCTGGGCTCCATGGTCAGAGACTCCTTTCATTCCATAATCACCACCAGAAAAAGATACACACTGACATATACTACAGAAAACTTTTCAATTTTTAATGTTTGTCCTCCTAAGGGGTTTTGGCTAAAGTGTGGACAAATCAGCAATATTAATTTTATTTCACTTGGTATGCATTTTTGAATAGTAAAAAGTGGTATTTCAGACATTCCAAAAAATATTCATAATGAAAGTTTTCAGTGTTTCATATTCTTTCCTGTTGAACTGTCTGCATCTCAATTCTGTGCTCTTTCTAGAGGGATTATAGGAAGTTGAAATGGGTGCCTACAGTCAAACCAAAATCAACAGAGAATAGAATGGTAATTACTGAGGGCTGGACTCTAATTTGGTGAAAAGACAAAACTTCATCAAGACAGGCAAAATTTGTTCAAGAGACTTGTTACCCAGTAGGTGACCCCAGTCAGAAGTGCACTACTGCATGCAGGTGGACTTTTAAGTGTTATCACTAGAAAAACAATAAGTATATGAAGTAATAGAGTGCTTTGGTCACCTCATAATGTGTACATATTTCAAAGCATCATGTTGTACATTATAAATAACTTAAAAGTATTGTGTTTATATTTAGTGTTTCACAGAATATGTTACAGCTACTTTTATGATAAATACTGTAATGTTAAATTTTCTAAATAGAATTTTTTATTCCTCTGTTTTGGCACTAGTGACTAAAGTCAGAGCTCACATGGTACTAAGCACACATTGTGTCACTGAACTACGTGCCCAGCCCCAGTGTGTCTGTTTCTAACTACAGCTAATTTTTGTTTTGAAATCATCATCACAAGGCATCCAAGGTATTTTTAAAAAATCTTTCAAAGTGAAAATCTACTCATTAGCCACTCACATCTGCCCCTGCTTACAGCATTGAAACTGCAACTCTTTCTGTCTTCATTGAATGTTCTAGATAGATAATCACCGTGTTTGTCAAATTGCAGATGTCTTATTTTATGTGGGGGTTTAACCATGTTTGAAATACATCAGGATTTTCTTCTCTTTGTACTGCATAGTATTCCATGACACACGTCTACCATGCTTTGTGTCCCTTGATGCACCAAAAGATGCCTGAGTTGTTTCCACATTTCAGCTATTGTAAGTAGAAGCAATCATAGTTATGATTCTTCTTGTTACTTTTATGTGTGTGTATTTATGTCTTTTTCCTTCTCTCTCTCTTTCTCTTTCTGTGAGAGAGGATATGTATATATATATGGAGAGAGAGAGAGAGAGAGAGAGAGAGAGAGAGAGAGAGAGAGAGAGA
>JADRCH010000075.1:5913051-5940197 GCA_019843965.1 Rhynchomys soricoides
AGAGAGAGAGAGAGAGAGAGAGAGAGAGAGAGAGAGAGAGAGAGAGAAAACATGCGTGGCAGCCAGAAGACAACTCTGTTCTGTGGGGTCAGTTGTCTATACATGACTTATCTATACATGAGTTCAGGGTTGTGAAATCAAGTAGCCAGGCTTCACTGCAAGCACTTTTACTTGCTGAGCCATCTTAGTGGCCCTGTATGATTTCTTCTTACTGAATAATTTATTCTTTAAAATGTTATTGAATTGTCTTAATTCACAAATATATTTTCCAAGACAGTTGGGAAGGTGAACATGATAGTTTTAGTGTTACTGTTATTGCTCCTTTTCTATCATAAGGTAATTTAGTTATAGTATTTATTATCTTGACTTACAAGTCTTGCAAATGGTCGTGCCATCATGTAGAGAACAGCTCAGATACAGTGAAAAAAGGGAATAGCTCAGAGTGCAGAAATATATAGGAATCATGGCCAGATATACAGATTTATTCATTTCTTAAAATTACTTGTCCACATCTAGAAACAAGGAAACTTTACCTTGAGTTTTGTATTTCTTTTTTTTTTCTCAAAAATCTGGACTGATTGGTAGCATGCTGAGCCACTTCGGCCTGACTGCATTTCTGAAGCTGAGTAGAAGCTCTCAGCTCTGTCTTAGGCAGAATTTAAGTGCTTTCCTAAACAGTTGCTCGGTAGTACACCTGTCCAGTCATGCACGGTTCCTGGCACACATCTATCCTCTAGATCTGCCCTGTGCTTGGCATGTGACTAGTCAAGATTCCAGAATAAAATGTTTCAAGGATAAAATTTCTCTCACTTAAAAAAAAAAAAAGAAAAGAAAAGAAAAGAAAGAGGGCTTAGAGGTTAAGAGCAATGTCTGCTCTCCCAGCGTCCTGAGTTCAATTCCCAGCAACCACACCATAGTGCACAACCATCTGTAATGGGAACTGGTGCCCTCTTCTGGCATGCAGGTTACATGCAGGCAGAACACTGTCCAGAATAAATAAATAAATAAATCTTAAAAAATAAAAAAAAAAAAAAAAAGAAAACAAAATACCTAAGTTTTGTGTTAATGACATGTTTAAATGTTTTTTGTAAATAAAATAAGTTTAAATTTTTTAAATAACAACAACAAATTTACAGTGCTAAGAATCAAACCCAGAGTCTCTCACTGTTAACTATCTGAATAAGCCTGATTGGTATGTTGTGAGACCATGCCTCACTTCTACTGGATGCATTCTGCACAAAGCTTGTGAAGGCCATTGGCCCAATGTAACTGGCCCCTTGTTCAGTGTAATCAGAAACTCTAGTTTCACAAATAAGTACTTGTAATTGATTTGATGCAACATTAGCTTTGAACTTCAATTAAGTGAAATAATATTTTCTCAAAGGAATTCCATTCCTCTAATTAGTAGAATTGAGTTACAGACACTACTTTCAATTATTATAGTTGCATTTTGTTAAAAACTATATTTTTTTCTCTTTACTTAAGTTCCTATTTTTATCCTCAATTTGATTGATTGATTGATTAATTGTGCAAAGTCTACATGTTTCTTATGTATTTCTTTATGGAAACAGGGAGTCAGGAAGGCAGCTTTGGGGTGATATAAAATGGTGACTGTGCTTTAGAGTATAGTAGACAAGGATTCTCAATCTCCGCTGGTCTCCTCTTATTTTCTCACCTATAAATGGCAATGACGGTTCCTTTTGTAGTTACTGCGAGGAATGGATAGTATCCTGTGTGAGATGTTTTGTGGTAACATCTGACCCAGCACATCATTTCTAACTGTGGCCCTGGTTTAGGTAATTCTCCTTGCTATGTTCATCATGCTGCTGTGAGTTGTGCACCTATCCACCTCACAGAAGGAGAAGCTCTGTGAGGGCTTGGTGGGCACTATTCCATGGGGGTTAAACATAATAGGTGTTCAACAGGCAATTTAAAGTACATCAGACACACAAAGCGCCATGCACATGAAACAGAACACCCTGAGAACTGGGGATGATTTGTGGCTATGTGGGTCAGGCTATGTTTTGTTTGCCTGATGTAGTACTTTCTTTCTTTCTTTCTTTCTTTCTTTCTTTCTTTCTTTCTTTCTTTCTTTTTTAATTAATCATTTTATTCATTTACATTTCAAATGACACATTCACTCTGTTAAATGATGTTCTAACTACCTGGCTCTGTTAATTCAGATGCACAGTGAAGGGTTCGTTAAGATACAAGTCTATGTCCAAGGCTGGGATCAAGTCAGAGCTGGCTTCTAGGAGGATATAAACCAGAGTTTCTCTCTCTCTCTCTCTCTCTCTCTCTCTCTCTCTCTCTCTCTCTCTCATTCCCTCTCTCTCTCCTTCCCTTCCTCCCTTTCTCCCATACTTTTTCTCTTCCTCCCTTTTCACGTTCTTTCTGTGTTATTCAAGGAAAGGGAACATCATATGAAGCGCTGTGATTTGAGCAGTTGCCAGGGTGTGCAAGGGTGTGTGTTTGTGCATATCTGCCTGCCCAAGCGAGAGTGCTTTGTGACTATGGGAATCAACTTCTGACACTCTTAACCTCCCCAGTCCACAACCATGTCACAATAACTGCCGGGAAGAAGATTCTGAGTGTGATGAAGGGTGTGAAGGATAAGGGTTGAGATTCACAACTTCAAGGTGTGCGTTGTTGACTGTGGTATAGGGAGAATGAGAGATGGCAAGAAGATGGAGACAAAGCAGTCAAGGAAGCAGAAGCTAGACAGTGATGCTATGATAAATAACATGCTTGGGCTTGTATCCCAGTCTTGAGTGGACAGGGGCACGGTCAGAATTATGTCTTACACAGAAAAAAGTCAGCTAAAACTCAAAGGTAGCTGTGTTTTACTTGTTCAAAGTGCAAATGTTTGACCCAATATGAGAGAATATCTAGATTTTCTCAGCTGTGTCCCCCCGTGGAAATAACATGTGGATGCATTGGAAAGGTCACGGACCACCTGGCTTTTAGTTAAAGCTCAGGGGAGGATCCTCTTGATGGATAAAAGTGTATATTTATAATTAGTTTGTTGGACTCAGTTCAACTTTGTTGAACTCAGTCAACTTGAGTCCAACTTCGTTGGCAGAATCCTAAGCCCCCTAACTGAGGGAGGATTAGGAGGATATACTTGCTGGAAGAAGTATGTCACTGGTTGTGGGCTTTGAGGTTTCAAAAGAGTCATAGTTAGCTTACCCTGTTTCTAGTTTGTTGATTGAGATGTGAACTCTCAGCTACTGCCATGATCTCTGTTGTGATTGGTAATGGGATTCTGTCCCTCTAGAACTGTGAGCCCAGAGTAAACTCTTCTTTCTATAGCTTGCCTTGGTCACCATGTTCTGCAGCAGCAGCAGTGTACCATAATCCTTCTCCTTAGGGGCCCAGGGCATCAGTAAAATGACATTAGTTCTACAGGATGTTTGATCTGGTGCTTGTTGGCCTTGAAATGCACACTGAATGCCAATGTTTTGTCTTCCGCCTTCACAGTTAATCCAGTGCCCAGAACCTTGATGATGGCACAGTGCAGGGGTCAAGCTTTTCTTTCTTGGGCAAAGTCTTAAGTGTTTGGGTTGCTTCCAAAGTCATAGTGTGGTGGTCCGCCAGACTTGTGGATCTTCTCTGTGTGTGGCTTTCAGTGTTATCTCCTTGACCTGGAAAGCCTTTACTTTTGCTTCAGCTTCAGGAGGGACAGGTGCTTTCTTCTTAATTTTTGTTTTTATCTTATGTGGATTTGTGCTCACAAATGCAGGTGCCTAGTGGGATCAGAAAAGGATATTGCTTCTCCTAGAGCTGGAGTTACAGGCTGTTGCATGCTGCCTTCCATGGGAATTTAAATCCAATCTTAGGTCCAATGCAAGAACAACAAGTACTCCTAACTAAACTACTGAGCCATCTGTCTTGTCCCTAATAAGAATTCTGAAGCATCTTAAGTTTGGTCACTCCTGAGTAAAGTGGTGTGTCCATGGCTGAGCAGTTACATGACTTGTCATGGCTGAGTCAAATTTACAGCCATGGTGGCTGGGTGTTCCATAATTGTTTTCTATCAATCGGGACCAAATGGAATAGGAAACAGATTAGTAACTTCAACCATTATAAAGAACTTCAGAGGTGGCTTAATAGATAAAACACTTCTCATGCAATGGTGAGGATTCTCATTCAAAGTTCTTGTATAAAATGTGGGCTGACATGGTTAGCAACCTGTAACCACAGCACTTGAGAGGCAGAGACAAGTGGATTCCCAAGCAAGTCAGCTAGGCTCAAGATATAAAAGAGCAAGACAGCCAGAGTTGACCCTTGGCCTCTATTTACACATGTACCATGCACAAACAAACACGCATGCTCATCATGCACTCATGCACCCACATGCATGAGAACACACACACATACACACACACACACACACACACACACACACACACACACAGGATGTGGGAAAAGAATGGACTATATAGGCACAGTACAAAGATAAATAGAATAAATAGCTCCAATAAGCATATGGGCCAATAGGCTAAAGTATTGAATAGTTGGTTCTGTCAATACAAAGGAGACAGCAAAGTGTCTCACAAAAGCCAACTGGAAGAAGGGTGAAAGAGGATTTTATTAGAGAAAAGAAGATCTCCCCACCCCAAAAGTACTGTTCGAGGTCACTTGCTATCCCAGCTTAGTTATGTCCTGCTCAAACATATCCCGGTCCAGGTAGTAGAAAACATGGTAACCTTACGAAGAGTAGCAGTATGTGGTGAGCTCAAGCACTCTATCAGCCTATTCTTGTTTGGAAACATGGCTGTGCTCCCACCTTCCTGCAGGATCTGTGAGCGCAGAAGAATCAAAGCATGAAGTAACAGCGTGTGTGTGTGTTCTTTCCCACTGCTCTCCTGTTATGAGGTCTGGTTTGCACTGTAGAGAAAGAGGAACTTTCGAAAGCACTAGGCATGAAAATTAAAAGATATGAACTGCAGAAGTGAAATTTTAACATTCATGGTTACGTTGTTAGTTTACATATGTCTCCACATGAGGGTACAGGCATGAGCACGTGTTCAGGTACACTCACCTGTGTGCACACACTGTGAGGGTCTGTCTCCACTCTGTGTGCCTTCTTTTATGGAGAAATGATCTCTCACTGAATCTGGAGCTCACCATTTATATTAGACAGTCTGGCCAGGGAGACCCAGCCTGTTTCCGTCACATCCCACCATGCCCTGGTGTTCACAAATGTGGGTCTGGGATCCAAATTTCAGGTCCTCATCTGCATAGCCAGAACTTTACCCATGCTAGTGATGGGAAAGTGATAACTATGAATGTCGGTAGAGTCAAATGTGATATGAAGAATATATGTGTACCAGATCACATGAGATGCTTACCTGAAGCAGATGGACATATGTATTATTACATAATTACCACTGGTTAGTGGTGAGAATATCTGCAGAATACTACAGCAATGCTCTAACAATAGTTACTGTGCTCTGTGTGGATTATTAAAACTCAACTTCTCTCTTATCTTATGTACGTGTTTCCTTTGGCTCATAAGAATGGGCTGCTAGGTAGTTCTAATCACTTAAGACAGTTTAAAGGGATATTTGAAAATACCACTGTTCGAAGTCAGCAGCCTGTCAAATAGCAAGGCAATGCATTCTTTCTGTTAACATAAAATCCACATATTTTCCGTATTCTTACATGCCTGTATATACACAAAGGAAAGATCTTAGTTATCCAATATAGAATTATAGGTACCTGGAGTACTTATTAATATATGTATCTATTATATTAAAACACACTAATAAATATTTTCTGGGTTAAAAACACAATGACACCAGTTGTTCTTATCCTTAGTCTTAGAAACAAAATTGAAATTTGGAAAAAAAGATTTTAATAAGTTTCAGTGACAATTTCTGACAGCCAGTAGATTTCTATCTAGTTTCTTCTAGACAAGCAACTAGGATACCTTTATTTTCTAATTAATTTCATAAAGATAGGTTTATGGCAATAGAATTACAATGTTAAAATCTTGGCTTTCACAAGTTGCGAATATGTCTGTAACTATCCAGCTACTTCCTCCCCCACTGTATGTATTATATTTTCTAAGGTAGCCAGGACATAATTAAGAGCCATGGGTGCTGGAGTCAGACATGCCTGGATCTGAATCCCAGCTCTTCAATTTGCTTTGCCTTTGTTCCCGAGCAACTTCCTCGAGCTCTGAAAGCATCATTTGCACAACTGGCCGAGTGACACGATGATGTATCTTGACTGTCAGAGCGGTATGACAGCAGAGCCCCACCCTCATGTCCAGCTGCTCTTTATTCTCCTCTCAGTCCCCTTTTAAGAAGCAGCGGACACAGGTAAATGTGGTTTTTAAATAAGAAACTAAAAACCTTCCAGTGTTGTAAATTGGTTGACACTACTTTCTTTTATTTTCAATAAAAATTTACTAAGCCATGAACCACTTGAAAATCAAATGTGATGATACTTCTTTTCCTTCTGGTAAATATTAGGCTTCCCTTGAACTATAGTTTATCACCTTAAAAGTTTTATTTACTTATTTATTTATTTACTTACTTATTTACTTATTTATTTTTGCGACTGTGTGAATGAAACCCGTGGCCTCCCACACACTAGGCAAACAGTCTGAAACCCTTAGAGCCCACTTTTGAAAGAAGAGATGAAGCTAGTACGGAGGGAAGGATGTGAGCGCAGTTGTGAGGGAATGAGAGATAATAAAGTCGGCAGTTGGCTAGACACATGGAAGGGTCGGAAACCAAGCAGTAATTCAAGGACATTCCACATGTGCATAGAAGGTGAGCAGACACAGTAGAAGAGCCATATAGACAGAAGCTAAGGTGAACCAGACAAGAGGACCATAGTACCCCCAAACCTGCCCTTTTGATTAGTACTTATTAATATTTTGCCATATAACTTCATCATTATTGATATATTTAAAGTCTTATTTATCTTTTGATATCATTGTTTTCACTTGCTATATTATCTATTTTCTATTAAATGGAATTAAATCTATTACTGAATAGTGCATAGCATTATCTTAAATAGATGATGAGCTGATCTCTTAAAACTGACATGTTACCAGGCTTTTTACCTTTGAAACAACATTTTTCGTCGACGCAGTTATCTGTAGTTAGTTCATGCAGAAAAATTCCCAGAGATGGGATGGGGTTCGTGGCTGTAGGGTTCTCTAGGGCTCGATACACACTGATCCTTTCTGCTCTGCCAAACTGTCATATTAAAGTTACCCTGAGATTATTAGTCTCTCAATCCTCATCAGTACTTTAAAGAACATATTATATCATTTCTATAGCTCTAATTGGTTCATTAGTGGTGATATTGAACTTGTTTTGTATTTTTCCACATTTGCAGTGTGTGTGTGTGTGTGTGTGTGTGTGTGTGTGTTTCTGAGTATACATGTATACAGAGTAGGGTGAGTGTACTTGTGCATGAGGCCAGACGACAAGGTTGGGAGTTTTGCTCATTCACTCTCCTCTATGCTCCTACGAGACAGAGTCTCTGTCTCCCTGAACTGCTTCTTAGAAGATTCAACCTATACATAACTTTGTCTAAGGACATGAGTTTAGAGTGTCTAGCTTAGTCCTTCATCTGGTGTCATCTTAACTGATGGATAGTACCAGTAACTTGGCTGCAGACATTATATCTTACCTATCTCTGACTCCCCCAGCCCTACACACTCAAGAGTCATTATTGTTAACAGAAAGGGCACATGGCATTCCTAATCATGATAGAATGTGCAGGTGAAAAGGTATCTGGCTACAGAGTTAGGGCCAAGTCTGTGCTACATCCCTCACAGAATCTGGGAGGGCTAGAACTCATGGTTGCTTATGAAACTAGAGGAGGGGTTTTAGAAAGAAATTGAAAATTTTCAGTTGCCAAGTCAGCTTAGTATGAAGTATCATAGAGAATTTTCTTTTGTATACTTTTATATAAACTGTACCTTAAAATGGTGCTAATTTAAAATGATTGTGTGTCATCTGGTTATCAAATGTTGTGATGGTTTGATATATGAATTCTCTTTTGAGACAAGCTATTCTCTAGAAGCCACATTGTAGAAAAGTAGGTTTTATCAAAAGAGCCTGATGGCTAGATAGGGAGGCCTGGCTATGGAAGCCTGGGCTGAAAGCATTGTCACTGTCACCCGGGGTCTCTGAATGAATTTGTGACACAGCCAGTTTTGAATTGGATTTCTCTCCTTTCCTAAGATGAGCAGTGGTATTTAGTTTTTTCTCCACAAGGAGACTTTCTTGATACTATGCTATCAAAGAAGGAGTTAGGTCAAGACTTAAGAGTCTTCAGACTGGAACTGAATTAAACTCAGATGGCTTAAGAGCATGGTATTGAGACACTACAGAGTTAAGAATGGAGTCCTCCAGTGGTCCGTTTGTTTGTCTCATTACAGTACCAGGCACTTGGCATGTAACCCTCCCTCTTACATCTGAATTGAGAAGTAGGTTCAGTATGGGTTCACACAGGTGTCTGTCCCTTCATAGTCTCTGTGAAGCATCTTGTAATCATGTCCAACCCAGTCCGAGCTGACTGGATCTCCGATGGCCTCACCCTGGCTTACACTCAGGCTCGCCTAGTCTTCTCCCTCTCAAAGCTATACACAGACACTTTATCAACTTTACTTAGGGCTACGTTCATCATACAAATATTAAATAAGTTTATTATTAATTAAGAACAGAGTCCCCCTCTTTCATTTTCTCCTCCTTTCCTAGGAAGCTGTTATGCTTCACTGATGGCTCCCCATGTCCAAACACTCTGATCATAAGTGTTATTAGTCTTACACACACACACACACACACACACACACACACACACATGATTACCTATCTTATGCCAAATATTTTGATGTTTTCTTGTTTTTCTTACTGTCCTATCAACCACCCTGTGCTTTGATCCTAACCTGTCTGTATCTGGGAAAAGTCTGTCACACTCTGTGGCGTGGTAAAGACAGATGTTACCTGATGTGATTTTCTAAATCATGTATATGTGTGTGAGACCGATGAGATTAATTACTAGTTATTTCCCTCCTTGCTTATGGCTACAGTTTTACCAAGTTAAAAGAAAGGAGTGGGATGTAGATATGGCTCAGTGGATTATGGCACCTCCTGCCAAGCCTGACATCTTGAGTTCAATTCCCGGGACTCACGTGGTGGGTGAAAAGAACCAACTCCTGCACGTTGTCTTCTGACCTCCATGTGCAAGTCATGTCATGCTCCCACTAATGCCACACACAAAATAAATGAATAAAAATCTTTTGAAAAGAAATTTGGCCTAAAACAGATTTTGCCTAAAGATATCAGACATTTATAATATAAGGATCATTTATTAAATAGATACACTTGTATTTGTTATTTACCCAAGTTAATTATAAACCTGGAAGCTTGCCATTGTGTCTTCATAGAATCTTACCTGCTTTGAATAAATGGTATCCATTTAACAAACATCAGGATGAAATACATACAATTCTAACAATATTTATATATTTTGAATTTAGTTCATTTTAAACTATAAAGGACCTTTAATCTTAAGTCATAAATCATTGGGATTTCTTTATCATAAGTGTCAATGTCACTTCTTTTTTTTTTTTTTTTCTTTCTTTTTTGGTTTTTTGAGACAGGTTTTCTCAGTGTAGCCCTGGCTGTCCTGGAACTTACTCTGTAGACCAGGCTAGCCTCGAACTCAGAAATCCGCCTGTCTCTGCCTCCTGAGTGCTGGGATTAAAGGCGTGGGCCACCACTGCCCGGTCAATCTCACTTCTTAAAGAAGTTTTATTACTCTCTCCAAAATGTGATAGCTACTAAATACACCTTCTCTTTCCCAGATATACAGTCACGTGTGCACACACATGCACGTGCATACACACAGAAACAGACATACACACATACACACACACACACACACACACACCACACACACACACACACACACACACACGAGAGAGAGAGAGAGAGAGAGAGAGAGAGACAGCCTTTAAAACTCTATTTGATTGCCTCAACAGCCAACCTTTCTATTTACCGCAAGAACAGATAGAATTCCTTTGACATGCTGACCTGTTCATCAGTTTGATTTTGTACATTTGAACTGTTCAAGTCGTTGCCTGAATGTCATATTTATCTCTGTTGACAAGTCAGAATTCTAAAATATCATCCCGATCCAACTTAAGATGCAATGGATCCATTTGTATCTCCTCTCTTTTGCCAAATATTTTTATGTGGCCACTCTTTTTCAGTCTCATTGTCCATTTTCAGAAACAAACGATTTAGGCTAACAAAACTGGGAGTTTGACTTCCAACATCAAGTTAGGGAATAGTGTCTTCCCCTGCTCTTCCTGCAGCCACCTCCTGTTCCCATACATAAATGGCAGCCAGCAATGGCTAGAAACAAAGGCTCCCCCAGCCCCTGAATACAGTGACATTCATTCCGGGAGAAACAGGGCCAGCTTTTTGAAAGCCGACTTCTTCTTCAGCTCGACAATAACACACAATGAGTTATTGACTTGTTTATATACGGAGTCTTTTCAGTGACTAACTCTGACTCCCACAGTCTGGACAAATGATTGATTTTGTGGTTAGAAAAGGAGAGGGCTCCTGCGCTAAACTCTGTAGTGCAAACCAGTTCTTCCCCATTTGTTCTATAACTGAATGGGACCTTATTAAAATGCACTTTTCAAAAAAAAAAATACCTGCAGCTGTCCTTTATAGACATGTTTTGTATATATAAATAAGTAATTTGTCCCAGTCTTTTGTAAATTAACAGGCCATTTGGGAAGCTTGTCAATATATATGAAAAGTGGTTATCTTATTGTTTATGCTAAATGTATTGCCTATATTGATCCACATGTAAACTATAGATCAAATGATATAGCAGTAGATCAATATTTACTGGTGAAAACCTTAGATAAATCGAGTATTCTTACAGGGGCAGCTGATTCATTATGAATGGTCTACACAACACATATTGTATACCCCATCCTTGTTCATTGGTTACTCTTTAGAAATAAAAACGCCATGTGGAAAGCCACAGTTCAGAGCCATGCGAGTTTGGTTGGACTAACAGGCTTTCCCTTTTGGCTAGAACTTATCTGAATGTCGGCATGAATTAGGTAGACAGAACATACCAGGGTGTTCAAATTACTGTGCTTTTTCTAATGACATTAGTAATTTAACTCTAGAATGACAATTTTAGAGTGACTCTCTTCTGCAAAATACATTTGTCTATCATGTCAAAATTTTTACAGGATCCTTATGATTTTAATAAACATACTTCAGAATACTTAAGAAGCATACAATAGAAAGGCAGTCAGCTCTTAATGATGTGTATGAGACAAGATCAACTCTGTTGAGGCTATGCTTGTCTAGGAGGTCTTGACCCTGCTTTCCCATTGAGGGTGTCCATAGGAGGGCTTCATGAGCTTGCAGGAAATTAAGGCATCTCTCAATAATTAACAGTGCTTTCCATTATAGATCCCATGTTTGATATCAAATTCTGTATCACTAAACTATAACTTTTAGGTCTTTAGGAATAGAATAATATCTGAAACCTTAGTGTTAACATTGTAAATAAAGTATACTCTGGAAAGCCAGCCACAATGGAGGGCATTTGACTGGGTTCTAGGGTCTCAGGTGTATTTCTGGGGAACTCTTTTCTTCTTTTGATTCTATTCTCTTGCGTTGCTGGGGATTACACCCAGGGCCAAATGCATGCTAAGCAAGCAAGGGCTCTCCCACCAAGATAAGTCTCCAGACCCTTTATAGAAAAAAACGTTAACCCTTTGATGGCTTCCATTAATTTGTCCTGTCTTCATCTTCCATGTATCCAACCCGACTTTTTCTTTAAAGCATTTCCATTAACCTTTCTTCCTCTTTTGCTTCTGTTCTTGGCCAGTCACATGATGCTTCTTTTCTAGTTTCCACTAATTCAGAGTGAGTCCAGCTCTGCCTGTTTAGGAATGTATGCTTTTGTTATGTGTTATCTCAGATCTTTGCAACAAACCCTGGAAATATGCCGCCTTGTGCATTTGTATTAATTTGTTACCTTCTGACTTGTGCCATGACGATGTGAGAAGTTTTTCTCATATTTAAAGGGAGCAATATAAGTTTAGAACAAAATGACAGCTTCCCCTTAATTCTATTTGGCACGGCTTTTTTCAGTTACACATAAATTTTAGAATTGTTTCTGATTTCCAACTTTTGAAATTCCTGCCTTCTTTAATAGAAAAAAGAACAGCTCCAGATATTACAACTTAATTAACAAATTATTTTACATATCTGAGATGAGGAAGCAAATAGGTGGCATCTTGGTTTTTCTTTTTAAATTGTTGTTGTTTTTTTTATTTTCTTTATTTACATTTCAAATGTTTTTCCCTTTCCAGGTCTCCCCTTCAGAAAGCCCCTCTCCCATTCCCCCTCCCCTGCCTCTATGAGGGTGCTCCCCCTCCCCTGCCTCTATGAGGGTGCTCCCCCACCCACCCACTCCCATCCTCCCACCCTGGCATTCCCTTAAGAAACCAAATAATCTGCTCAAAAGTGACTGGAGATAAGGAACCTACTATAATCATCATTTCTTGGGTTTTGAGGGAAAGATACCGTTAGCATTGCATATTAGGAATATCTCAGGTGAAATTTCATCTCCTCATTTGACCCTTTAAATAATTTTCTCTAAATGGTTAAATAAAAACATACCTCTCTTGGAATGGCTGCTGTTTCCAGTAAACACCTCAAATGCTTATACTCATGTTTTACCTAACACTCTGCCACCACAATATGATTTTTTAAAAATGATGTTAGTATGTTTACCCTCTGCATACATAGATTACTATAGTATTTATTTAAAGTTGGTTATTGAAATTGGGGTAATTTCCCCCACAACTGTAGTGCTGTCAGAGGGAAAGAGTTCTCACCTGTTGAAAAGTTACTTTCACGCTGTTCCAAATGTCACAGCCCCAGGAAACCACATTAGAGGCCTATTTCTCTGCGTGGAATCAAAGAACTTCATGCCTGTTTCTGTTTTCTTCTACTTCCCTTGAAACAGACTGCTCTGAGGGTTCTCTCTCCCTCCCTCTCTCCCTCTCTCCCTCCTTCCCTTTCTTTTTCACCTGGAAATCAATATTTTAAAGAATAGATAAATTCAATGTGCATGGGGACACATGCATCTAATCCCATAATTTGGGAGATGGAGAGAGGATTATAAATTTAAGAGCAGTGTGGAGATCAAGGCACAACTCTGTCTCCTAAAAGCAAGAGCTGATGTACAGCTGAGGCGAGTTCTGTCCTGCATGTAAAGGCTTTAGTTCTTTTCCCAGCTCTGCAAAAAATAAGAGAAAATGATAAGTTTGAGGTATGCTCTCCAGATCCTGTCCTCCATTCCCCTCATCTCCTGAGATAAGAAAGCTGCTGATAAAGGATCAAAGAGACCCAAGATAGGACTTACTCTGTACAAAGACATGGTATTTACATTTTTATAGAGTTATACTTCTGTGGTACATTATTACAGGCACAAATATTCATTAGAGAAAATAATTCTAAAAACGGTCTTATGTGGTGATTAAAAATAATCTGTTTAATCAGTCGTTCTCAGTCTAGGTCAGGGTTAGGCTTGGTGAACCACTATTTTCTGGCAAAATTCAGCCTACTACCTTGATAAGACTTAAAAAGTCTTATCAAAACGTAGCTCATTTGTTTATCTCTTGTATATTCTATACTATACGGTACTGATAAAGATGACTTTCTTTCCCTTCCCATGAAAGTTAGCAAGTCCTTTACAGAAACATTTATCAGCTCTTTAGTCAAGCATCGGATAACTAGAAGACCCCTGGACCACTCCTGTCTGCCTAGTCAGACATCTGTGGGGCTCAGTTGTGTCACATATCAGTGGCAACATATCCACAGATTGGACAGTTTTAAGTATATCTCAATAGCTAGACTGAAGAAGACATGTTACATCCATATTATATCTAATATAGGAGGTGTAGATCTTTAGGCAGAGGGAATTAGCGATTCATGTTGCCAAATACGATCTCTTAGGCATACACTTGAGAACATTTATGCATAATAGCATAAACACACATATACAAAAACCCTAAAAATGTCATTATTCATTATTAGTCTAGATCTGGCACTTGAGAGTTATTAAATATTCCAACTGGGAGTGGGGTTTAGAAAGAAAGAAAAAAAAATAGCACATGCCATTAATTTCAGTACTCAGGAGGCAGAGGCAGCGTGGTCTCTGTGAGTTCCAGGCCAGCCTGGGCTATAAAGTGAGGCCCTGTCTCAAAGAATGAAGTTGTTAAATACTCTACTTGAGAGAGGTCCTTGTCAGACACCAGCCCTGTTTGTTTCTAATGGCGTTACTCTGGTGGATGAATCTTATGGTGTGAGTTATTTTCTTACTTTTATGAAAGTAGTATTTTAGTTCCAAAGGATATGAAATGGGCCACATCCTTTCCTTTATGAATCAGAGACTGGATATAGTAGGAGAAAAGCTCGAACTGACCGTGTAAATGCAGCCAGTTGGAGGTAACTACTGCACCGTGGAGAGATCCAACCCTCTGTCTGCAATATTATGAAATATTGGAAATTATTTTAGCCCAGTGGAGTGTATGAATGAATACTTTGATGTACGCCTTGACTTCTTACCCCTACATAATGACAGCCACCTTATTCTCTTACTGACAATGAACATTTTCGATAGAAGAGCTCAACCTAATTTTCAAAATTGTTAAATTGTAAATTCATTTTAAGATGTTGTAAACAGTCTTAATCTATATCCAATTTCTGCAACTTAGGAAATTCTCTCAGCATTAGATTTTCCAAACTGTGTATTTTAAAGAAAGTTAAAAGTTCAGTATGGGAAGAGTTTTAACTTCTAAAAAAACCCAAAATCTTCTTTCTACTTCCTCTAAATGAGTCTTGTTTTCACAGAAGTACTTCAAAATTAACAAAAAAATTATTTTTTGTTAATTGTGTTTAAATAATTGTTGCTGTTGTCAGAGGTTCATGTTCACTATTTATATTTTTCAGTTGAACTTGATCATGAATGAAAAAGAAACAAAGGCCATTCTTTCCATGATACAAGAGGAAAGCCACATGTCACAAGGAAATATAAGGGACTTGTTTTGCTAACACTATCAAATCCATAATGTACTATAACTTCAAAATTAACAGAAAATTTACCTTGAGTATTACAGTAGATCAGCTCCTGTTTGTTTTGAAAAGCTTAGAACAGAAAAAAATAGCTATTCAAAACGGGCAATTATTTTATTCATGTGAGCACCTTGAAAAATTATGCTTGAAAGATCAAATCAGATCCTGACTTTCTGAAAAATCATGAATGTTTTTCCATTAAATTTTACAAGTTATTACTTGAAAATCAGTTTTAAAACATTACAGTACCAGAAAGTGTAAGAGGGCTGTTGGATCTTTGATAACTCTGAATCTTGTTTGTATTAACTAACATCTATGGAGAGAATCCTTGTTCTGGGTTTTAGCAATGCTAACTAAGTTACCTTCTATCACCAGAAAGCTTAGCTTATAAACGTCAACCCTGAGAGAGCTAATCATTGGATTCTGCCGGCAATATTGTAATGAAGAACTATTAAATCTAACCTCCCCTCCAAAGCCCATGCTGGGAAGTTGACAGCATATTCCATAAATGAAATAATAACACAAAATTGGTGCCAGACAAAGGAGGAAAATGATTTTCATGTCTCTTCCTGGAATGCAAAAGCATTTAATCTTCCCAAGGAGTAGGCATGGATTTGCTAGTCTTTGTATACCACTGTGAAAAATAAATCTATAACCAACGTAAAGAATAAGATAATGTATACATTTAAAAAAATAAACTTTCTATATAAGTTTGACCAGTTTGAACACTGGTCAAAATAATCTACCTAAAGTTTAAGGTTTTAGTGTTTTGTTTTTTATTTTAATGACTGTATCATCTTTCTAACTTTATCTTTCATAATAGATTATCAATAAGGTATATCAAATTTTCTTCATGAATTCAACACTTGGGTGAAAATGTGTTACTTTTGGGACATATATGCCCAGTATTAAAGATGACATTGTAAACATAGATTAGAATACTCAGTATGGAATATTTTGAAAAAATTATATGTGACCATTTCCCACAATGCAATGAGTAACAACTGTATAGATTTAAGTTATAGTTTTTGCTTCTTCCACTGAATAGTTAAAAGGTAAATGATTAGGTTGCTAGTTATAAATTTTAAAAAGTATAAATTTCCACATATGTTTAATCACAGTTAGAGAGATTTTAATGTAAAATAATGACATTGTTTGACCTTTGATGTATATTTCTAATCATTGTATGTGTGTGTATGATTGTAGGTATTAGTGTGAGGTGGGTGCACGTGTCCATGACAGTTGTGTGGGCGTTAGAAGAATAACCTTGTATATGCATATGGGTCTCCATCTTCTACTTCATTTGAGACATAGTCTCTGGGGTTGCTGCTGTATACATCAGCCAGCCTACAAGCTTCTGGGGGGTCCTTTCTCCCATTTCCCACCGTCCTGAAGCAGTGCTAATGCACACTATCAAAACTGGCTTTACTGTGGATCCAAACTCAGGTCGTCCTGCATGCATGACACAGGCCTTCCCAATTGATCCATCTCTTTAGTCTTCCCTTCGCTATTTTATGTAAAATTGTAATTTCATTGGAACTTAAAAATTAGTGGTCAAGGAAAAATGATCATTGTTTTAGATATATAAAGTATAATGGAAATGTAATACTTATCTTTTCTCAGAAGCATGATAATATTTGTATTTATTTAGTATTTCTTTTATTAGCTTAACTGTTAATTATAAAAGTAGTGGGTTCATTGTGATACCTTCACACACACATTCTTATTAGCAGTTTTGTACTTATTTAACACTAATGTTTCAATGTTCTCTTTATAAAACTTTAGTTACATATTTATCAGGTGCAAATCAAAAGTATGGGTTTTTTGTTTCAAGAAATGAACACATGTATAATTACTAAATTATTGTTTGTAAAATGATTCTATTGGTTTATATGTGTAAATTCCAGTGTTCAGGTTAGCAAAAGTCAATTCAAGTTTTAGCTGCAGTTTATGCACATACAGCGAAGTGAAGTCCTATTGGAAAAGGGAAGCTAGAAAATTGAGGTAATCTTACTTCCATATTTCCCCTGCTCAGTTCCTCTGTCTTTATTTTGATGTTGCTGCGACTTGTACCCAGGGTTTTGTGAATGCTAGGTAAGTTCTGTACCACTGAGTCTCAACCGCAGCCCCACAGTTTATTTATACAAATATGAAATCCTATACCTATCTCAAAACCCTGATAACATGTCATAGAATCTCAAGTTTAGTTTCTATTTTTCCTGTCTGGGCTTTTCTTTTAAAATGTCCTTTTATTCAACAACTGTGCATAGATTACAAGTCTATTTAGATATGATGATATGTTAAAGTTAATTTTTTTTTTGTTTTGTAAACTTGTAATTTATTATTGTCAGTTTAAAAGTGTGTTATTCCAGGTTGTCTAAAAGTAGATAGCTACTCTGGACTAAATATTCATGAGCAGCAAAACTGGGCAGAAGCAGCCAAACTACTGTGAAGTCAAAGAAGAAGGTTTGTTAGTGTATGTTTGAGACAGTTAGCCATTAATCCCAAGTATGGACATGACTTAGTATATCTGGTCGTTGGTGCCAGCTTGGAGAGAGTGTTCTGAGAATGGCAATTAGATCCCTTAGTGAGCTATACTACTATAATTAGAGTTCTGTAAAGAACAGTTATGCAGGAGCCTCAGGATCTAGTTCCCACCAACACCACTGCCATCAACCCATCTGCAAACAGGTGAGTTGAGAAGACATTTAACATGCCTCTAGTTTCAGTGGTCTTTTCCTATATCAGTAGATGGGGATGTCACATTGTAAAGCCACCACCTAGGGGCCTCTGACTGGTAACAGGGTAGATCTTCCCAAGGTATAGGAAAGTGAAGATATGCTAGTCACTACAATGCTGAAAGAGGCACCACACATGTCAGATTTCCTGGGGGTTATACTGTAGCTCAGCTACCAAATCAGAGATACTTGGCTTTCTTTCAGCTTCCTTGATTTTTCTGCTCTCCTTTTATTGATTTTAATATTATATTAATTCTCCTTTTAACCCATGAAAGCTATTCACTACAATCTCTGTGCTCTTTTTCTGGATTATTTTCTTTCATATGTATATATGTATGTATGTATGTATGTATGTATGTATGTATGTGTCTATGTATGTATTTTTGTTGGAAAAAGGTGTTGCATGGTGTCCATGTGGAATTCAGATGACAAATTGCAGATTTCCACCTTATAGGTCCTGGGGATCCAATGCTTACTGGCAACTGCCGTTACTTACTTGATCATCACACTAGTGTCCCTCCTTTCTTTCTCATACTGTATTTCCAGACTGGTTTTAAACTCATTATGTAGTTCACAGAGGTCTTAAGCTCATGTCAATCCTTCTGCCTCAGCCTCCTAAGTATTGAGATTGCAGGTTTGGTCACCACATCTGCCTAGAAAGTTGGGTTGGCAGACTGTCCTTGATTTGAGAGCATCCTGTATTTTTTTTTGAAGACCATATTTCAAAAACAGAGACAACTATTCTGTGTGATGATTTCGAATGATAGTTCTGTGCAAAGTGCTCTGGGGCTCTTAGTAACATGGGTGGATTCAAAGTCACAGAGAATTCAGCCCAATAGCTAAAGCCACTGAAAAAAACAGTTCTTCAGACTTGTTCCTAGTAGTAGACAGGCAATATTTAGTGATGTGTGGCACAGAAATAGACAATTTCAACATGTAAAATCTACAAAAAACTTAAAGAGGTTAATTTTTTGTGCTGACTATAAGCTACCTTGAGAACTTAGTGGAATTCAAAAATTGCATGTGAATACCATAGAGATGTGTTCAAACATCCCATGTTATACATGTATAGCCATGTGCATACTTGACTTATCTCAGAAGTTTGGCTTGTTTCCTCACCAAAATATTTAATTTTTGTTCGGTATCTTCTGTCCATCTGTTTCATTCCCAAATTCTGTTCAAGTGTCCCTTCCGTACTTCATTGCCGTGGTTCATGAAGAGGGAGTGAGTGGGCTTTCTCCTGCACAATGCAATGGTGCGCTTTCTCAGCATATGCATGTGTAAGCCTTCTTTTGTGAATGGGACCGATAGGGTCAGATAATGTTTAAAGGGAAAGGTTTTATGTCTCTCAGGCTTCTATGTTTCCACATGGATGCTCTCACACACACATAGATTGAATTATGAACAGACCCATTAATGCCGGGATCACAGAAGGTCAAGTTTTGTCTTCTTTTACTCCCATTCAGATTTCTTTTGTAGAGAGAAAAAAGGATTTGCAAGGGAAAAAAGATTTATGATAAAGAATTTTTTTAAAGAACACTTTTCTCCTTTTAGCAACATCTTTGATTTGCAAAAAAGATCATACTATGAAAAATAATTCAATAATATTGTATCATTTCCCTGAATTTAGTGTGAGTTAGTTCATGTGTGTAGTTGTCTTTAAGGACAACATGTTATCATGATAACTGAGAACAAAACATCACACTTTGATGACTAATGTCATATAAATATGTAAAGCAACAAAGTTTGAAGAGAACTTACTAGAACCATTATCAAAATATTATTGGCAGGGTTCTTGAATAATTTTCTCCTTTGTTTATGATGCAATTTAATCTTTGCTCAAACATATACATTTTCAATTTTGAATTAAGAAAACAATTAATAACCTGTGTCATTGTGGCTCACAAATATTAACAAATAATCCAACGGAAGCAGTAAAAACAGTAATAGAGAAACATTTTGAAAGGACAAAGACATTATCCCCAATGAAAAATTTAAGACTTTAACCAATAGCTCTTTAGAGAGCAAATGACATCAGCAATTGTATGGTTGGTTGATTTCTGATGTCACATAGAATCCCTTATCAGTTAAAGGGTATGGACTGTGACAGTAAAACCAGTCACGCATAAAATGCTCCTAAATCAAAGTCTGGGAGTCTTTCTTTTTTTCTCCTCTGGTTTTGTGCTGGTGGCTTGCTCTACTGTGTGGTGAAGAACATCAAACCGAAAAGAACAGGCTTTGACAGAAAGATTCATCATATGATACAAACATTAAATGCCACATAAAATTCTGTCTTCCCAAGTCATGTAATCTTGGGAATGGCTTCAGAGAGCTCCTGTACTTTCCAGAGAGCCCGTGTGTTTAGGGACTTTGCTTTTTGAGCTTCTATTTCATCAACTAAGAAGAGCAGACCACCTGGACTGTTTGGTGTTTGGCTCTATGTCAGTTGCTATCATCTATCTATCATGTTGGGGGCAGTACTCCTGTAGGATAAAATACTCCAGGCAAGATGAGGCAAAAGTGCCAACTTACACTGGATAACTCAGAGTTTATTAAAGGTCACAGCTAATGCGGCTAACTGTGCTGTGTGCAGGGCAGACATTCATATTAGAAGGAGGACTCCTGAGAGGAGCCACCCACTGGGTTTTATAGTTTAAGAATAACATTGTTTTCATTTTCTCTTCCTTTATTGTTTTTCCCTTGTTTGCTTTTGCTTTTCATGTCTCCTTTTTATACTAATTTCTTCTCTTTCTCTCTGTTGTGGCTCCTCTCGTCACTCTCCCAAGCTCTCTCCGTTGTCTTGTGTGCCTCTGGTTGTCAAACTTGTATGCATGTTTCTCTAGTTAGACACGAGGGCTTACCTGTGGATACTTAATAGGAATTGCCACAGACCTCCCCTGCCAGTAAGAACTATCCATTACTAATGAGTTATATGGTTGAAAAGATTTAACAGAAAATTGTATATTAATCATTTTTTGGAAATATTGGCCAAGTCTAAATCCTTAACCCAAAGTATATATTATCAACTTTTTAATAGAAAGTATATAATACAGGCTAGGCTGTGACAGAGGTTGAAGACAGAGCTGTTACTGCAGTATTGGGGCATTTGTAGCAGAGGTAAGACCTGTGGTGGAAGTGCTCTGTGGCTTTTAGGGTGGTGCTGAGCAATGCCATCTGCTACTTCTGCTCACAGCATGGACCAGAGCAAAGTGCACACGTGCACACACATACACACACACACACACACACACACACACACACACACACACACACAGTGAAATTTTGTTCATCCATAAAGAACAAAATTATGTAATTTTCAGGAAAATGGATACAATTGAAGATTGTCATATGTGCTAGGTAATCTTTGGTTTTGTTTTTTGTTTTTTGTTTTTTGTCATCTTGACACAAGCTAGGGTCATCTGGGCAGAGGGAAGCTAGATTGAAAACATGCTTCTGTAAGGATTGGTCTGTAGGTGATTCTGTCTGGGCATGTTCTTTGATTAATAGTTTATGTGTGAAGGCCCAGCCCACTGTAGGTGGTACTACCCCTGAACACGTGGTCTTGGATTATATAAAAACTCTAAACAATCCAGGAAGCAGTCCATAGCCTCTGCTTCAGTTCCTGCCTCCAGGTACCCATCTTGAATTCCTGCCCTGACTTCCCTCTGTGATGGGCTATCACCTGAAAAATGTAAGATGAAATAAACCTTTTCCTCCCCAAGTTGTTTTTGGTCAGTATTTTATCACAAAAACAGAAAGTAAGCTATTGTTATTAAATTAATTAAGTAATTTTAACAAAGGCAAATACTGCATTTTATTTGTGGACACTAGATTAATCAAATTATATATATACATATAAAATTTGTAATACATGTTAGACTAACTCCTTCATATGCCTCTCCCCTTCCCTTTATCATTCTCCATCATATATATATGTATGTATGTATGTATAAAATGAAAGTAGAAGTACAACTGTTGTCCAGGGCAGCAAAAAGGGATGATGGTGAATGATAAAGGAAAGGGGAGAGGCATATGAAGGAATCAGTCCAACATGTATTACATTCTTATACGAAAACACCTATCCAGAACCTGGTCAATGAATATATGCCAAAATATCAATTGACTCCATAAGCATAGATTAGTTATTTGTGATCAATCTCCATCTTTTCCATTAGTGTGTGTCTGGTTTTATTCTTATACCATGTCGTTTTAGCAACTGTAGCTTTGTGGTATGTTTTGAATCAAGGTTCTAGATTCCACCAGCTTTTTTAAAAAAGTAAAGCTTTGCAAGGATGGGGAAATACACAAGTAGGTGAAATTCTTGATTTGTGAGCAGAAGAACCTGGGTTGTTCCATATCAGACACATTAAAAAGCCATGCATGGTGGCACATGACTATAATCCAAGTGCTGGATTGGTGGAGGCATGAGCATCCTTAGGGCTCTAAGACCAGCCAGACTAGCCTAATTAGTGAGTCTCAGTTCCCAGTGAGAGTCTCTATCTCAAGAATAAGACTGATGACTTTTGAGGAAGGACATTTAAATGTGAACTCTTGTCTAGCATTCACATAGATTCCCTCACTAATGCATCTACATTTTCAGAAACAGACACATGTATACACACACACACACACACACACGTAAAAATGTACACAATGACACACAAATTGCCACCTGATACTTCTCATATGTCATCTGACCAAAGCAAGTTATTATTTATCATGTATCTTTTTCCAATCTTTATTTATGTGTATTTTTAATCAATGAACTTTCTTGTAGGCAGCATACAGTAGCATTTTTTAATATTTAACCAGTCTTTTATTTTAAACTTTCTTCTAATTCTAATTTTTAAAATTTCTTTCCTTGTTTCTTCAGTGACCCAATTACCATTCAGTGGATTACTGTTCAGTTTTCATAAGCTTATATATTCTTTGTAAGTTCTATAGCTGAAGCTGCTTGTTTCCTGATTCCATTGGCTTGGAATACCTTATTCTACTCCTTTCGTTCTAAGACAATATCTATTGCTGGTATTAAGGTATGCTTCTTGAAGGCAGAAGAAGGTCAGTCATGTTTTCTAATACAGTCTGCTAGTCTGTATCATTTTATTGTGGAATTGAGATCACTAAGATTCTGAGTATCATTAAATGGTGCACATTAATTCTGGTCATTTTACTGATTGTGTAGTATTCTATTGGATTCCATTGATCAGCTGTTCCTGCATTGCTTATTTATTCTTTCTGGCCTCTCACATTTCGTCTGCCTTCTCTTCAGACTGAAGTATTCCTTCAGCTAGTCTCTGTAGAACTGGCTGAGTGGTCATAATACTTTAGTCTGTTTTTAATCACAGAATTTTTGTTTCTTCTTCAATTTTAATGGATAGTTTATCTGGATTAAGACTTTATTCGGTCCTTCTGGCTTTAGATGTTTCTGCCGAATAATCAGGTGTAATTTGAATTAATTTGAATTACAATTAATTAATTTGAATTAATTGCGAATTAATTTGATCAGCTTGCCTTTGTAAGTGACTTCACAGTTTTATTTTGCAGTTTTTAATACCCTTTCTTTTAAATACCCTTACTTTGTGCTATATTTTAATTACATAGTATGTGATATTTCTTCTCTGCTCCCATTTATTAGTTGTTCTTTAAGCTTTGGATGGACATCTTTCCGTATGTTGGAAAAATATTCTATGATTTCTTTTTCCTTTTTAAAAACTTTTTTATTGATTCTTTGTGAGTTTCACATCATGTACCCCCAATCTCACCCGTTTCCCCATCCCTTTGTATCTGCCCTCTGCCCTTGCAACCTGCCCCCCAAAAGGAAATAAAAAACAAAAGTAAAAAATAAGCAAAATGAAACAAAATGATGCATAGAAAACATCTCCTTGTGGCAGCTGTAGTGAGCCACAGTGTGTCCTACACTATACCTCTTTGTCCATACATCCTTAGTTGTGATTGTCCATTGTAGCAAATCATTGGTCTGTTTGGAGGCCTCTGACTTCTACTACACCATCAATAATGAATTCTCAAAGGGACTTCTCTTAGTTATCCTGCTGTTGTCCTGTGTCATGGAGATCCTGCAGCTCTGGATCTGCAGGACTGGCCTTTTCACATGAGCTCCAGCAGTTCATAGATGAAGTAAAGGTTGTTGTGGGCCAACTCAGATCCCTTGGTAGTGGCCTGGGTGGTACCTGAGTGGGTCTGCCAGCTGTCCCACTCCCACATCCCAGGGCAAGCTCCCCAGACTTCCCTGGCTGGCTCATCCAATGCCACAGCCAGCAAAGGGCAGAACCAGCTCTCCCTCTCTTATGCCCTTGGGGTTGGCTCACCCGCACCCACACCATCAAGGCCAGCTCTACTGCCACTGCAAGGTGCAGGGTCTGCTCTCCCAAGTGCTAGAGCTGGTGAGGGTCAGAACCAGCTCTCCTGTGTTCCTCCCTTAGGGCCAGCTAGCCCACTTATTCTATAATTTTATCAAAAATATTTTCTATGCTTTTGAAACAATGTTGTTTCTCCATATTCTATGCCTGTAATCCAAAGTTTAAGGATTTTCATACTGTCTCAGAGGTCTCCTATGTCCTAGTCATGTATTTTTTATTTAAATTTTGTTTCATAAAATATATTTTGATCATATTTTTTGTCTTCTAATTCCTCCCAGTTCCTTACCAACTCCCTACCAAACAGATTCTATGTTCTTTCTCTATCTCTCTTTCAAAGAAAAAAACAAAAACAAAAGCAAAAACAAAACTCTAACAAACAAACCTAAAACCAAATTAAAAAAAAAAGAAGAAGATTAAAAAGCTCCCACTGAGGCAGGACAAGGTAGTCCTCTGTTACATATGTGCCCGGGCCTCAGTACAGCCCATGTATGCTCTGTGATTGGCGGTTCAGTCTCTAAGAGCTCCCAGGGGTCCAGGTTAGTTGACACTATTGGCCTTCCTGTGGGGTTCCTAGTTCCTATCCCCTTCAGGACCTTCAATCATCCCCCCAGCTCTTCCATAAAGGATGAGCCTAACCCTGCAGAGACTTGATATGCCACAGTGTGGAGATACCCAGGGCAGGGGACCCACCTTCTCAGAGGCAAAGGGGAGGGGGTATAGGAGAAGGATTCTGGGATGGGGGTACTTGGAGATGGGGGGATAGAATTGGAGAGATAAGTTAAAAAAAGACTGAGTGCTCCTAGGTCTTTTTCACTCTCTGTACATTGTACAGTTGTGGGATCTCTGTATCAGTTACCATCTATTGCAAAATGATCTTCTTCTATGCACTTCTATGAGTGCATTTCTGAAAAATGCACTAACCTATGGGTATAGAAATCAATCTCTCTCTCTCTCTCTCTCTCTCTCTCTCTCTCTCTCTCTCTCTCTTTCTCTCTCTTTGGCTAGGTTTTGTCCTAGGTGCATGACCTATCTCTTCTTAGGTTCTTGGCCACTTTAACAGTGTCAGGTATACATATGATCTCACTAAGTGGAATTGTTTACTCCTGTAACATTAGTGCCACTACTACCCCAGTCTATCTCATAGGCAGGTTGCTGTTATAGGCTGTAACTGGGTGATATTTATGATAACCGTTCTCCTCTGGTAGCATGCAGAGTACTTTTCAGCACCATGAACTCCACTCAGTAGAGATGAAGTTTCTAGTTGTGCACCAGCTTGACTTCTTCCGGTTTGATTACGTGAGTAATCAAACAGTAATCAGCCATAGGGTCGTATGTTATAAAATTTACCATTGTCTTTTACTGAGTGACCCAATCTCTCTGCCTAGTAGTGTTCCAGCGATGAGACTTTGTTTTCCACGTGATCCATTCTGGTGATAGGCTTTTCACTGAGGGTTTTATTTGGGTTCTTTTGAGTTTTCATTTCTAGCATCATTTTAGCTTGGGTATTTTATATAATTCTTTTTATTGAATTCTATTTTGATATTTTATATTGACTTCCTTATTTCATTCACCTGTCTTTGTTCTTTGAGTATATTCATGTCTTCTTTGAGTTGTTTGAACATAGTCATAATCATTCTTTTAAATTTTTTGTCAGGACTATCTTCCAGGTCATGTTCACAGGGGTCCATTGTATGTGATAAATATTTTGTGGAAGAGACTTGTCTTGGATTTTGATATTACTTTTGTTTCTAGACTTGAATTTGTACATTTGTGGTTTCTTTATTGAGCGGAAGTTGAAGGCCTTGGGATTGCTTACTGTCTGTGCTGGGAGCTAGGGCAACTAAGGAATTGTGCATGAGACCCCAAGTTCCAGGGACCCCTTGCCTGTTGGAGCTGGGATGTGAGCAGAAGGTAAAAGCTTGTGCCCAGTGCTCAGGCTCTGGAAGCTGTGAACTGTTGGTGCTGAGGTCTGTTCAAGAAGGTAGAAAATTTGATCCAGATATTCAGAGTCTGAGTATTCCTGTCTATATTAGGAATTAGGGGAACATTCAGTCCACCTTTTTATTGGTGAATTTAATACATTTACAATCAAAGTTAATAATTAGCATGAATTTATACTGATTAATGTATTCCTCATAGTCTGCTTGCTTTATATATTTTTGTCATTTCCTACACTTTTTATTATTTATTTTATGTTAGTTTTCTAACATGCTCTGCTTTAGTTATTTTTGTTTTCTTTAGTGAATTTGCATATGCATAGTTTTTAATAATGGCAGTTACTATCCTTTGACTTCTTTTCCCTTCCTTCCTTCCTTCCTTCCTTCCTTCCTTCCCTCCTTCCTTCCTTCCTTCCTTATTTCTTTCCCCCTATCTTTTCTTTTGTCTTTTGAGACAGGGTCTGTCTGCATAACCCTAGCTCTTCTGGAACTGACTATGTAGACCAACTGGTCTGGTCTCAAGTTTACAGAGATTACCTCTGCCTCTGCTTCCAGAGTGCTAGGATTAAAGGTGTGTGCCACCATGCCCCACTCTTTCTTCCCAAGTGTGAGGCTCAAGTGTTCCTTTCAGAGATTGTCTGGCTGTAGTGAATTCACTCAATTTCTATTTATCTAGCAAATATTTATTCTTCAATTTTGAGGGATAATTTTATTGAGGAAAGTATTCTCAAAACATTTTCTGTTTTCTTTCAGCAGTTTGAATATGTCTTTCTAGAAATATACAAATTATTTTAAAGTAGCTTTTTTATATGCATATAATGCTTGTAAACTTCTTAGATAATTTAAAGTGTAATTGATATTTATATGCATATAATGCTTGTAAACTTCTTAGATAATCTAAAGTGTAATTGATATATATATGTGTGTGTGTGTGTG
>JADRCH010000075.1:5947697-5961586 GCA_019843965.1 Rhynchomys soricoides
GAAGAAGAAGAAACCCATAGCCACCCAAAGTCTTAATATATTGCAAACAGAAAAATCTTTGCTAACTATATGTCTACCAGAGGATCAGTATGTAGAACATATAAACCACTTAAAAAAAAAACTGATCATTAAAAAAAAAAAAAAGACCACAAACAACCCAGTCAATGGACTAATTAAATGAGCAGAATGTTCTCAAAAGATGACGTAAAAATTGCCAAAAGACATGAAGAACAATCACATCACTAGCCAACAGAGAAATACATATGATAACCCCTGAGGATTCTGTCTTAATTCTGGTATATTAGTCCTTGGTCTACACCCAAAGACTCCACATCAGGGTGTCCCACTCAGGCTGTCTGTAGCACTATTTGTGACACATAAATTAAGGAACCAAATGAGGTGTCCATCAACAGAGGGACACTAATGGAAATGTGGTTTATGAATACAATGGGGCTATTCATAAAGAAGAGTGTGTCAATTGCAGGAAAATGGATGCTACTCTAGGTTAATCTAAGAAGTCAGACTCAGCAAAACAAATATTATATGCTTTCTTCCATTTGCAGTTCCCAGATATCATACAGGCATATACAGTCATGCATGTGAATATACAATGAAAACAGAAGCGAGATAGTTAAGACACAAAGTGACTAAATTGGAGGGGCCTGAACAAAGAGCAGGGTCTGGGCAGTGGGTACAGGAAATACATCCAATATATAACATATACCCGAACAAACACTTAAAATAAAATTAAAGGCAAACAACTGAACAACCAATGATAATCATCATGGGACTCTAGAATACTGCTCCTCCTAGAGACCTGGCTCAGGGTGTTCTGATCTGAGGCACTTTTCACACTGTAGGTGATGCTTTCCCATCTCTACTGAGCTGTTCATCCTCATCATGCCCTTTACTGATGCTTTAAAAAAGTCTTTTAGGTCAGTCTTAACAGTAGAACCCCTTAAAAAGACACATTATTTCCGTGTTTCATGTCTCATTCTGCAATTACATGGTACAATACAAAATGGTATATTTTAAAAGACAGTGCCCGGATATCAATTCCCATTATGGGAAAGTCCTTTTTGTTAAAAAAGATTATTAAAGCACAACAATTTTGAGGAATCTCAGGATAAAAGTCCTATAGGCTGTGATTGTACTATCTCCACATAGCTATTCATGTTGTACGTTGCTGCACCCACAATGTGTACTCTTGTCTGTGTTGTAGCACTCAGGGATACATTTTCTGGTTACTGCAACTTAAAATCTTTTCTTTTTTTAAATCATTTTATTTGTTTACATTTCATATGATATTCCCCCTGCCAGTTCCCCCTCCACAAACCCCCATCCCATCCCCCTCTCCCCCTCCCCTTTGCCTCTGTGAGGGTGCTCCTCCGCCCACCCACTCCCACCTCACCACTCTGGCATCCCCTTAAGCTGCTGCATCAAACCTTCACAGGACCAAGGGCCTGCCTTCCCATTGATGCCACATAAAGCCTTCCTCTGCTACATATGTATCTGGAGCCACGGGTTCCTCTATGTATACATTCTTTGTTTGGTGGTTTAGTCTCTGGGAGCTCTGGGTGGTCTGGTTAGTTGATATTGTTCTTAAAATCTTTCCATGGGGAGGATTTCCAATGTCTTCACCTTCAATGATTGAACTCTCCATGTACTACAGTGTGCCAAGCTCCTTATGCAACAGGTGTGACTCTTACTTCCCTACCCCCCTCTAACTCCATGGCCCTATTGCTGCCAACCCCTCTAGCCACTATGAGAGCATCTGCTGTTGCCATGGCTCACTGACTTCTGCCTCCCTGGTCCTGTGCTTTGCCTGCAACTCCTCCTCCTTCTCACCCCCACAGAGATACTGTCAGCAGTGTTAGCCTGGGAAAGCAGGATGGAAAGGATTGATGGGGAAGGATATTAGCAAATCAGTAGGGGATGGTGGGAGGTAGAGCGAAGGAGTAGAAAGGTGGGTGATTGTGTCAGAGGATTGATGAGCAAGAGCAAGGATGTGTGAGTGGGTGGGACAGGCATGAGGGACGGGGAAGGTGGGTACGTGATGTCTTTTCACTGGAATTAGTACTTTCACACAGTTGGCTACTGATGCTCTCTGGGTTGCCTTCCACTTCCTGCCAGTGGAGGCAGATCCAGTTTTTGTGGCATCTAAAACCTGTAAAATTTGGGGTTGGTAGCAGGCCAGGCAACAAGGGAAGCTCTCTTTAGAATCAGGCCTGGAAGTGGGTTTTTATTTACAATAAGAAAGTAAACCACAAGAATTTGGTAGTGACTTATAGACAGAAGGTTTTGTTTTTTTACCTCCTGGGTCCAGTACTACGATTATTTTTGTATAAATAGAATGATTGGACACCCTTTGAAGGCAATGCTAATGTGCCAGTCTTCATAGCCTTTTACCAAATTCCCATCACTGTATCTTACAAGCTTGCTTGTATATGTTTTTAAATGGGCTAATTTGGTTAATGGAAGAATGCTGACTGTCATTTACAGCATCCCCTGGTCTTGTCTGTGCCCTGAACACTCAGATAAACTATATAAACAAGCACAAGAGCACCTCAAAACTGTTTAAGATCTACATCCCTTCCTGTGGTCACTTAAGCAAGTTTAAAGCTCCCTGAGCACTTGTTTGCATTAGTAAGCTTAAATGTACTTAAACCTCGTGGGTCAATTTAATGCCTAGAAAGAGACCAATTAGCCATAAAACCATTGAGGGCTCTTTAAAAAGCTTCTTAGATGGCATCTTGACTTTTATTCTGTATATATATTACGTCCTTTTTATTCCATTGTGAAGTCCTTGATGTCTCGTTCCTATTTGACCATTTTCCCCCAAATATTTGTTTATAGCCCATGAGAAGCTCTATTTCACCTGTTATTTGAGCAAACAATGGGGAAGAACTAAGATTTGACTTAAATCTTAGGAATATTAAATTATTAAATATTAAAATGTTCAATATTAAATCTCAGTAACAGAATTTTTGCCATTATGGTTTTGAGGATTGCCTTTAAAAGTTGGACAAAATATGATAGAGACTATCAATCCTCTTATGCTGACTACACAGTAATAGATTGTTCAGCTACTCATTTTACAGGTAAGGAAACTGAGAGACACCATGAGACTCAGGAACATGATGGGTGCCTTCCAACTCCTTGACTGGATAGTACCTAGAGGTGGACACCGAGTTGCCCCTCCCACATCCCACACGCCCATCTTCCCAGAGCATCTGCAGCCAGATGTAAATCTTTGTGCTCTGGAAGATCCAATCTTGTCTGTCTCCACGTGCTGAACAGAAAACCGGCTTTGGTAGCAAACTTAGGGGAAAGCAATCAGTGCCGGCATTACCTCCCATGCAGCGCGTGTAGTAATGAGACAGGCTTTGCCTGTGCAGCGCTGACATCCTGGAAGGTGCCCAGAGAATTGCCAGGTGGGCAGTCAGCAGGGAAAGTCCACGGGCCAGAGCTGTATAACGGTCCCAGCAGTGACTCCTACTAAATGAACCACTGAACCTTACTGCTGCTGGCGCTCGATCGCTCAGGGAGATTGTCCTTCTCCATAGCAGTTAATTTGTTTTTACCTCTTAATTAGCTTTTTCACAGAGTGTTTGATATGCTCAAGTTGCTGAGATTCCCTGCCCACATATGTTTCCCTCCCCAGCATTACTCACTGACACCTATGTTAGTCTGACTCATCATGAACATTCCCAAGCAGAATTCTTTATCTGAATAACCCACAATGCAGATTGTCCAGTATCAGCAAATGAAGTGATGAATTCAAACCTGCTTAGGATTCTACTCACAGTAGATAAAAATGTTTTTCTATAAACAGTGCTTGTATAAGTTTTGCTTAATTGAAGCAGCTATTCACATTAGGGTAAAATTATTGTCACAGGCATGTTCATTAAAAAAACCCTGAATAGCATTAAAAACTTTTACTCTATTCCCAATAGAAAATATGATTTCAGGACTGGGAATGTGGGAAAATGAGTTCTGATTTAGTTCATATTAAATCCTGCAATCTTCATTACTCTCAGTGAAGTAGAATTTGGGATGAGTGACTTGGTTCATTAAAGGCTCCCTCACATTCTTTTCAAAGGATTCTACAGAGCCTTTTATTTACCAAACATGTGTATATAACACATTGCATTACATGCAACCCATATGCACTACACTCTAATGAGAGTTAAATATAATTTCAAGCACCTAATTAATCAGAGTGAAATCCTGTTCTCTTTTCCCTTAAGAAAGTCTCATCACAAGGGCTGGTTAAGTTCCCTGGCTAGGGACACAGTAGCCCAGAAAATCGCCTTACTGTTCATTTAGAGTAGTCATCGAGTGAATTTGGTGAGAACTGTATTTGGAGAAAGGATTATTTTTCTCAGACTATTCCCCATATTTTAGACACTTTGCTTTGTCCATAGTTAAGTACAGAATTGAAGTGGAAGAAAATGCTCCAATGAAATGTAACTAGACACTTAAGGGAAGGCACTCAGCCCTTCTGGGGTGATTGTGGAGCAGATTAAAGCCACCTTGCAGATTTCACCATGGTCTTAGGGTTTTACTGCTGTGAAGAGACACCATGACCACAGCAACTCTTATAAATGAAAACATTTCATCAAAGCTGGCTTACAGTTTAGTCCATTTTTGTCATGGTGAGAAGCATGGTAGCTCCCAGGCCAGACATGGTGCTAGTGATGATCTGCAGGAAGCAGAAGGAGACTGTGTTCTACACCGGGCATAGCTTGAGCATAGGCGACCTCAAAGCCTACCCCAAAAGTGACACATGTTCTTCAACAAGGCCAATTGACACCAACAAGACCTTGGTTGTTCTAGATGTGGGCCTCTCTAGCTCCAGAGCTCCTGAGAGATCTGTGACAATGTGAACAGTTCTTCTTCCCCACTCACTTTGCATCCCTGGGTTCCCATCATTGCTCCTGAATGTTCCCCAGTCAACTTACTGCAGGCAATTCTTCATTTCAGTACTTGATTCCAGAGGACCCCAGTCCAGACAACACATAAGTTTATTGCAACATTTTAAATTCTATCCACCTGAAATACAGCAGGTGATTTTTATGAGGCTGTATGATCCATCTGCACAGACCCCTTGGCATAAATCCTGCTGCTGTGCAGCCCCTGACTTTCAGCAGCACACTGCAGGGTCATTTTTCTATTATTGCCTCTTGACAGCATTGCACCCTGAGGCATTTTGAAGCTCAGGCACTTGGCCTTCTGCTCACTCCACGGAGGGCTTCCTGGGTGGTCTGCCCAGTGGTTGGGTTGAGTTGGAAACCTGCTGTTTCCCAACAAGCTAGCTCTTAACCAGACTTACAGTATTAAAGGCCAGATAATGGCACTGAACAAGAGCTTTCGTGGCCCATCAAGAGATGTCCTACGTGATGCCAGGCAAACTTACCAAAGGACAGTATTGGCTCACAAATTCCCATCTGAGTCAGCTTACTCTATATTGTTTAAATCTGAGTAGCTATCTCTGTGCTATACGTGTAAGAAACAGAATTGTTTTGGTATTTATTGATTTGTGCATGCCTTTACAAAATGCTGCATATGGAGTTATATACACATTGCTCAGTTTACATCTGTAGATCTGTTTCAACAATTGTAGCCTAGCTGTCAAGTTGATTTCTCAAGCCCATTAATAAGCATCAGCACACAACAATAACCAACAATAAACAATTAATAAAAACTGACCATTTTCTTAACCACATCTATAGTTAGTATTCTGGTTTCACCACTGTTGTGTACTTTTTCTATTATTTTTGCCCCTACAGTCTATTCTCAAAGCATCCATCATAACAATCTTTTGAAAATGATCAGCTAGGTGGGAAGATGGCTCAGCTGCTAAAGGAATGGGCGGCGTAAGCCTGATGTAGTAACCTGAGCTCTGTTCCCAACATCCAAGATTTTTTTAAGAAAGGTGGATTGTATACATGTTATCCCAGCGCTCATGGTGAGATGGGCCAGGAGAATATTTCAAAAGCTCGCCAGCCAGCCAGCCTGGAAGACTCAGGGCAGCATCAGGAAGAACAAGAGGGAGAAAGTTGTCTTTTGATCTCCATGTGCCTAATGGCACCTGAGCCACACAGTGTCATCACTCTATCTGAACATTTCACCGACTCCCTCTTCCTTTCTTGGCCTTTATCTGTCTGCTGTTTGCCTCTCTCCCTCTGCTGCAGTGGCAGTGGCTTTCTAACCACCTCTGGAACACAACACACGTTTCTACTGAAGATTTTTGCTCTGTGCTTTCCTCTGCTACGGTGCTTTTCTCCCAGCCTATCTGCTTATCTCTTCCTCTCATTTCCAAACCATTGTTCCAAGAGGGTCCGTCTTAAGCATCTCCTAACTATTATGCCCACCTCAGTGGATGACCCAGGTGTGTGGCACCTGTCCTAGTGCATGGTTTCTTCCTCAAATAGCACTACCTCCCCCCTTACTTGGAACTGTATGTACATGAAGCTAATGCTTAAGTCCTTTGGACACACAAAGAGCAGGCCTATCTCGATTATACAGGTGGGGGTCACATGAGCATGCACTCCTATACAATTTTTAAACACAATGTATTTTGCCCACAAGTGGTTAAGACTATTGCCTCTTTTAATTCAGTTTTTTTCTTTTTCCTTCTCTTTTGCATCGTGCTGTATCAGATCTACTATGGTATCCCTGATGTATGGCTCGTAGAAAACTGACTGGGATATGTTAGCCATATTTCTGTCACTATAACCAAAGGTCATAGATAACCAACTTAAATAAAAAATGGCTACTCTCTTTCACAGTCTTGTGAGCTCCAGTCCATGTTGATTAACTCCTAGGTGTTGACCCTGTGGTAAGCAGCATAACACAACATGTCTGCAGAATGTGGTGCAGCAGTGAGGTTTCCAGAATGGGAGTCCCATGGTCAATTCAATGGTGAAGTAATAACCTCCTCACACCTATCTAGAGATAGGTCAGTCCTGCTCTTAGAGGTTTTGGGAACCCCCAGTAGCACTACCCTGGGAGTCATCCTTTAACATAGAAGCCTTTGCCAGGACATAAGATCTAAATTGTGGCATGAAGCCATCAGTCCCTTGTAGTCAGTTCTCTGTATAGTCCGGTTGTCCCAGATGTTTTGATGTAGAAAGATGGCCACATGGTCAGCAAGAGTCATACTTTCTGTACAGGAGAGCAACAGACAACAAAACACAGCTAACAGAAGCCAAGCATGCTATAAAATGAAGAGATCCAACTAATTTGTGAAAAACTCTCCCACGTTTTATAACTCATAGCTTATAGCTATGAAGAAAGTTATATTCAAAACTTATAGCTTTGAAGAAAGCTGAGGACAATTTTTTTTTTTTATCAAGTTCAAACTCAGCTTTATGAACTGACCAGACACTTAGGACACCAAGAGAGACCTTTCCAATCAAGAACGACAATTGTCATTAGTCATGTGACAAAAAAGAAGACATCATCTTTGTTCTGTCCCTGACTTTCACGAAACTGCTTGTGCCTGGGCCATATGCTCCATGTCCCTTTTGATAAAACAGTTACAGAATAGCCAGGCAAAGATGTGAGCAGAGACTGGTCTTTGGAGAGGTAATCATAGAGAATATATTTGCAACTTTATTTAATGTTTATGGTGATGTTCCTGTATGAGCTTTGAAATGTATGCAGTTTGTGAAGTCTTACTCTTCTAAATGAATATTTCATATTGTCTTTCATTTTTAATTCTGCATTCTTCTTGCTTAAGAAGGCCCAGGAAATCATATAAATGTCAGGTCTCACTACTCTAGATGTGCCTTCAAACACTAGATAGAATTCTTACTATGTATGTATTGCTTGTTGTCTGTTCCTCATCTTACCCAGCAGACAACAATCATCCAATAAACAGGGACCTTATACTCAGAATATTTTAACTGCCTGGCCAATACTTGACAATTTTGTAGCGTTCAATACATACCAGGGAACCACTAGTGTCAACTAATTTAACCCTTCTCAAGAAAAATTAATATTGACATGAAGGAGAATGAAAATTCAATGCCACATAGAATACTTTTGAGACCCCCATGCTTCATGTGACCAGGGGCATAGATATACATTGCTGTCTGTAGGCATTCTTCTGTTATCATGAGCTGTGTTGTTCAAGAGGATCCAGATTGTTATTTTCTAGTTTGTGTTACCTAGAATGCCAGGGCTAGCCCCTACTGCTTTGGGTGAGAAGACCTGCTTCACAGATAAGCATTTAATTTTAGAGCTATAGGAAGTGAAGCCACAGCAGTAGCTGATTTTTCTTAAAACAATGATGGGCAATAGGAAAGCAAGCTTTCGTCTGTGATAAAAACATTCAATCTAGTGAGCAATCTGTGACTAAACACTGCACATTAGAAGTAGAAATACTTGTCACACAAATGAGCACGCCAGATTGCAATGTGAGTAGCTTAGTTCTGTAAGCTTAAAAACCAAGTGCACAGACTTGGGACAGTAAGAGTGTGGAAGAATTCTGCTTGGAGGAATGGTTGCTTAGCTGTGGGGACACCTTATTTCTTAGGCCCCTGGAGGATTTTTGGGAATTGGAGCCAGTGTTTCTGTTTTCAGTGCACTGACCTTTTTCCTTGCTGTTTTTTGTCTGTTGAGCTCTTGTTCTCCAAAAGAGCACAGGAAGTCTCATTATCAGCAGTAAACAAAGCAGCGCTAATGACGGTGCTAGCTGTGGAGCAGTGCTCTGCTCACCAATCTCAGTTTAGCAGTTAGCCACACTGCCTTTTCTCCAGAATAAAACTGCACCTGAGTCCACCGTCTAGCTGTCTAGACAAAGGAGCATCCTCAAGTTCCTCAGCTTCATATTTATCAACACAGACTGGAGCAACCCCCTTCCTTGTAAACTCAGGTGTTGTTTAAGAGTTTCGTTTCAGATTATATTCTTGAAGAGTTAATTGGAATATCAGGATTCTCCTCCCACGCCACCCCCTCCATAGTTGCAAGCTTAGAGAAACTGCTCTCTTAGAATTGTATTGTTACTTAGAAAAGATAGTCAATCTTCTTTCTTTGTTTCTGTTTCCTTCCTTCCTTCCTTCTTCATTCTTCTTTCCTTCTTTTTCCTCCCCCTCCCTCCTCCCCCCTCTCTCAATCCCCATTAGGTAAAGATTAATGATCTTCAGGGATTAATAATCCAGTGCTGCCAGGCAGAGGCCATAGGCTGTCGACCCTGCCACTGCTGGGCTATAGGAGCTCTGAGTGGGCTCATCCCCAGGTTTTTTTTTCACATGATTATGCTTTTTAAATCCCCTTGCCCCCAATAGTGTGCAGAAGCACTATTGAAGCACAAGATTTCTCAAACTGGGTTAAAATTTACTGATTAAAGTAAATTTTACTTTAATTTACTGTCTTTTTAATTTAATTTAACTGTCTCAAAAGAACAAAAGACAGTTTTCTGTTTTTCAAGAAGTAACTCTCCCAACTTATCGTCTCTGGAAATAGCAGGAGATATATGTAAAACAGTCCTGCACTAAAATGTGATGGGCATATCAGAAATGGAAGAAAAGAACTTTTGAGGATGAAAAAAAAAAAAAAAAAAGCTAAAAAGCAGGGGTTTAAATTATTCATCAGGCCTCCCTCTGGCCTGCATCCTTTCTTGCCTAGTGAATGGAGCACCCTGCATGGATCCTCAGTGTGGACAGGGGGAGTGTTCACTTTAGTGGGGCCCATCCTGTCAGGACTGGTTTATTCGGATCCTTTTGACCAGAACATTTGCTGCTCCTGGTTTTTTTCCTTTTTCTCCCAGCGACTGTTGTATAATGCAATATTTTATCTCTGTTTTCAACAACTTGTTGAGTTTGTGCAGTTAAAATGGCTGACCTTCACCATCCCGTTATGTAATAAACCTGTCAGGTTGAATTTCGTTGAATGTGTCAAAAGATGAACAGCGCACTGATATCTTTTAAAAACAAATTGAACATTCTCCATGTAATTTGTGGCTTTATGTTTTTCCAAGGAAAATGCAATGAGCTAGTTAATTGGTTGCTAGCTGACCTTTTGCTGATGTTTGCTCCATTTAAGCATCTGCTGGGACCAGTGTTCTTCCTCCCGGGTCCATGCTTTCTTCTATTTTAAGAAGGTGGGGAATGAGAGTCAGGTGAGACACTGAGTCTAAGGGGGAAACAGAGCCCTTTTTTTCTTAGTGCTATTGATTTTACAGCCAATTGCTAGCACACCTTCAGACAGTTGGTCATTTGCTTTGTACATGTCCCTTTACATATGTATGTCCAGATATATTTATTTCTGTTTTTTTAATGTGCTCATTTTCCAGGTATTTGAAAATGGTAAAGATACCAGAAAGATCTCTGTTTACATCCGTAGAAGAGATTCAGAGTCTAACAGCCCAATTCAAGGTGATGAGACAATGCATAGAGTGAGAACAGCTCGTGTGACTATGAGCATTCCCTGTGTAACTTAGAGTTACTGTAAACACATCTTAATGCAGCTTATAAAACAGTAGTCATTCGTTGTTCTGCAAGGTGAGTGTTAACTCCTGGACCTCAACCTAACCTCATCCTAACCATCACTATGCTTGTATTTACAAATATTTCTATACCAAAAACTGGTTTGGATACATCAAGATTGTTCTCCACTTATTCATTCATTTATTTACACTTTTTTTTTTAAAAAAATGCCGTAATATTTGGTGGAGAGTACACTCTGGGCATAGTATTTACAAGCCAGGCACCCTGAGTGACTATCATACAGCCTTGGTCTTCCACCTTGCTCACCTCCAGCAAATCCCACTGGTTTATCTTGGGCACTCTTACCTTTGCCTATTTCCCAGACAATTGGGATGCATTTTTCCCCCAGGCAGAACCAACATTTTCAGGGTCTTTATTTTGGGCCTTTGTCTTGCATAAAAGGACATGGAGCACCCCGTTGTTTACAAATTGGGGTTATGCGCCCGAGTGCACACCAGTGTCTTGGTCTCTGTTGCCTCCTCTTTGTTCAGAGGCTCGCTCTTTTCTCTACTCAGTCCAGCACCCTCAGACCTATCTCTCTCTGGATACATTCACAACCTGGTTTGTAGAGCCAATCACAGAAGCTGTATCTTAGTTTGGTGGTACTCCCTGGATCATTTGCTGAACCCAGAGGAGACAGGAAAATGTTACTTCAATTTATTCGAAAAAGATCCCAAGCCTTAGCAGCTTTCTTTTAATGATCACATCCATGATTATACAAGCCACCATGGTACCAAAGTCTTTCTTGAATTTTCTACCTGTCTCCTAGTCCTTCCCCACTATTTTACATGTTAGTAAATACTGATTCTTGAGGTGCCTTATACAGGAAACTGTTATTCCATGGAAACTTCGTGTATTGACGAAAAACTCACTGACATTGTGCTTTGCTTCAATCTGCATGTAAGTGGGGGACTGTGGCTTGCCGAAATTTAACTAGGGGCATCACACAGCTCTGTTAGAGAGCACCCTTCTGGTCGGCTGTCTGCTCCCTTGTGTGGACACTTGTCTCTATTACTACTCTATGAGGTTTCCTACTCTACTTAGGTCCCAGAGCAAATTCTTATCCTGAAAAGGCCCAGTGATGATAGCTTTAATGATAAATGGACAAAGATGAGCACAGTTTGTGGTTTCCACATCCTAGCCCTAACCAATGACCTACAATGGAAGGTGCAGAGGCTCTCACCTCCTGCAGACTGCTGAATGCCCATCCCTGAACACCTAAAAGTGCAATCTCTCATCAAGTTAGGGAGGAGGAGATTGTGACACAGTCCCTGTGAGAGGGGATTTGGTCATGTGCTCTAAGAAGTCGGAGCTCAGAGCCCATATCCTCCGCATAGCCCTGGCTGTTGTGCGTACCCCTGCCCCAGAATCAGGCTTTAAAACCTTTCATGATTTCTCCTTTACCAAAAAGTGATATCTCTAAAGCAAAAGCCTTGTGATTTAAAAAGATGACCGACATTACACGTTTTCTGAGGTCAAAGCAAAACAGCTACACTAAGCTCAAAGGTCGGGGGCATAGGGAGCTGATTGCAGGGCTCTGGAAATAAAACATGAAATGTGTTTGCATTTCCTGTGAGAAAAGAAAGCAATGCAGGTTTTCACTAATGCCTTCACCTCCCAAGCAATCTAAGAGAACAGATGCTCTCATCCTAATATGGCTCCTTTGGTTAAGAGATCTTAACTTATAAAATAAAGAGAAATATCTCATCATTTCCAGTCCTTTGATGCTCTAACTAAAAGTTTGGCTAACAGGGCTGATTGACTTCAGTGTCACCATCATTTACCTTTAATTAGGGCAGGGCTTAGCTCTGAGGTTTTCTGTAAGTATAGTTGTTGACCAAAAAGAGTATTGCACTATTGCACTTAGTCAAGGCTTTATGGCCAATGAAGCAAGACACCTAAAATGTTTATGGGCACTGAAACGTCTTTTCTTCCAAGTCGTAGCATTTAGCACTCTTTGGCATGCCCTTCGGCAGAATGAAAGAGAGAGAGAGAGAGAGAGAGAGAGAGAGAGAGAGAGAGAGAGATCTCAAAGACTACAGACCACATCCCTGCAGGACCACAGAGTGATAAGAAATCAAGAAAGTTCAAGAACTGACAAGGGAGAGAAGAAAAGGAGGCCTGCCACAGAAGGCTGGGGGAGGGGCTGAGTGATGGATAGTGTGAGGTGCTGAGCAGGGGCGGGAAAGCCGAACAAAGGTGACAGATGATAATGAAAGTTGTCTGAGTACCTCACATGCCACAGCTCCACTGGATTTACTTTACAATTGAAATGTGTTTTAAATATGAACTCTCTTCATAGCTTAGTCTCTGACTGCAAGGAGCAGGGAACCGACGAGGCTTTTACTTAAAATGGGGAGGGCTTCACCTCATATTCTCTCTCTAGTTATGTCTTATTCACAACTCCCAGGCATCGGTTCCTGAAATCATTCTAAGGTTCGCAGGGCTTGCAATTAAAATACTCACAGAAGAGCTCTAAAAGAACCAGCAGAGCCTGAGAGGAATGCTGATTTTGCAATCCTGTAAGCGGGAGGAATTATTCTACACCCCCGCTCCCGCCCGCCCAGGTACCCGAAGCTGGTTGGGGATGGAGAGCTAGCCTGTTGGAACAGCAAAACTTGAATCTGGCCTGGAAAGGCCTAACAAACCGTGCAGCACAGACATGACAAGCATAGCCCTCATCAAAGAGGATTGTTACCGGGTGTGGAAGCTAAATGCTCTTTCTGTGAGACTGTCACATCTGCTTTCAGGCTCTGTGCCAAAGGGTCAGGGCTCAATCACAAGCCTGTGGCACCCCCTGCTGGTTAAAAGCCCATGCTCATTTTGTTACTTTACACTGAACTAAACATTGCCGTCATTTCACACTTCTTTTAACATTCTATATGAATTTAATTATCATTTGTTTGGACTCCATTTGTTACAGAGCAGAGACAGTTTGTTACAGATGTTCAAGTAGCTTATGCCTTCCTCCTCATCCCCTTCACCTGCCCTCCACCAGCTCCTTCTCAGAATCCACCAGCAGCTTCAAGGTTCCTCCATCTCTTCACAAGGCCTCCATCTTTCTTCAGCCCGGATTTTCGATCAGCATGGTCAAGATATTAAGAGTCCACTGCAGCTGAAGAATGGGCAAAAAATTGGGCTGTCTTATGGGAAAGCATACAGGTAGGAGCAAGGTGCTTATCCCGTCTGTCTTCACTCTTGCCCGCTGAGATTTAGCACTAATTTAGTAGAACTGAGAAGCCGAGGTAGACAGACCCTTGAAGAATTAAGAAAAAAAAATTTTTTTTAATTCCAATAAAATGTAAGGAACATTTCTTTTGTAAGACAACATTGTTTAAGGGAGGAATCTCTCTCTCTCTCTCTCTCTCTCTCTCTCTCTCTCTCTCTCTCTCT
>JADRCH010000075.1:5966441-6088549 GCA_019843965.1 Rhynchomys soricoides
CCCCCCTTCCTCCCTCCCCCCTTCCTCCCTCCCTCCTTTCTTTCTTTCTTTCTTTCTTTCTTTCTTTCTTTCTTTCTTTGGATAGCCCATTTAAATAACATTAGAACTGCCTATTGTGCATGGGTGTGGGGCCATCCACTAAAGTATGGGAAACCTACCAATGCCACACTCTCAGCAATGAATGATTCTCCACTGCCAATAGCTTGCTGTAAGGGGGAAGACCTGGGGAACATCTGCACCATCTGTGCTGGGATTTTTCTTTTCTTTTTTTTTTTTTTGGTTTTTCAAGACAGGGTTTCTCTGTGTAGTCCTGGCTGTCCTGGAACTCACTCTGTAGACCAGGCTAGCCTTGAACTCAGAAATCCACCTGTCTCTGCCTCCCAAGTGCTGGGATTAAAGGCATATACCACCACTGCCCGGCCTGTGCTGGGATTTTTTGACTGGCTTGGTCTTGTATAGTTCTTGTGCATGTAACCATGGCTGCTGAGGGATCATGATTGCCTTTGCCTTGTTGTGTCCTTGAAAGCATTTTAAAGCACTTCTCCTCATCCTCTGGTTCTTATAGTCTATCGGTCTCCATTTCCATGGTGCTCCCTGAGCATTGGTGGTAGGAGGACTAATATAGGTTCTTAAGTTGGGCTGAGCACTGAGTCATTTATTCTTAGTGCTTTGACCATTTATATGTCTCCATTGACTGCTGCCCACTGCAAAAAGAAACCTTTCTGACCAGGGTTAAGAGCTGCTTGGGTCTATGGTTATGAACATAAACATTTAAAAAGAAATTTGGTAGCATGGCCATTTAGCATAATTACAATAGCAGGTTTTACCCTAGGGCCTGTTACCTTCTACTTTATTCCTGTGTGATCTTTTAACTCTGGAGTCCCTCTTCCTTCTTTTCACGCATGTTCTACTATCTTTACATTTATTTCTCCTTTTTTTTTAAAAGTTGGATTGTGAGGTGGTAGGGTCGTGTGGCCTTTCATATTCCCTTCCTTTGGGCTAGCCCCCCTTTTTGTAAATCTGGTCTCCCCATACTCTCATAGGCCTCCCTGCTTAAGCCTTTCCTCCCACAGTGTTGCACCTCACTGCTTGCATTTGTAACTAAAACCTATTACTTTCTTCCTGGTTAGTGTGTCTCTAACTAAAAATATGCCCCTTTCTACTTAGCTGGCCTCTATGGGTGCTCCAAGTTAAGCGGATAAGACAAAAGATGGTAAGCTAGGACTCACACACTGTTCATCTTTCTGGGCCTGCGTGACCTCATCTAGTGTAGTCTTTTCTTGTTCTACACTTTTAACTATAGATTTCATTTTTCTTTATATCCAAGTCAGATTTCATTTCGTTGTGTGGATGTGGACATTTTTCTTATCCATTCATCTGGTGATGGACATTTGGGTCAATTTCATTTTCTAGCTATTATGAATAGAATACTGATGAACATGGCCATGGCAAGTGTCTCAGTAATAGGATATTAGATCTCAAGACTGGTTTTTACTGCACAGCATGCTGTATAGCAATGGTTCTTAACCTGTAGGTCATAACCTCTATCAGGGTCGAGTATCAGAAATTTTGCATATTAGATATTTATATTATGATTCATAATGGTAGCAAAATTACAGTTATGAAGTAGCAACAAAATAGACTTATGGATGGGGGTCAGCAAAACATGAAGAACCGTATTAAAGGGTCACAGCGTGAGGAAGGTTGAGAAGCACGACTGTATAATACGCTCTAGCACACTAGTGATGGGCCAGGTCATTGCTTTAGGGTAAGATTTTATTACGTTTATACTTAGTGAAATCCCACCTCTTTAGATTGCATTTTCTCCTGATTCCCATTAATCTGTAATGCTTCTACGGGGTGTCTTGAAAATTCTAAACTAACATGTTTAACCAGTATACGTATCAAAAGTTCTTTATTATTCATGGCTTATTTGCATTTCACACTTGGCAAAGGTGATAGTCTGCACTACAAGCAATTCTTTATGATTACTTTTTCTTTCCATTAATAATTAACTAAAGGTTGAATTCTCATATATTGTAAGTAATTACAAGATAAAGTTTAAAAGATTTTCCCACTTACAAATGCTAATATGCCTTGTAAATCTTTTGATTAACACCATTCCATTACTAGAGGACATTATTCATTAATAATGAAACTAATAAAGAATAATATAGTTGAATATTTTTATTGTATTAAAAATAATATTGCTCTTAGTTGGGAAATTTGTGAGGAACTTCTGTTGAACTTGCTTTGAAAAAGTGGCCTTGGAGAGTCATTTCCTACAAAACAAGGTCAGACAGTCTGAGCTGTAACAGGGCATATTTTACATATTAGACACTTATCTATTGTACTACTGTTACATAGCAGACACTTTTTTAAAGATTTGCCTTACAAACAGAAATAGTTTTATTTTTGATGGCGGTGACTTCTGTGTGGGCAATGACTTCTGTCTACTTCTTGTTAATTATTTCAAACATTACATAGCATTCAGTGTTCATATGTAGAAATATTCTGCTTGGATTGTGTCATATAAATCATATTGTTTGTTATAATTTTTCATTCAGGAATAATTAATGAGTTGGGATTCTTTATGAAAGCTTTTAAGATGTCTATTACCTGGAGCCACCCACTTGTGGACAATCCTGAGCACTTGAATTCTGTCCCATGGACTCACACTGTACAAGAAGAGAAATTCTAGCAAATTGTCCTCTGATCTTCACAAACGTAAAGAAATAAACGATTTAATAAAAAATATGTATGCTACCTCCTTGTACATTAGGATCTATTGACCAACAAAGTTCCCAACACTCTCACTCCCAACTGATATCTCCAACTGTACTGGCTGGTTGTGTGTCAACTTGACACAAGCTGGAGTTATCACAGAGAAAGGAGCTTCAGGTGAGGAAATGCCACCATGAGATCCAGCTGGAAGGCATTTTCTCAATTAGTGATCAAGGGGGATGGGCCTCTTGTGGGTGGTGCCATCCCTGGGCTGGTAGTCCTGGATTCTATGGGAAAAGGGGTTGAGCAAGCCAGGGGAAGCAAGCCAGGGGAAGCAAGCCAGTAACATCCCTCCATGGTCTCTGCATCAGCTCCTGCTTCCTAACTTGCTTGAGTTCCAGTCCTGACTTCCTTTGGTGATGAACAGCAACATGGAAGTATAAGCTGAATAAACCCTTTCTCCCCAACTTGCTTATTGGTCAAGATGTCTGTGCAGGAATAGAAACCCTGGCTAAGACACCAGTCTTTCATCATCTTGGTTCAGTCTGCACCTGACACCTGGAACTAGTGAGCTTTGTGCTGTAGCAAGCTTGTGCAGCAGCTTGTGCTGTGCCTTGCCTGAACCATGTGCCTCTCATTCATCCCCTGGCCCATACATTTGTATTCCTCTTTGCATTTTTTGCATGCAGTCATCCTAGATCCTCCAAAGAAAGTCTTTGTTTTGTGTTATCAGAACTGCTTCCCCCTGCTACCATTTCTTTCTTTTGAAAACTCTTTGTAGAATTTGTAATTTAGTATAAGCATTTTCCTTCCTTGGCTTCTGGATTCTTGGGTTTGGAATTCTTGGGACACAGACAATATGTGTAGGTGCAAATACAAAATTCTGAGTGATATATGTCCATACAAACATATGGACACACAGTGTGTGCGTGCATGTGTGCGTGCATGCATATGTGCATGTGTGCGTGTGTGTATGTGTGTGTGTGTTGGAGGTTTGAGATGAGGTCTTCTGTAACCCCATTTGCTTGTATCCTCTGTGTGTTACTGCAGTGACGTTGTTCATCTGTTGCTTTGAGAAAACATCCCATATCCTATTGCATCTCATGGCCACCCCTTTGCCTCAATTTATTTTTCTTTGTTACCACTCTCTGGTCATCTCTGCCTCCCTTGTGCCATATCATAGCCTGGAATCTGACACATAGTTGGCATTCATTGATCCTCTTGAAATCCTGCCCATAACTACTTCAGGAAGTCTATCTTGACTTCATCCCTTTCTTAAACTATACATCATACTTTTGGTATTTATAGTCCCAGAAAATTTGTTTTGTGTTTTTAATAGTATAACATTAACAAAGCTACTATTTTGTTAATTATTACTATTGTTATCACTTGTGCATGTTGTATGTATGTTTGTGCATTTGCAGATAGAGTTGTGCTTACCTTGCATGCATGTGTGGAGGCCTGGGGTCAACTTTGATTTTCCCCCTGTATTATTTTTCACCTTATTTTTAAGGAAAAGGTCTTGCACTGAACCCACAGATTGACAGTTTGGCTAGGTGGGTACACCAGCAGGCAAATGGGATCTATATCTCTCTGCTCCTCCACCCCAGTTCTGGTTTCTTCGGGAGCAGATAGGGTTCAGTGGCAGGCTCTACTGGAAATGCTGGGATCAGAAAGGTTTTAATATTAAGGATTCAACAGTAAGGATTTGGTTAGCTGTTCTTTTTGAGAAGATACTGGAAATGTTTAATCAGAGGCAAGATCTGATTCAGTGTTAGGAGGATGACTCATGAGGCCCTTGTCCTATCCTCCCTGTTAGACCCAAGATCCCTCAAGGTCAGGCCTGATCTTGTTTGTGTGTGCTTCAATATTTGTATGCACAAAGTTAGCTCCATTGAAGTGAGCTGATGAGTTAATTAACTCAATCAACAGAGACCAGCTCAAACTTAAATGAAAAAAACAAAAAAGATATTAAACAGATACCAGGGGAATGGAGTCAGAGGGGGCCTTTTTCTCATGTCTGTTCAAGTGCTACTTTATGAGATGACATATTCTCTAATGTGAAGAAGGGACAGAAAATAGTCTGCAAATATTCTTATTTACTTATTGGATTTCATGACCTAATGAAAATGAGAAAATATTCATCTTAAATAAATGCTTTTGCACTATTTTATTGTTGAAAGAATACACTGATTTTTAATAAAACTCAACCAAAATAGTGAGTGAAAAAGCAAGATCTTGATGAACTGTTCAGTAAGGAGATGCTTCTGGAACAAATGTCCCCACTTAGCTGTGAAACCTTTAAAATCCTTTCAGTAAAGTGTCTCCAATTACTTACAGAGAGGTGACCAGTGTGTTGTGAGTAGTAATTTAATAACATGAATAGGGGTGCTTTAAAGGCAGGTGAGACAAAGGTGAAAGGCATCTACGGGACATTTTATTGTGGAATCTTGGTGCTCACTGAGGTGAAGAAGACAGTAAGAGGATTACAACAGGGGTTGAGGGAAGGGAAAGAGAAGCCAATATTCCTGATGCATAGGTTTTTAAATTGGCTGGAGGTAGACATCTCATTGCCCAGCCCCTGACTGTTCTTTTAAATCTCTTATTGACAAGTAAAACCTTTCCTACAGAGAAGTATCTGGAACATACAATCCCCATTTGCAATGTGGGCGACCACTGTAACCCCGACAATTATAGCCTGTTGCTCTTTTATCCATCTCAAAACCAGATTTGGAAGCCACTAAGAGTTGACAATTTGGCACACATGTCTTTCGACAACTCTCCCATTGTTGCTCACATTGGCAACGTTTGTAGATTGAGTCAGTTTTAGAACAAATTATATGTTTCCATGCAATGGATGAGATTTAAAGTTCATGGTAGTTAATATAAAAAAAACAAATTTGTGAAAAGAATACCTAGAGAAATGGCTGGTTATGGGAGAAACACAAAGAAGAAAACTATGGACTCTAGTGCTTGACACATGCTGAATTTTGCCATAATGGAAAAGAAACTTATTTTGTTTTTGGTCGTTTGAGACCAGGTATCACAGGGCCATCATCTCAATGTTCTTTACAAAACATATCAAGACAGTGATGAGTTTTCAATTTTAGAGTTATGGCATATTTGTTACAAGTTAATTGGTAAATTTGGATCTTATTGATACTTGCAGAATGCATCCATCTTGTGGTTATTCTGCAATTAATCTTTGGATACAAGTCTGGAAATAGATAAATACTTGCTCATAACATTGGACTTTAAATCAATTCCTCAGTTTCTTCCTTATTTTGAGACTAATAATGGAAGCCACTTGACGACTGCCTACCTAGATCTTAAGTTGCCTTTCCAGGTTGGTTGTACAGTTATATCTTTGTTGATATTTTCTGCTCTACTACTATTCCGTTTCTTGGTGGGAATGACTGAGGGGGAATTGATGATAGGAGAAAAGATAGTTTATAGTATTTCTTACAGTGGTTCAGATATAAAATTATTTAACTTAACACTAAAGTACATCATCAAAAGTGAAATTTTAGGTAAAATTTCTAGGTAGTAAATATTTTGTTCAAATAGAAGATTGTGATCTGTGAGTTTCTCCTTTTATTGTAGTCTAGTTCTTTGGGGACTTGCAAGAGAAGATGAGTGGGTATTGGATTCACATCATCATTATTAATCATTAGAGGAATAAACAAAGAGTTTGAATTGGCTCAGCCTCTCTACGTCAGCACAGTATATTTGGACAAAGAGAGATTATAATGATCCTTTAAAGATGAATCTAGACATCCAATTGAATAAACAAGAATTCCCTTCTCAATCACCACAGCACTTTAGAAGGCTTTCCATTACCAGACCACACATATATACTTAGCACAAATACTTCTATTCACATGAGCACAGGTACACACACACGCGTGCGCGCGCACACACACACACACACTGTATATTTATTTGTAAATTGTTGGAAAATTTCTTCTCTTAATCCTAATTTTCACAAATTTTACCTATTTCCCTTTGTAAACTATTTACACTAGAGATAAGCAGTCAAGTTGGGCCATTGAGATAGCTCAGTGGTTAAAAGCATTCGTCTTGTGAGCCTCATGAAAAAGCAAGGTCCCAGGAACACACATAAAGGTGGAAGGAGACAAACAATTCCACAAAGTTGTCTTTTGACCCCTGTGTTCCCCAGCATTTGTGCACACTCATACTAAATGCACACACACACACACACACACACACACACACACACACACGGTTTTACAGAGAGATCAAGTCTTTTTCATAAACTTTTGAGCTCACCATGAATATGCACAGGAGGGCATTGCTGGGGAAACATGCCATCTGCATCTCCTAGGTTCACTCTTAGCTCACACAACTTGTGTTAGTACTTTTCAAACTATATATGTAGATTATCTCATTGTCTTTGTCTCCAGGCTCGGAGAAATTTCATGGACTCTATTCTACAATGTTTCCCCCTCCTTGTTTCCTGATGAGCTTGTCCCTTTGATTATAGATTAAAACACTGAAAATTAATTTCCTGTAATAAATGTTTCAAATGCAAAAATGAAAAAAAAAAAGAGAGAAGGTGGAAAGGGGACAATGAGTCAAGCAGACATGGTCACAGAAGAAGATTCTTAGTGGTGGTTGTCAGTTAAGAGTTGGCAGGATTCCTTCCTTCTTCTACAGTTTTTTTTTTTTTTTTTTTTTAATAATATAAATGAAGCTGCATCAGTGTGGGTCTGACTGTGTCTGCCCTGTGCAGAATCACTTGGGAACTGTCCAGCAAAATATCTCTTGAAGAACAGCATGGTGTTAATACTGGGTGCCAGCCCAAGGCAGAGACAAAGGACCCCTTTGCTCTTCACCAATAAGCCAACTGTTAAAAGATTAAACCATGTTGTGGAGATAACAAGAATTTAGGCGCTGGCAGCAGGTGCTGTACAAAGAAGCAGTTGGCAGCATGGGTCTTCTGTCTAATTCCAGTCAAAACAATCTCCTGCCAGATACATAGGGGAGTTTAGAATCTGATGACAACTTGGAGCGAAGAGCTTGAGTGGGAGCACTGCTTTAAATACTGAATCCTGTGGAGGATGGCTTAGCAGAATAGAGTTGATCATTGTTCAGCATCTGTGGGGAATCCCACTAGAGGCCCGCCACTCCTGACTATCTGGGGGATACACTGTAGGTCAGATCTGCTCATGTACAGAGATGCAACTACAAAGGGCATTTAAAAACTTTCACACAAAGGAGTCATACGACATTTTCCCCTCTTGAGAAAGATCTCTCTTTTCTTACAGAATCATCATCATAATGGACCCTCCTGGGATCACTTGGACAATTTAAAATATAGCCTTATGTATTATGTTTAATTTGTATATTTAAAGTCATCTGTTACTCAATAAATATATAATATTGTTGAACTTGTAGATTTCTTAGCATCAGAAAGTAAGTTATTGGTTATTAAAAAGCTGTGTCATTTATCATATTAAAAGTATATATGGGCATAGCTCCATGAGTCTAAAGACATTGCTCTTTAAAAGCTGTAGTTACTTTAGAACAATGTTCCTGGAACTTAGGAGGTAAATTTTATTAAGTGTGAAATAACAGAATTCCTACAGGTGACACAGGGATGGAAATAAAACAGTCAAGTCTAAGCAAGATATACGAGAAGGTGAAAAATGCCTTCCGCATATGTAATGTGCTAAACAACACATAATGATCCCAGAAGATATGAATGGTATGTTCCTTCATCAGTACCCACCCTTCTTCAGTGACTCTTCAAGGTGAAGTCTCAGTTAATATGTTTTTATTCTCAGGAGCGTATGTGGACTCCTGATCATTCTTTCGATGTCTCCCTGTGGCATATCTACCTGCTGTGATCTAGACCCTAGTGAAAGCTTTCATCAACTCCCTGTGGTTCACTTAACTCTGTAGCCTTCACCTGATGTTTTCCTGTTTGTCCAAATTTACATTCTAAGTCTAGTAAGAAATTCTATGATATATGAACTAAGATTACCTTATTTTTGATAACATCTTGCTCTTTATTATCCATATCAGGTGTATTCTTCAAGGGCCATGTCATATGTTACTTTTTCAAGATACTTCATTTTTATTTTTATAACAAAAATGAGCCCATTATTTTAGATGCCTCTAATGCAATTTAATTATTTGCATAATGTTTAATATGAAATCCTCTGTGTGGGGGGGGGGATAGAAACACACAGAGAGAACTTTTACTATATATATTTTTAAGGCATGAAAAATATTTTATAATATCCCATGTCACACAGCCCAAGGTCTTTGCATATCAGTACTGACAATCAAACATATGATTTGAATTAAATGAAGCTGATTTTTGAAGACACTGCTTCAGTCAGAAAACCTAATGTTTTGTCATGGTTCATTCATTTTGAATAGGTGTGTTGAAGAATGCTCATTTTTTAGATCATAAATTGAAAGTTCATCCCTCTCGTTGTGATACAGGTGGATCCCAATAGTGTTTTTTATGTCTCCGTTTCCATCAGAAAGTACAGTTCCTCAAGGAGTGAAGTGAACAGCAGGAATCAGAGACTGTCCTGGCCTGCGGCCAGCATGTGGCTGATCACCAAGGTACCAAGAGCATCTGCTCTTGCCAAATGACTTCTCTCTGTTTGCTGCCATGATGTGCTGCTCCAGTACCTGGGGCCCTCTTGCATAAAGCATGCACGTGAAAGCATGACAAATTGCTGATTATGAAGAACATTCTCTCTCCTTTGGTTTCACAAATGCAAAAGATTTATGTAGGTCCCCAAAGGGGAATGAAGTATACTTTTAGACATTCTGATTAGTTAACTTCTCAGAGTATACTTAAACCAAACACAGAGCTTGTATGAGCCTCTCAGACAGATCCTTTGCATGGTAGGTGTCTTACTCTTCATTGCTGATCTTTACCAGCTCAGCATCATTGGGCCTGATAGATAAACACCATGCTAGGTATGTCTCACCAGACATGGTTCTACTTTATTCTTTTAATGTGTATGTTTGTTTTTGTGTATGAGAGAATCATAGAATAACCCAGGACAATACATGACTTTGTGCTAGACATAGTTTCAGTGGCCTTCCCCACCGCCACAGCTTAAGCATCAGAAAAGTTAATTGGATGGTTTCAAATGGCCAGAAATGTTTACACAGCAGTAAAGCATCCTGTTGTGAATAGTGGCGAAGGGAAAGTGAAAGGGCAAATACAAAATGTGCCATCTCTTTCCAAATAGAGTATAGATTTGAAAGGAATATTTTAATAGTAAGAAGTAATTATATTTCCTCGTATAGTCAGATCCAACTATAAATCAATAATGAAAAATTATTTCCTATATAGATCTATAAACCATTCACATTTTATACTGAGTCTTTTCTTTTAAAACTGACCTTGAAAGATTGTATGAAAAGTCAAATGTCTATACCCAGTCTTAAGACTCTATTAAGCCAGGCAGTGGTGGCTCACGCCTTTAATCCCAGCACTTGGGAGGCAGAGGCAAGTGGATTTCTGAGTTCGAGGCCAGCCTGGTCTACAGAGTGAGTTCCAGGACAGCCAGGGCTATACAGAGAAACCCTGTCTTGAAAAACCAAAAAAAAAAAAAAAAAAAAAAAAAAAAGAGAGAGACTCTATTAGCCATTAGCTCCTTTTTACAATGTTGTCATTATTATATTAGCATTGTATTCCTGTTAGTGTTAGAATAAACCTGAGAAAGCAACAGAAGGAAGAGGGGTTTGTGTTAGTTCAAGGCTTCTCAGGTCTCAGTCCATGGTCAGCTGGCCCCTTAGTCCAAGACAACACAGAACATTGTGGTTGAAGGACATGGCAGGACAGCTGCTCACCTCACTGTAGTCAGGAAAGAGAGACAGAAAGAGACCAGGGACAACATATAGTCTTCAAAGGCAATTCTCAGCAAACTGTTTCTCCACAGTGTATCTCTCAATGTCACATTAAACTGTCAATTTACCATTGGATTTATCCATGGATTGGATCAGAACCTTTTGATCCAGTCACTTTCCAGTGACCGGATCCACAAGTGGGGACCAGGACTTATTCATGAGCCCCTTGACATTTTATATCAAAACCATAGCACTTACACAGTTTAATAAATCAAGGCTAGTAACAAGAAGGAAAGATTGTTGGTCCATATGACTTCATAAATTAAGCTTTTCTTTTGTATTATGAAACCCTGCTTTGTGTCCGATGAACTGTGTTGTTCATGTGCCTGTGTTCATGTGTCCGTGAACATGCTGGGAAGCTCTTACTCCTAACACTACATGTGGCATCAGGTGTTAGGACTTCTCATCCTAAATGAAATGGATTAGATGCTATGGAAAGTCCTTTTCTAAATCTCATCTTGTATAATTTTATAGTATTTATTTCTAGATCCTCACTATGTTAGTCAACTTGTGCCATGTAACATTTCCCTAAAGTGATTGAATGAAATGCTTGCCCAGAGTGCAGCTTTCCTAGAGTCCCCTGTGGTCTAGAGAAAGTTAGTTGGGAACACTGAGACATAGTTTCTTTAGCTTTGAAATGGGGTTAGTCACACCTGCCTTGCAAAGTTCCCCAAAGTTGAAATAAGAAACTAAGTATGGTATTGAAGTATAGCATCAAATACTAAGAGTGCTCAGCAAGAGCCCTCTTTCCCTTCATAAGCTTTTCTATTTTCCGTACAGATAAACATATTTAATAATGCAAGGATTGCAAGAACTTATTGCTACCCAAACATCTAAAAATACTTTTTCTAAGTCACCACATATTTCTCATTTATACAATAAAAATCTGAAGAACAAAAGTTGCACACTCTGAAGGAAACAAGAACAACAACAAAAACAATGTACACAGAAACTCCCTCTTTCCCTCTTAACGGCAAGTCCTTTTCTGTGATAAACTACAAAATTTTGCATGCCATAGAGCCCTGTAGGTATGTATAAATCTCTCAGTGGTTCTGGTTCATTTAAAAATCAACTAATTCACTAAGTGGGAAAATTATTAAATAGCCATTTATACAATATTCTCAATTAATTTCCCTGGCAGAGAATCCTCCCATTTTAGACAAAGAGGTCATGGACCACAGTGCTGTTTTAACCTATGGTATTAAGACCCAGAGTAAAACTTTAAATTGACATGAAGGTTGAGGATTTGCTTCAATGCTCTCAGTTCACTGCACGTGTTTCTCTGTGCATACAGATTTCAAGTAAGCTCTGTAGTTACAACTCCAGCAAGTGACACGTGATAGACCCCAAGTCACTACACTGTGAAATATGCACAGAAAAGAAGGACAAATGAAGATATCAAGGTCTGTTTTATTTTGCGCTCAACTGTAAAATGCCACCCTCGTAGGACAGAGGATCGCTGCTTCTGAGCAAGGCTCACTGACGGCTAAGTTGTGGGTAGTATTTCACGTTGAGCCACTGTTAATATCCAGAGTTATCCAGGCATAATGACCTCACTATTTGTGACACATTGTTGAATTTTCTGGTTCTTTTAACTTATTTAGACTCTTTTCTCCCTTTCCTTTCATTGGAAGACTGGGATGATCCTGAGCAGAGCGATAACTCAGGGCTGCCTGGCTGTTGGTCATCCAGTCTGAGTCAAGACCACCCAGGGAACATCACTAGAAGGATATAAATTACTGCTATGGAAAAGGTAATGCTTATGACCAGCCTGGCTCAAAACAACAAATACAGATTTTGCAAATTCTGAGTAGGCATATTTAGCAAATCCTGAGCAGGTCTATTGAGATACTTTCTGGCTTGGATAGAATAATCATGAAACTTTGTTACCATTACTATTTTAATTCCGAAGAATTTTGAAAACTTATGCTACTTAGTTTTGTATTATGCAAAAAAAGAGAAATGTTGACTTCAAATGTATCTATTCAGTCAACAAGCTATGTGAGATTTACTCCATAAGCACCAGGATTCACTGCACTTGTCCATTTTTATTGCAAATGAAAAAATTTAAAGTAGCATTGTGTTCTTAACCCTTTCTCCATTTTTGAACATGAAACACCAAACTGAGTAAAATGATGAATATGGAACAATGGTTGACTTGGAGCAGACCACACACAACCTCTGTCTATTCTAGTCTTCTCTTACAGAATATATAGTTATAGATTTTTTAAAAGAGTAGATGTTATTTTAATTAAAACTAAGTGTTATTTAAATAACACTTAGGTAGAAAGTTGACTTACATCTAATTGCCTAGAAATATTGATTCTAATGCCCTGTCTTTCTTCCTTCCTTCCTTCCTTCCTTCCTTTCTTTTTTTCTTTCTTGTCCTGTCTGTCCTGGAACTCACTATGTAGACCAGGCTAGCCTCAAACTCATAGAGATCTCCTACCTCTGCCTCCTGAATGCTGGAAATAAAGGCATGCAGCGCCACCCTCAGCACTAATCCCTTCTGATTTAACTTAATATTGACAAGAAGAAGCCTTGCTGTATTTTAGTTCACAGAAAGTCATGATTTCAGTATTTTGTCTGGATAAGGATGCTCATGGAGATGAAACCAGAGTCACAATACTTAGGCAACAGGGAGGCTGGTCCAGCTGTGAATACAGAAGGGAAAAAGTAACATGAAAAGCAGTCTGTCCAGCAAGTATAAAACTACTGCACAGTGATAACCACAATTTACAGAATGATATTCTCATGTATAAACTGCACAGCTTCCTCTTGCAGTAACCACGCGCTTCTGCACCAGACACCACCCTAAATTCTCAGTGTTACATTGCTACGTTTAAATCTCATGTCAGTCTGGGAAGGCAATTAGCATGATTATCTGTATTGAAGTTCAGAGACAAACCACTTGTTTAAGGTTAGACCTATTATATGGTCACACAGGAAAATAAACTCAAGCAGTCAGTCTCTAACCTGAAAATGAACTCTTAGTCGGGACACTAAGCTGCTTGACAGGAGAAAGCCAAATTGAACAGTTGACAGTGTCTCGTGTGACAAACAGAACACCTTAGCGCTTGAGGAGTGGGAACGGCACATAGGACAAAGAATATAGTTTTAAAATCATCCATGTTTTATGATGAAATATCTGTAATTTGTGCCTTTTTAGGAAAATTGCTTTTCACTTTTAGCTCTTGCAGTCAAGTCCATTACTATAAAACTAGGTTTGATTTATTTATTTAAGTTCTGTTTCTGCTTCCCCAGTGCTGGGAGTGAAAGCACATGTCATGATGCCTGGATTTTATATGGGTGCTAGCAGTCAAGTTTGAGTCTTCTTGATTGCAAGTGGAAGCAGCTTAGTGACTGAGCCTTCTTCCCAGCTACATGAAGATATTCTTGTTTTTATTCTTTGAAAATTCATAGATGTGTACAACGTGCCTTAATGATATCATCCGCCCAGCCCTCCAATTTCACTTGCTTTTCTTCAATATATTTCCCTTTTTAGCTAGTCCTGTTTTTTAAATAAGCCTCTGAGCCTAATCAGTGCTGTCTATGTGTGCATGACTATGGGGTAGCCAGTAGAATGGACAATCTTCCAGAGGCCACCCCTCAAAGAAAAGTGACTCTATTTCACAGAGTCACCATCAGCTGTCAAAATCTCAAGTGGGGCACGCAGTCTTCAAGCTGGAATTTGTAACCGTCTTGATCTTGTGCAGGTAACCGCAGATGCTGTGAGTTGACGTGTATAAACAGACATGTGTAACATGTGTAACAGACATGTTCTATCCAGATGGCAGCCTTTCCTTTCACGGTCTTCCTCCCTATGCTCTGGCTTTTAGATTATTTCCATCTCTTCTTATACTATATTTTTGAGCATGAGTGGGTGGATGTTTATGTAGCTAGCCCATCTGTGGCTGAACGTGCACAGCTGCTTATTCCCAGCACTTTGAACAGTTTATGAATCTCTGCATTAATCACTACCCACTACAAGAAGAAGCATCTCTCCCCAACGTTAAGAACTGCACAAATACATGGATTAAAAGATAAATATTTAGAAGGCAGTTTGACAGTGTGACTACTTAGTCAAGCATTCAAGGATTTCTCCTTGGGCCCGTGACATTCCTAGCCAGAGTTGTGACTATGTTCACACAAAGTATGAATTCTAACAAAGCAGACCTTACATTAGGCAACAGTGGTTGGCTCCTCATACAGTCATGCAGCTATTGCACTAGCGGGTACATCCATCCTGGTAGGTTGTATTTGTACCACTAATGATCCAGCATTAGGTAAACCACTGATATCTTTTCTTCCCCAGCAGCCTGTATAGCACCAATCCAGGAGTAAGATAGTTTCCCAGTCAAAGAAGATTGATATCTCTATGATGGCATCCAAATTGAGTGGTGTTCCCTGAAGACATTCTTTTTAAGGGAACTGCATAGTAATCAGATTAGTCTGTAATCTAGCAATAAAGTAAATCTTAACAAATATAACAGAATTCAAACAAGATATATATTCTTTGACCTTGTCATGATAAATTCTGAAAGCAGAGCACCATCCATCCATCCGACTGATCTGAGCCTACCCAGATCTCCTCCTACTGTGGTCAGGGCAGTGACACAGTGGAGTGGCAGCTCACTGTCCTGAAAGCAGGGAAGGAGAGATCTCAGCTTTAAGAATGCAGGAAATTTGAGCAGGTGGATCAGAAATTCAAGGTCATCTTCAGGGACATAGTGAGTTTGAGGTCAGTCAAGGATATATGAGCTCTTGTCACTGAAATAATATCTCTATTTACAAGAAGTGCCTTTATAATCTAGAAGAGCATGAAGAACAAGAGGGAGAGAAGGTGGTAGGCAAGTAGAGTCCTTATGAGTATGGACAATTCTTATGCACAAATGGATATCACTGGCCTTTGTACAGAGTCTACTAGGAAACTGAGTGAGGGGCAAGGGGACAAATCTACTTCAAGTTAGAGTCAGAATAGCAGAACATTTGGAAAACGCTAATTAATATATACATTATATATATTATATATAAATTATATATAATATATATTATATATATTTATATATACATATATAAAAATCAGTAAGCTCAAGATGTTTGGAGGTTACTTTATTTCTGGATGTGTGTGTGTGTGTGTGTGTGTGTGTGTGTGTGTTCTTCCAAGTACCTCTTTGCTCAAACACCTAAAGGACTTTTATGACTTATATTTTAAGGCACTCAGATTTCATTATGAATAACAATAAATACCATGTGACAACCATTTCCAGAGACAAGATTTTTTTTCTTCCTCTCCTATGTAGTCTAATATGATTTCAACAAAGGCTCTGAATCAAAATGTAGCCTTTTGTAAGCTAAAAATAATAGAACTGGCATTTAAAGTAGCAGCCTGACAACTCTCAAAGACTGCTGTAAACACATCGGGCCTCGTTAGCAAAGCTACGTCGCAATTGCTGTCAGTCATCTTAACCATATTCAGGACAGCAGGTCTGCTGCACTGATTTTTCTTTTAATGTACTTTTTCTGTTCTGTATATCTGACCACCGTGGGTGAAAGGCAGACCAGCAACGTCATTACCAAGTGACCTGAATAATCGAAAAGTAACAAAAAGACACATCACTTCAAGGGCATTTGGAACACCTTAAAAATAAACAAAACCAAAGCTGCTTTTCAGGTTACCACTAAAAACTCATGCTGCATCACTTTCAGGATACATGCGAAAAGTATTTTAGCGTTAAAAGATCTTCATGGATTTTGTTAAAAACATCTGTAGCACTGGATTTAACATTTTGTCATGGTAAAGATCTTTTCCCAATCTGTAGGTTGCCATTTTCTCCTATTTACAGTGTCCTTTGCCTTACAGAAGCTTTGAAATTTCATGAGGTCCCATTTGTCGATTCTTGATTTTAGAGCACAAGTCATTGGTGTTCTGTTCAGGAACTTTTCCCCTGTGCCCATGCATTTGAGGCTCTTTCCCCACTTTCTCTTCTATTAGATTCAGTGTATCTGGTTTTATGTGGAGGTCCTTGATCCACTTGGACTTGAGCTTTGTACAGGGAGATAGGAATGGATCAATTCGCATTCTTCTACATGTAGACTGCCAGTTGAGCCAGCACCATTTGTTGAAGATGCTGTCTTTTTTTCCACTGGATGGTTTTAGCTCCTTTATCAAAGATCAAGTGACTGTAAGTGTGTGGGTTCATTTCTGGGTCTTCGATTCGATGCCATTGATCTACCTGCCTGTCACTGTACCAATACCATGCAGTTTTTATCACTACTGCTCTGTAGTACAGCTTGAGGTCAGGGAGGCTGATTTCCTCAGAAGACCTTTTATTGTTGAGAATAGTTTTTGCTGTCCTGGGTTTTTTGTTATTCCATATGAATTTGAGAGTTGCTCTTTCTAAGTCTATGAAGAATTGAGTTGGGATTTTGATGGGGATTGCATTGAATATGTAGACTGCTTTTGTCAGGATGGCCTTTTTAACTATATTAATCCTGCCAATCCATGAGCATGGGAGATCTTTCTACCTTCTGAGGTCTTCTTCGATTTCTTTCTTTAGAGACTTAAAGTTCTTGTCATATAGATCTTTCACTTGTTTGGTTAGAGTCACACCAAGATACTTTATATTGTTTGTCATAATTGTGAAGGATGTCATTTCCCTAATTTCTTTCTCAGCCTGTTTATCCTTCGAGTATAGGAAGGCTACTGATTTGCTTGAGTTAATTTTGTATCCGGCCACTTTGCTGAAGTTGTTTATCAGCTGTAGCAGATCTCTGGTGGAGTTTTTCAGGTCACTTAAGTATGCCATCATATCATCTGCAAATAGTGATATTTTGATTTCTTTCTTTCCAATTTGTATCCCTCTGACCTCCTTTTGTTGTCTGATTGCTCTAGCTAGAACTTCAAGTACTATATTGAATAGATAGGGAGAGAGAGGGCAGCCTTGTCTAGTCTCTGATTTTAGTGGGAAAAAGCAGTTTAGAGAGAAACTGCTTCGAGTTTCTCTCCATTTAGTTTGATGTTGGCTACTGGTTTGCTGTATATTGCTTTTACTATGTTTAGGTATGCTCCTTGAATTCCTGATCTTTCCAAGACTTTTATCATGAAGGGATGTTGAATTTTGTCAAATACCAATCCTACATCCGATAGAGGGCTAATATCCAATGTATACAAAGAAGTCAAGAAGCTAGATTCCAGAGATCCAAATAACCCTATCAAAAAATGGGCAACAGAGCTAAACAGAGAATTCTCAACTGAGGAAACTCGAATGGCCGAGAAGCACCTAAAGAAATGTTCAACATCCTTAGTCATCAGGGAAATGCAAGTCAAAACAACCCTGAGATTCCACCTCACACCAGTCAGAATGGCTAAGACCAAAAACTCAGGTGATAGCAGATGTTGGCGAAGGTGTGGAGAAAGAGGAACACTCCTCCATTGCTGGTGGGATGCAAGCTGATAAAACCTCTCTGGAAATCAGTTTGGCACACCCTCAGAAAAATGAACATAATACTATCTGAGGACCCAGCTAGTCCACTCCTGGACATATACCCAGAAGTTTCTCCAACATGTAATAAAAACACATGTTCCACTATGTTCATAGCAGCCATATTTATAATAGCCAGAAACTGGAAACAACTCAGATGTCCCTCAACAGAGGAATGGATACAGAAAATGTGGTACATTTATACAATGGAATACTACTCAGCTATTAAAAACAACGACTTTATGAAATTCATAGACAAATGGATGGAACTTGAAAATATCATCCTGAGAGAGGTAACACAGTCACAAAAGAATGAACATGATATGTACTCACTGATAAGTGGTTATTAGCCCAAAAGTTCAGAATACCCAAGAGTCACTTCACAGCAACCGTAGGGCTGAGTGTGAGGTCCCAGATGGAGGAGTTGGAGAAGGGACTGAAGGAGCTGAGGGAGTTTGCAGCCCCATGGAGGGAGCAACGGTGTCAACTGGCCTGACCCCTCAATGCTCCCGGAGACTGGATCACCAACCAAAGAATACACATGGAGAGACCCATGGTGCTGGCCACATATGTGGCAGAGGAGGGTCTTGTTAGCCATCAGGGGGAGGAGAGGCCCTTCGGCCTGAGGGTGTTAGATCCACCAGTATAGGAGAATGCCAAGGAGGGATGACAAGAGTGGGTGGGTAGGTGGGTCGGGGAAAACTCCTATAGTGGCAGGGGTAGGGGGGACGAAATAGGGAGATTCCAAAGGGGAGATCTGGAAAGGGGAAGACATTTGAAATGTAAATAAAGTATCAAAAAACAAAACAAAAACATTTTATCATGTCACCAACCAGGCATGATTGAGCAGTCCAGATTACATGTATACACTTTAGTTTGCTATATTCAGTCAGCCATTTTCTGAAGTGGTATCCCCACACCAGCCTCAGCCAGACCCATGCATTTCTAGTACCTGTCTGGTTCTTAAAGGCTTTTGAACTTGCTGCTCTTGTTTATCAGAGGATGTTGGAGGATAGCTGTTGTATACTTTGACTTGTGTTCTTCTGAGTCAAAAAAAAAAAATCCAACAACAACAACAACAAAACCAGTCTAAATTCTTCATCTTGCTGGGTGAATGGATCTATAAAAAAGACTTCAGACTCTCAGGGCATGCTATCCAGTATGAAACTATCTTTATTGTTTCCCTAACTTTGATGTTACTATTTTGGTTGTAGCTATACCCGTGCTGCATCATCATCATCATCATCATTACTATTATTGTTATTATTATTACATTAAGTCATGCTGGGCATGCAATGATGAATGGCCAGCATTTACCAAGGCAGGTTAACACACACTGGCTTAAGCCACACACTCTGAACACAGATGAGAGTTTAGCTGTGTAACTAGATTATGGCAGCAAGCTTACCAGTAACTCTGTCACAAAGCCAGTAATAGACAGACAGTTGCCCATGTGTAATCTCATAGCATGTGGGTTGCTTGACTGCTTTACTACATTAACAATGGAGGCTAAACTGCTGGACAGTGGTCCTTATTGTCAGATGATGAGACTTTCTACATCCGAACTGCGGCCCTGGGCTACTTTCTTTCTTCCACTATCTGATTAGAATATTTCAACAGATGCAAAACTGGCTAATGTTCAGTATGTAGCCCACTGATACCTATACCATTTAATTAGAAACATATGCATCAACAATCAATAGAGTGATAATTGATAGACTTCCTAAGACAAATTGTCCTGGGTTTCCTCATAATATGAGAATGTGAAATAGTCTTGAGAGTCGCATCTTTGTGGGTGATAATATCATTGTTGTTACAATGAGTTTCTCTTCTAGATGCCTCAGAGCCCAGGTGGTGAGATCAGGGGCTGGCACAAAGGACTTCCAACCTTAGTCCAGCTTCTGCTGTATTTATGACTGTTCCATGGACAAAGAACATCTCCTCTTCCATTTCCCCTTTTCCCACTGTTGATGTTGTTATTGCTACTATTATTGCCTTTATTTCTTCTAGAAAACCTTTCAACTTGATGTTTATTGACCAAGAAAAGAGAGCCCACTATATTGTCCTATAAATTACTCTAATAGCATCAACATGCACCATTGTATGCTGGATCTAAACTTAACTTTTAAAATATTATTTTAATATTAATTATGTGGGTGTTTGTTTGTCTCTGTGTGAGTGTGTACATTCATGTGAAAGCAGAGGCCAGAAGAGGGTGTTGGATTCTCTAGCCCTGGAATGATAGATGATTGTGAGTAGTCACAGTGGATGCTGGGAACTGAACATGGTGTTCTCTACTCTTAACTACAGAGCCATCTCTCCAGCCCTTTGACATGTATTAAACACTAAAATGCAATTTTATGCATAAAATTTTGTTTTGTGAGTTGTTACACATTAAAATAGTCTTTTCTCATCTGTCTGTGGCACTACATGTCAGTTTTGCTTTTTTAATTACTTTTATAAAACTTAAAAGTATCATATATTAATTTGAGCTCCCCATAGAAATGCTATTAGCAAACTCTCAAGTCTTATTGATGATATAAAGCTACAGGTTTTTACTAAAATTGACTAGGCAGATGTGTGCTCAGGCCAAGGTGAAGTAGTGACATGATATGACAAAACTAGGAAACTGGTGTCCCCTCACAGAATTGTTTCCCAGTTGTTCATCTGAAGTGTATCCTGCAATCTTTAACACCAAGACAAAATTTAAAAGCCCCTAAAGAGCCAAACACCATTTAAAAATCTTTTCCATGGTGGCTTTATTGTGAATTTAGGGTAGGGAAATTCTGATATGTCACATATATATTTGTTAGGAGAGAACCTAGTCTCATGTCCTGCACCTAGAGTGGGATTATCTCTGGCCACATGCATGAATTCTGTTTCTGTAGTTAACAGACTGTGAGCATCTTTTCTGTTATATTTACTATTCATGAGAAGAGGTGCTATGATTTAAAAAGTCAAAATTAAAACCATAATTGTTCTCAAGCCAACATTATAATTTAATTCAGAAGCTAGTTAGCATTGAAATATTAATTACTGATCACAGTAATATACTTTGAAATTTATAAATTTCATTTGATCTTAAATATGTTCACAATAATTTATGTAATGCCTATAAGCAATAAACTTTTGCTGAGTTCTAACTCATTATAAACATGATCTAAGATTGATGACAACATAGCTTATTTCCATCAAAGCAACACAGCAACACAATTTTTTGATACTTTATTTACATTGCAAATGTTTTCCTTTTTCCAGATCTCTCCTTGGGAACCTCTCTATTCCTTCCCCCTCCCCTGCCTCTATGGGGGGTATTTCCCTACACACCAACCCACTCCCATCTTCCCTCCCTGGCATTCCCCTATACTGGGGCATCTAACACCCTCAGGCCCAAGGGCCTCTCCTCCAACTGATGGCCAATGAGACCCTCCTCTGCCACATATGTGGCCAGCACCATGGGTCCTTCCATGTGTATTCTTTGGTTGTGGTCCAGTCTCTGGGAACACTGGGGGGTCTGGCCTGTTGCCACTGTTGCTCCTATGGGACTGCAAACTCCCTCAGCTCCTTCAGTCCCTTCTCCAACTCCTCCATCTGGGATCCCACGCTCAGTCCAACAGTTGCTGTGAATTGAATCTTGGGTATTCCAAACTTTGGACTAATATCTGCTTATCAATGAGTACATAGCATGTTTGTTCTTTTGTGACTTAGTTACCTCACTTGGGATGATATTTTCAAGTTTCATCCATTTGTCTGAGAATTTCATGAAGTCATTGCTTTTAATAGCTGAGTTGTATTCCATTGTGTAAATGTACCACATTTTCTGTATCCATTCCTCTGTGGAGGGATATCTGGGTTGTTTCCAGCTCCTGGCTATTATAAATATGGCTGCTATGAACATAGTGGAGCATGTGTCCTTATTACATGTTGGAGCATCTTCTGGGTGTATACCCAGGAGTGGTATAGCTGGGTCCTCAGGTAGTATTACGTCCAATTTTCTGAGGCAGCAACACCATTTTAAAATTGATTTAAATTTTTAGTTTTTAAAATAACTTGTACACGAGCACTGTATTTACACCATTCTCTCTCTCTCCCATGTCAATGCCTATGCTTTCTGAAACCTCAGATTTATGCACTATTCTTATACCACACACATTTCTACACACATGGCCATCCACACACTAATGAGTCTGTCTAGGGGTGCTCAGATGTCTGTGTCTTGACGATTGACCACTTGGGATTGGATAGCCTACCAGGGGCTCATCTTTGGGAACAACTGGTTCATCCTCTCTCTCCTGCCATGATTGTCTAGAGCTCTAATTGTGGTGAAATTGAGTAGGTAATGCTGAGGGTGAAGGAAGACAGATAAAAAATACTAAGAATGTTTGAAAAAGCCATAAGGAGATATATTATTTTCTAATCTTATTTAAACCACATACATATAATATAATTAATAATATAGTTAATATATTATATACGTGTGCATATATAGCCTTTAAAAATTACTTTTACTGATGCATCAAACAGAACATGCATGAGATGTACCTAGGCCCTCTACACATATGTAACAGTTGTGCATCTTGGTCTTCATGTGGGATCCCTAACAACAGGAGTGGGGGTGTCTTTCACTCTGCTGCCAGCCTTTGGATCCATTTCCCCCTAACTGGGATGCTTTGTCTAGCCATAACATGAGAAGATGTGCCTAGTCCTACTGAAAATTGATATGCCAAGGCCGAATGATAGCCATGAGAGGCTTCTCCTTTTCTGAGGAGAAAGGAAAGAGAGGTGGATGGGGGCAGGAAGGGAGAAAGGGACTGTGAGGAGGGTGGAAACTATGATTTAGATGCAAATTAATTATTAATTAATTAAAAATGGTTACTCTGGCTGGGCAGTGGTACCCCATGCTTTTAATCCCAATACTTGAGAGGCAAAGGCAGGCAGATTTCTGAGTTTGAGGTCAGCCTGGTCTACAGAGCTAGTTTCAGGACAGCTAGAGTTACACTGAGAAGCCCTGTCTTAAAACAAACAAACAAACAAACAAACAAAATAAAAACAAAACCCACCAAAAAACAAAATAAGCAAGCAATCAAATAAATAAAAAATTAAACAGTCACTAACAGGAGTTCAGTAAATTATCCAGTTTTGTGGTCTGGTTAATTTCAATGTGTCATATTTTATTTGCAATGTATTTTTTAAAAAAGTTTAAAATAAAAATCAAGAAAAAATTTCTAACTTCTAAATTGATAACCTTTAATCAACAATATTGTTTTTTAAATAATTTCTGTGTTTGGTTGATAAACTATGAGCACTGTCAGTACTGGGGAGAAACTTCCAGCTTGAAACTATTTGGTGAGCAGTTTAACATAATTGTATTAATATATTTATAAATGTATTGAGGTGCATTAAGACACTGAGATTACATTCAGACTATAGCCAGTGATGCTAAAATGTCAATTTTATTGCTTAGCCTCAAGTGCTGTGAAAATGACTACCATTGCGGGCTTTAACAGAGCCAGCTCTGTGCTGGAGGTCAGACGCTGAAATCCAGATCCATTGCACACTTCCTATTGCTGTCTTTCTGAGCAGCCCACTTTACCTTTCTGTGTGTCACCTTATTGTCTGTAAAGGGAGACGAGAGTAGGGTGATTTCTCCTCAGTTCTATTCACATTTTCACATTCTGCCTGCTGTCTCCGCAATGTGCCATTATTATCAAGATGATAATTTTAGTTTTAGGTCCCACTCAGTAAGACTCAAATGAGAAAGCTGCTTGTTTGCTTTAGTTACCCCTGACTCGTTATTCAAGGCACCTCCGTTTCCCATCCCAGGCTGACACTGAACAACAATAAGCTGGCTCAATGCTCAAAACTGGGAATTCCTGTTCAGGGAGAATTTGCCTTGAAAATTAGTTCATTAACATTTTTATGTAAGCATTAGAATGCTTTATGTCTCCTCACATCTGTGCTCCTCTCTTATCCATTTAATTTTATTTCACAGGGCTGGGATGCAGCTTACTTTGTTAGAACTCTTGTCTGGCATACATGAAGACCCCTACCTTAGTCCCCAGCACCTCGATAACCAAGGAAGGAAAATAAGTGGTTCGCCTTTAATAATGCCAAGCTCCTCTCATTCACGGCAGCTTTCTGGAACAAACCTTTGACCAACCTCTCTACCCATCACTCTGTCGATGTGCTCACCGCCTCAGATCTTCCTTTATAATATCTTCATATAGGCAACCAAACGATTTCTTTACTGTATAGACTTCCCTTTGATATGCGAGGATTCTTTTTACATGGTCAGTTTTCCAATATTCCACGGCATCAGCTGGTTGTTCAGCCGCGCAGTTGCTTGCACATTGAACTGGAGATGGCTTCCACAGGGCAAGTCCTCGCTGCTGACTATAGTGTCAGGAGCACAGATTCAGTAATCGTGAAATTGGCTTCCAGAACTTATGAGAGCTCGTTACAGCACTGGCTCCTTTGTTGTAAAGGCAACAGGGTGGCCAGTGGTACACAGGACAATGGCTGCGGAGTCCCGGGTCCAGAAGCTTCTAGTTTGTGGAACCGCCTACATCAACCTCCTGACACATGGGCTTGCAGTACAGAATTTTGTATGGCAGAGTGATTGATTGGCAACATAATTTTCAGTATTTTCTTTCCCTTCCCAGAAGTTGGGAGTGAAGAGAAAATTCTAAGCTTCCATCGTGACTCAGTGTTTTAAAACTAGTGACCAGTGGTCATCCTGGAGCTCGGCCAGACCTGCATCATTAGAACCAAAGCTGCTCTGACACCCAGGAGGTTCCAAGAGTAAGGAATTCTGCATCCAAAGTCTGAAGCAGAATCGGTGTATTTTGTATTGTTTTATAATCATCAATATCCTGTTTTCTTCCTCTATTTCTGAGATCATTCCAGTTTCGTGTTTTCAAACTCTGATCCAGAGAGCAGTTTAGTCTAGATTTCCCTTGATTCTTTTAACTGGAATGGCATGGAATCCATGTGGACACAGCTTTCTGGGATTCTGAGTCAGGACCTTCTGAACCAGACATCGGAGCACAGGGCTTGGGAATGCTCGCTGCGAGCAAGGACTCGGTGCAGTCTAGCCTTCTGTTCTCGTAGCGGATGTGTGCAGAGGACTAGTGTACTAAACTGATTTTGCTTTAGAAGAATGTAGTTCTCAACCTTTGATGTTTCTGTCAAAACTCAGAGGCAGTAGGAAAAGTCCTGCTTAACATCCTGTTACACTTAATTGAATTCATTTTGTCATCTCGTTGTAAAGTTTCTCGATATTAATGAATACATGATTAGTTAATTAGGCATGATTAGGTTCATTACACTTCATTTTTTTTTCTGGCTCATATTTAGTTCAGAATATATGATATGCCTTAATAAAATTTCCCAACCGTTTCAGAAGCGCTGCTTGAGGTTCCTATTTTGTTTCCATGATGCTGTCTTCTACACCATCATCTTCTTACACACAGCTAAACGGTCCTTCCCTTCTCACAAACGGTTATTTTGGGCAGAGGGCATAGACATTTCTACAGTTTTGATCCTCCCTCTTTCCTTTTCCCCCTCCTCCCTTCTTCACTCTCTCCATCTTCCCATCCTTTCTTTATTTCATTCTTCTTTGTGACGGAATCCATATGCTTCCAATCTTCCTGCCCCAAGTATAAACATGGGCCTCGGTGTTGGCCTCTACAATACTTGTACTGACTGTATTCGATCACTGCCACTGTTGCTGTTGGGAAAACACATGTACCTGCACCCACCTCCCTCCCTCCCTCTCTCCCTCTCTCTCTCTCACACACACACACACACACACACACACACACACACACACACACACCACTTTGAGATCCACAGTGCTGGAACAGAAACAATGATACTGACAGAGCGTGGCAGTCCTCTTGCCAGACAATGTGTAAAAGTGACTGTTTCATTTAAACCCCAGAAGTATTTCTGTGTGGAACAAAAGCAACAGTCTATAAATTCTATTTTTATTTTGCAGACATGAAGGAGGTGCATCTCAGAAGTGGGTCTTTGGAACAGATGGCTGTATGTATTCTAAGTTAGGGACTTGATAAGCCACGACTTTTATTCCTAAGAAAAGTTGTTCTTCGATTAGTATAAAATAAACTGCTTGAGAAAGCGACTCTGTACCTGCACTAATGATACTGCTCTCTGCTTTGACATTGAAATCTTAGTTTAATTTAATTCAATGCTTGCCCTGGAGTTTTTGTTTAATTCTAGAACACATTTTTTCAAAGTGAAAATTAATTTTCCATAATACATTGACGCTGCACTTCAGAATTTGCATCTTCACACTTTAAAGTAAGGTTAATTCAGTACCTGCTTGATTTTTGCACTAAAGGGTGCACAGCTGCCTTTCATTGTAGAGTTTTACCCTCAAGTCCTGGGGGACAACCAAGTGTACTGGTGAGAACCTGGGCTGTTTTGAGGGTCTCTTGGCAACCCCCAACTAGCAAGTTGTAAGGAAATGTATTCCACTCCTGTGACTGGGCTTTTTGATGGTCTAAGGTTTCTGGGAGCATCATGTCCCTGTGTGGGGACTTCTAGTTAAACTACTCTTATGGTTTTGGGGCTGGAAAGAAGGCTCAGCAGTTAAGAGCTTTGCAGAGGACTCTGGTTCCCTCTCTAGCACCCATATGACTGCCTGCTGGAACTCCAGGTCCAGGAAGACCCAGAGCTTCTGTGCTACATGAACACCAGCATGCACACACCATTACAGACGTATACACACACACACACACACACACACACACACACGTGCATGCACGCCCACGCAAACACACACAGAGATAATTAAAAATAAACTTAAAGAGTACATTTCTGGAATGTTTCCATGTGTCTTTTAAAAAACATCCTTAGTTTGTGTTTCCTGATTGCTGAGGCTGCTGAGCACAACACCTCTTAGTAGTGGTTTCTCACTTTCCAGGCTGATAGATGTGGGACAGGATCAAACTTCACACCCACCTTTGTCCTTATCTTCTGCAACACATGTGCTTGTAGTTTGTGTACAAAACATCTCCCACAAATGCTGGTGTGCCAAAGGCTTTATTCCCAAGTCAGTGAACCATCGAGACTTGATTAGAGCATCCTGGTTCTGATCAGTCCATTGATGTATAAAATCGAACCAACTAATAAGCAGTCGTAGAATCTGTGAAAGGCGGGGCCAGGGCTGGATATATGAGTTTTCTTTTGCAAGATCATATTGTGCTGGCCTTTCCCCCTTCCCACCCATGCTCCTCTCTGGCTGTCAGAAAGTGAACAATTCTGCGCTGTTATACCCTTCAGCCATGGTTACTGCCTCACCATAGGCCCAGAGATGTGGAGCCAAATGACTGTGGACTGAAACCCTGAGCCCAAACTCTTTTCTCAGGTTGTTTCCAAAGTTACCCCTGTGATGAAAGTCTCTCCAACACATGCTGCAGCGCCTTCCTGCCTGCCCAGTGTGCTGCATTCATCCTCATGGTATCTTGGTCTCCACGGGAACATATCCCTAGAAACAGATGATGCCAGCTTTCCTACTTAAACAAATAAGTAAGTTTTAAGTATGTTTAGATTCTAAACTTCATTCCCAAGTACAATATTACTGATTTTCTGTAATTTTTAATAAATTCACAAAGGAAAACTGTTTATTAATGAAGCATTTTAGTCTTTGAAACATTTGAAATTTCAACTAGCTCCACATTTAGTTATATCCAAGTTATTTTCATCTATTTAAGGATAAAATAGAGGATAATTTGGTAATTATTTGCAGCTGGATCATAAATTGTGTTCATGCCTTTTTTTTTTAAAGAGGGGATTGCTGCTATAGGATATTACAAATGTATCTTGGCTCCAACAGTTATTAGCTGTGTGGCCTTAGGCAAATCACTTAACCTTTCTGAGCTTCACATTCTTCATCTGCTAAGTGGAGATATTATGCTGCCACCGTGAGCATTTGGCACAGATCCTGGCTAATTGGTAATGTGCAGTTAATAATGGTAATAGTAGCAGATGAATTTAAATACATTTGTTGCATTTTTGCTATGTTGTTTTTAAATCGGATAACTGTTTTATTTTTGTTTTTGATGCCAACCACTTCTTTACTCTCTTGCAAAAGATAATAAAATCACATTTCATCGACCTTTGACCAACTATAGCTAAATTAATATTTAAACTTGAACACACACATAGAAGAAAATGAGCACGGGTTAGAAGCATCTAACCCAATGTAGTACTAAGTGGGCAGTTTGAAAAGTATAGAGAAAAAGGCAGAATATGTCCAAGAAACGATGGCCTTTGAGTGTGTAAAAATGAAAAACTCCTAAGCTACTAACAGCTTAAGCAAAAAGGAAGCTGGCTATGGCAGCTCACATCTTTAATACAAAAACTCAGAAGACAGAGACAGGTGGATCTCTGTAAGTTCAAAGCCAGCCTAGGCTACATAGAGAGTTCCAGGACAGCCAGGGCTACATAGAGAGACTCCTGGTCAACAAAACAAAACAACAACAACAACAAAAACAGTAAATAAGGAAATATGAAAAGTCTTTGCAACACCAGCATCAGAGAGTGAGATAACATCTTAATATATAGTAAGTCTGACATAGTGACAGAGAAGTTTTAAACTCTTCAATAAAGAAAAAGAAAAGGGCATGAAAATAAAACACATGAGAGAAGAAAAATTCAAAAAGCCAAGCCAAATAAAACATCTTGTCTCTTCAAAGAGTCAATGATTGTTAGGCAGTGTGGTAGGACATTCTTTCCATTAGAGCAACAAGAAATGTGGCAATAGCCTGTCTGATAGAGGTACTGGGGCACACATATGCTCCCCTCTGATTAGTGCTAGTCTTCTTACCTCCAAAGCACAGAAACTTCAAACAGCAACCATTTATTGCTTTGTGTCTTTATGGACTGGGAATACAAAGTATCTTCACTGGGTATCATCATCATCATCATCATCATCATCATCATCATCATCATCTTATACACATAAGTATATCACCTGCGTGTATATCTTTGCACACCAGGCAAGCCCAGTGTCTATGGAAGCCAGGAAAATCTGTTGAAACTGGAAGTTAGATGGTTGTGAGCCTCCTCATGAGTGCTGAGAATCAAGCCTGGGTCCTCAGGAAGAGCAGCCAGTGCTCTTGTTCACCGAGCCATCTCTTCAGTCCCTTACTGGGTAGTTACAATTCAGAGTTTCTCATGAGAATGGGCCAATATTTCAAGCAAGAGTTTCAGGCATCTGTGGCTGGATCAAGACTGGAAAGTTGGCTCCTGAACATATTCGCAGCACTGCTGCCCCCAGAGGTGCTAGTCCATCCCTTGGTTGGCCCTCCCGACATGGTGCCACTCACAACACGAGCTATTGGAACAAGAAAAGAAGTAGCAAGGGAAAATGGAAGTGTTGGGGTCAGATAAGGTCATCTATCACCTCTGCCAAGTTCTTTAGGTTATGTAGACCTACGCTGGCAAACAAGAGAAGGGACTATACAAAGTTATGAATACATATGTTGCATTATTTCTGAGAGACTATTTGGCAACATTATCAAATTTTTTTTTTTCAAAAGCTTCACATCTCTTTAATTCAGAATGCCTACTTCCAGCTGGTCACTCTGAAGTGGGAGGTACACTCATGTACCTTGAGAAATGTTCATTGTAGCCTTGCTTAGACTGTTGAGGCTTGATACCAAGTGACCAACAGGCTGTATACAACAGTATGGAGTGTTCTCATTAGGAGTGCTGAGCCGTTATGTCACACATCTGCAGGGTAATTTATGATGAGAGATGAAACTGCCCTGTAAGTGCCCACACTTACTTACCCAGCCACAGTCACCTGACTTGGCTGCAGGGAATGAAACCAGGCTCAGGTTGGAGGGGCCACAGCAAGACTGAGGCTGTGATAATTTTACGGAGACTTTGTATACCTTTATTAAAAACAGGATGCAGTGGCGATCACCAGGATGAATGCACTTGTAGTTGCCAGGATACGATGAAGTTTGCAAGCCACACAAGGCACACAAGATTAATGTCTAAGAGCAACTGTCCTGCCACGTTTCATGCCTCCTTGACTACCAAAGGAACATACAAAGAAACACAAAGCTGCCTGAGTGTTTCTCTGCCTGAGGGAGTCCATCGGTCTCTCAGGAACTAGAAGGCACATTGTGCCCCAGGAGCCACAGACTATAACCTGAAAAATCAGACACATGTTTCTCAGCTAAGCCGGTCTGACTCCATGGTTTCCTGCATGGCATGAGTTGGAAAATATGAGGTAAGAAAGTAATATCACTTAGATTTATTTACATTATACCAAAATATATATGTGTAGGATGAGATAAGAGCTGAAACTTCATCTATAAAATAGATAATTTTGTCCTGTTTGTCTTTGAACCTCATATTGAAAATTGTGATATTTTCATGTAGAGTGGAGATAGACAATCTTCTCCATTGCTCACCATGCTTTCTTTAGCTGAAGTGACATGATCATGTGTAAGACAGGAAGAACCTACAGAAGAAAAAAAAGCAGTATAGTACAATAAGTGTGATATAAATCTAAAGGTAAAATGAAAAAAAATTGAATCTTAAGCTTTCTTAATGTTTTGGATGAACTTGGAAATTCAACAGTGTTTTACTAACGTTAGCATGTAGACTAGAGAAATTACTTAACTGGTTTTTTTAAAATACTAAGTTGTGTAAGAGTAATGCTTGCATGCGACAAAGGTTACTCTAAAGCACAATAACACATATGGTCTCTTCAAATCCTTCCTTATGCTAGTCTCCAGAGCTATTTATGTGCATATTCCCAGAAGTTACTATGTGTATATTTTCACACATTCCAGGGTTCTCATTTAAGTAATAAAAATAATGTTATTCTTTTTTTTCTATTCTCTAGCAATTATTCTCTAGCAATTCAGAACTAAATAAAACTATGAGCAGAAGGCATATGGTGACACATGCTTACAATTTCAGCCCTTTGAAATGGAGACAAGATCAAGAATTTTAGGCTAGCCTCAAACTATAGCAGGAGTGAGTCTAACCTGGGTCACATGATACCCTGTCTCTTATAAACGAAAAGCAAGCACCTCTCAATATCTTATTCAAACTGATATCATTGATATAATTTGTAATTAGATAGAAACAACATAACACACAGCTATGCATATATGTTTATGATCATAATTTTTCTGCTTGATAACAAAATATGACCATCTTTCTCTGATTACATCCACATCAATGCTGTGTTTGAAAATTTACTGGATATCCACATTTAAGCAGAAATGAGCAATGATGCTACAATAAATATGCTTTATGTGTGTGTTTGTTAGCTCAGAGGGAATGCACAATCAACACTTTGATCATCGATGATTAATCCAACAGCAGCTGTACTCTCCATGCTTATCACACGCATCATCTTCTTCTCAGTTTTCTTTGTATTTGTCTTTCATTTGCAGCTTACTGGTTTAACCAGTGGGCTATCTCTCCAGCCTCTAGGCATTCATTATTGTAACCAAAGTTTAAAGGTTGAAGTTATTCAATATCATTTTATGTATGGGACCGTATAAGACACTCATTGCCACTCGTTATTCTCTGAACTCCTCTTCATATTTTTTGTTGTTGTTAGACCTTAGTTACACACTTCACAAAATGAAATAAGGACCTTGTGTAGTACTTGAGGGAGTATGCCTGGAGTCCTACACAAACATGTTCAGAACTTTCTGCATTAGTGAGTCAGCAGGGTGACACTGAGCATTTCAGGGACTTTGCTTCATTTCTGTGACGCTCCCTTCCTCTTTAATATGGGCACAATAGCAGCTCTTTCTGAGGCCATTGCAGGGATGAAGATGTGAGCAGAGGGCTACGTGGGACGGTCCTTTGATGCACTGATACCTTGGAGGCAAGTGATCCTAGAGCTTGTGGAAAAGCAAGCTATACAAGACAAATTAAAATGCTCAGATCATTATTTTCCCTGTTGACTTAAAGCAAAATAAAATGTGCAGGGAGAGAGATGGGTAGATAGTCCACACAAAATAAAATGCAGACGGGCTGAAGGGCCTCACCTCCTAAGTCTTGTTCTGTAGTCTACATGACCTCTATCTGGGCAGCTTCGCTTGTCCCTGATGGTGAGTGTGTGTGTGCAGACATACTTGGCCAGTGGTGGTGTTCCAGATGAGCAGATGGCCGATGGTCCCATGAGAATCAGCAGGGCACACCATGTGTGACTGGTTCAACAGTCCATTCTTACTGTTTACCCTGCAGGCTGTTTTTATATCTATATATCCAAAATGTTTGCTGCTATGGTTATTAATGAAAATAAATCATGGCTCTTCAGTTATCTGTGCTGTCTTACTCTTTTCAGGCCATGTTGACTGACTAATGTTCTTAGCATGTGTCTGATATGTGTAGACTGTTTGTCTCTACCTCACACGGCTGTTTCATCCCCATTCTGGATCCTCTTGTCTGTTGTTGACCAGAATTGAGTACTGCCAAGCCATATAGCAACTGCCCATTTTTATATATACACACACACGTGTTCACAGTCATGTTGGAAAAATAAATGAAAACTGTAGTTATTAATACCTGAGGATTTTTGTGTATATGTGTGCAAGTAGTGCTCATGTTGGTGTATGTGTGTGTGCATATACATGTACATGTGTATGGAGGACAACATTTGATGTCAATCTTCAGGAGCTACCCACTTTGTTTTTGAGAATAATTATCTCATTGGCCTGCAGAATACTAAGAAGCATAGGCTGTCCAGCCAGTAAGTTCCAGGGATCTGCCTATCACTGACCACCTCCACTGTGCTGGGATTACTGACACGTGCCACCATCCCTGGATTTTATTTTTGCAAGGGTTCTGGAGATCACTTGGGTTCTCATGCTTGCAACTTTACCAAATGATACATTCTCCTTAGTCCCAGATATTTTCATTGCTATATTAAAATGAATATCATCTTCCTAGCTAAAATATCTCCAAACAAACAAAGTAAAACAAAAACAAAAAACCAAAGTCAACCAAAGTGATTTGGCCTGAAATACTAAATTTATTAGCTAGACCATTTTACTGCTAATTTACCTGTCTCAGGTTCAAGTTGTAGCATAAAAGGCTGGAACTATTTTCAACTTTTTCTTTCTTTCCAGGCCTATGCCCAGTTTGCTCTGACTTACCTGGAGAACTTAACTGCTCCAGTGGATGTGAGCCATTCAGAGGACAACATTCCCCATGAAGCTTGGATCACCATTCATCAAGAACATTATATGGAAGAGGTCAGTGTGATAGCCATAGGCGAAACAGAGACACATCTCTAAAATGTGTCGTGGAAAGAGAAATTGTGTTTTAGCTGTTGTCATGACAATGCTGTTGATAGTTTAAGTCACATAGTGCTGCAATATTCTTTTTTAAAAAATAACTTTCTTATTTCTACCTTGGGTATAAGCGTTTTGCCTTCATGTTCACACACGGATTGTGTATGTGCCTTGTGCCTGTTGAGTCTAGAAGAGAGCACTGGATGTCCTGGAACTGTAGTTACAAATAGCTATAATCCTACATGTGGGTGCTGGGAACCAAGCCCAGGTTCTCCTTGTGCTCTTAGCTGCTGAGCCATCTCTCCAACCCATACTGTAGCATCCATAGGCACATTGCCATTTACAGATGGTGATGGCCTATCTTTCACATGGGTTGCCTCTATTTGTTTTGACGGTATACAAGATCCTGTGCTGTAGGAAAAAAAAAATCAAAGAACCAGGAGCCTCTCGGTATCCTGTCATTGTTATGGTTTGAATACACATTATAAACATTTCTATTGAATGAAAATGAACTACATTGTTTCTATGTCTCATTATAAGGGTTTGCAGAAACACATCAACAGTCCTTTACTGAAGCAGCTGCCAAAGCCCTCAGACACTTAATGTTGTGCCAGAAGGCTCTCTTGAGGAGACAGAGAGACTGTCAGTGCTGCTGCTGAGGAAACTAGAAGGGAAACATCCCAGGGCTCCTTCTCAGAGGTAGGACAGTGACAGAGTGGAGCTTCATTGCTCAATGACATTCGATGGTTCCCTTCAGTTTCATGTAAGAGCAATTTCTTGAAGATTGTTGAAATACCTTAAAAACCCCTTGGCTTCAACCATAGTAGTTTTGGGGTTACATTTGATAAAGAGAGGTGACATTTATGTGTATTTTGTTGATGATTGATGAGTGTAATCATTTATAACGGTTCTTAGGATAGAGTGTCTTCTAGAATCTCACTAAAACACACAGAAATAACATAATTAAGCAAAGGCACTAGTGAGCATGTGCAGTTGTGAAAGTGCCTAGAGGTCCTTGAGGAGGTCATGCACATGGGCAGTCCTGCTGGTTTTTCCAAGTGTGTGGGGAGCCGCCCGAGTCGCACCCACATTCACCATTACAAGATGGCGCCTACATTCGGCCTAGGACAAGTTGTAAACAGGCTAGTGCGCATGCACCTGGTAATTTTCCACCTCAGAGTCTCAGCCTCTCTCGTGGCGTCATCTGGCCTGATGTGCGGGAGCCAATGGGGAAGCTCCACGTCCCAGGCGAGCGCTGTGACCTATATAAGGGACGGGCGTTCTGTTGTTCGGGGTCTCCATTCTTGGCAAGCTTATGCTCTCCCTCTCAAGATGCATTAAAGCTTTACTGCAGAAGGATCCTTTGTGTGCCACGTCGTTCTTGCTGGCGAGACGGTAGCGCGGGACACAAGTGGAGCATATTGTACTTGCATTTGAGAGTAATGGATGGTCTTCTATAGCAACAACTAACATGTCAACCATTCCCACAGCCAGAGGAAAGTAACATCCTTGGTTTGCTAACAATTCCAAATCACTCCCTGATGAAAAATGGAAACTAATTTTCATATTCCCCTCACTTAGCCTGCAACTGCTGTTTGTTCTAACTATTGCTTTACTGGTCTTGATGCTGACACTCACAAAATGACTTTATAAGCTGCAAATTAAGTCTATACTTGCTTGAAATCACTGATCCACATGATCTTAAAGAAGTAACACCATTCTCACATGCACAAATTTAGTTTGAAAGTGTCCCTGACTTTAATTCAGCAATTCTGATAGAAGTATAATTTGTATTTGAAAGAAAGAGAAAAGTTGACAATTTTTTTTTTTAAAACCAGAGGCTATTTTACACTCTAGATTATATAGCCCCATCTAAAGCGACACTGTCTTTAATTGACTGTTATTGGGATGATGAGGTTCAGAAACAAATAGAAAATTTACTATTTTACTCTCTCACAGTATGAGGATTTCCCAGATGGCACCAAAGATCAGCTTCCAGGACGTTTCCTCCCTGATGCTGAGGTTTTAAGTACTCACAAGTCTTCCACTCTATGATGCTTTATGGCATGAGTGCAGGCTATAGCCATATGGCCTGGCTGCTCTCCACAGCATGCTTGGTGCCACTCTCATGTCACTATGGTGAAAGTCCCTTGGGAACAGCCTTCATTGTTTTCATCTAAAAGGGAAACTCAAACAATACCAGAGTACTTAAGCATGTGTTGATACTGCTCCCTGAAGCTACCATCAGTTCGTCTTCCTAGACTCACACAGCTGAATCTTCTGTCTTTTCTGGCAGAGCACTTGGGTTTTATCATCCTGGGCTTAGTTCTGATCCTGAGCTCTGGAAGAACAGATTGCTTGTGCTTTCAGGTTCCCATCACCCCTACATGATTTCTGTTCTTCTATGTGAATCCTTGCCCTGTGGTAATTTACCAGCTCTTATGTTTTCTGACTATCCTGGTTGGAAGTATTTTCTCTGAAGGTCTAGGGCTACCACAGGTTAAAGACTGACTGCCCTTACTCTGTTGCTATTTTGTACTTCCTGAGGCAATAAATATGATAACTGAATACTGGAAAAAGGAGCATGGTAATAGAAAAAGTGACCCCCTCCCCACACACAAGGCATAGGGTTAGCTAATAGACTGTATTCGGGAATTGTTAAGTCAGATGAGGTATTTCTAAGTATCTAGGAAATGAGGAAATGCAGTTCTGAAAATGTTCAGAAAACAAGCAAAGTACAAAATAATTTGAAACAAGCATTAAACAATTGTTCTTGCTCATCCGTTGTCACAGTGTGAGTCTCCTGTGGTCAGTCAGGGCCCAAATATTTACAGGAGATTTTTCAGAAGTAAGCAAGTCACAAATTTTATTGGATTATGTTGTTATGTTTATTAGTTATTACTAATTTATAAATTAAACTTTAACATTGGTAGTATATGTATGTTTGTCAGTATAGGAAAACATTCAGCTCTAAAGATATATTTTTGTGTGTTTGTGTGTGTTTATCAATACAATACCTGCAGAAACCAGAGAAGGTCAATGACTCTCTAGGAGCTGAAGTTACAGGTAGTTTTGAGTTGCCCAATATTGGTACTAGGAATTGAACTTGGGTCCTCTGAGAGAGCAGAACAATCCCTTAGGTGCTGAGCATCTTCCCAACCTCAGAATTTAATTCCATATACTTTCTGGAGTGTCTATATTTAGACCTGAAGCTTTTGTCAAGAACAATTGACTACTAAATATATCTGTAATTTTTTTCATAAGAAACTGCCCAAGGGGCTTTTCTCCATGGGTGGGCATCACTTGGCTTACTACTTCGTTCTTAAGGATTGAAGTACTTTCTGCCCTTCTCCCCTCACAGCTGACCTTGGCAGACCTAATTCCAGTTCATTTTTCTTTCTGTTATTTATCACAATCCTTCTGAATAAACAGCACAACATAATGTGGTGTAGCATTTGGTGTGTTGGTGACTTTGAATCCTAGATCATCTTGTCAGGTTTGTGTGTATCTCAGATACGAGAATCAATGTGTCATGTTGTGATATACACTTACATGATTTTCTCAGTGTTAACTTAAAGCAAAGGTTACTGTGGATAATACAGGAGTGATATAAATTTACCTTCATTGCCAAAATGGGAAACTGAAAAGAACTGGGTGTGGAGGAATCTAGTTTCTATCTCCTAGAAGATTGGAAGGAAAGCAGGAGCCATGATATCAACTGAGGAAAAGAAAGGGAGATTTGCCCACAGTGGCAGATATTATGTAAAATTAATACAGGTAGCATTGGATCATAAATGAAAGCTGAGGCTCATCAACCTTATCAAATGTTATACTTATCATTCAGTAAGCTATACAACCAGTAACACAGGGGACTTATCTCTGTTTTACTGAGAACATTGAAACCAAGGAGATTTAATTTTTTCAATGAGGTTTCTCAGTAATTTAAGGCAGGACAATCAGTGGCCAAACCTTGTTCTTAGCATGTACTGTGAGTGGCTTGACACTCTTGTCATGGCGGTCATCCCATATCTCAGCCCTTCAGATAAGGTTATTATTTGAACTGGTTATCTTGAAACAAGGATGTTTAAATAAGGTAGAGTAACTTGGAAAGGGGAAAATGAAAGAAGTGGTAAGATGCTTGGCTCGCATAAGGACTAAATAAGAGACAGAAAACATCTAAGGAACCAAATCCCTGACCTTCCAGTGCGTTCAACTATAAAGATCTGCAGTCCTGTTTTACAGAAGTCTAGCTTGAGTTAATTCACCTCAATCCTTTCCTAGTAATGTGACTACAACTTGTCATAGATATTTCATGCTTTAGTGACTCACTCAGCTTTGAACATACAAATTTGGTGGAAAGAAACTAGGAGCTGTTGTTTGTTGTGCTTACCATGCAGCCATCACTACTTTACAGACTTATGCTTATAGCATCAAGAAAGATGGATTTCCTTACTGATCTCACAACTTGATGATGTAACTACTTTAAAAATCAATGATGATACAGAAACGAACTTGAAGTGTCTACACAATGTGCAGTTACAAGGCTAAAGAGGATTCAAACACAGATCTCTGTGGATCAGCCCCTTTCCTCACGACTTTTATTTATTTATTCCATACCAATATATGCATTTTAAAAAGTAGGCTAAGTTATTGCCAATTTGTTTGGTCTATACTTTTTAATTTTATCTGTAACAAAGCCCTACCGTCCCCAACACACACACACACACACACACACACACACACACACACACACACACAGCTCCACATAATCTAAAACAATAACCAAGAATGATGTCCTTCCACCTACAGAACCATTTCAATTCATTCACATTTCCACCTTACAGGAAGATATCTGGCTGTTGGTCATTCTTTTCTGTGGCAACATGGAGAAAAACCTTTTTCTCGTTGAATAAAAGAACCAAGTCCCTTCTGCTAAGAAGTCTTGATTCTAGCTTATAGAGGATATATTTTCTTGTTTGCTCTGGTGACTGACACCTTAGCAAAATACTTTTTTTTTTTATACACATTTGATTCCACGTTTAATCCAGAATAAAATAAATGTCATTGTACTGCATCTTCAAGTATCTGGAATATGTTTGTTTACATTAGTTTAGCCAAAGGACTCTCAACAGTATTTAGATTGAGTAGGAGGTGGAGAAAGAGTGGGGCATCCAGCAAAGCACGCTAACCCAGCTTGTCTCCCAGTGACCTGTGCGTAGCTGTCATCTTAACTGTTTCTGACAGTGTGCCTTTGGGCACATCTGTGTTAGTGGCATTGGAAAGGCCTTTGTTCTTCTCCCACTAGTGACTTTGTGAGCAGCGAGGTCTCAGCTACTATACTCATGAGCAGCCCCTTCCTTCCCAGAGAAGCGAGCAGCTGCCATGGACTGAGCTGACATTTCTCTTCATGACTCAAGTTGGCATGCACTTCATTCTTTGAAGAGAGCAGACATTTAAAAATCCTCTGATGATTTTCATTAAAATGTACTTTAATGGCTCAGTAACAAAAGGAGTGAGTTATAAAATACATTTCATGTCATCCTTATTCTATATTGATAAAGGTGAAAACAGACAGGTAGGCAGATGGTAAGTAATTTGAAGAGAAAGTATGAAAATATTGGCAGTTGTTGCTGGGTTTTTAAATTTTATTTATTATAACATTTTCCTGAAAATTAGGATTCAAATACAATGTTTGAATAAATATAAAATATGTAAAAATCAACACAGGTTATGAAAAGCATTTTTAATACAGACACTTGGTTCATACTTTATTAGAAAGAATATTTGAGCTGACATACAAAGACATGGTCTACTTTTTGTTTCACATTTTCCACTAACAGTTTAAAAAATAAATAACACGATATTTTTATTTGAAAGTCAATCTAGTGCTTAGAATTATTACAATCATTAGGAAATGTAATTTACTAAGAAACAGGTGTTTCTGATCCCCAAAGAATAACCAGTGTTCCTATCACAATCAAAACAGACCATTCTGAATGAAGAACATCATACCTAAGAGAATTGTTTAAATTAGAGTCAAAACTTCATTTGTGCCCCAGAATTTCTGAGTCAGTTTTAGAGCCTTGTTTACATTTTTATAATCGCTGTGAAGCCCATGCTCTTCCCATAATGAAGTCTGGCTATGATTGGCGTGGGGTAGACAGTGAGCATTTGGTACTCACTTGATTGTTTTTGTCGTTCCAAGAGAATATGAATACCAACGATATCGCATTGGTCAATTTTTAAAAGGCCTTTCTTCTCCCCTGACGACATAAGAAGAAATGAAGCTTGAAAGCAATGGCATGAGCTTTTTTTATTTATTATTATTATTTTTGCATTCAAGACTCCTTCTGTATCACATCTGAGATGTACCAGCTAAAGGAACTATTATAATCTCTTGCTTTTCAAAGAAAGATAAATTAACAGTAATGAAAAGTTCTTTAAGCAGACAAATGATGATTATGTCTATGTAATTACAAATTGTAAAAAACCACATATTAAAAATTGAAAGAGTCATATTATGATTTTCTTGAGCATTTGACAGCTTATGATTTATTAGCCTATTAAGTTGTTTGTGTGGTTTACCATATAGTTGATGATAATCTGTAACCATGTTATTTGCTTTGAACTATTCTCCTGTTTTCTTCAGTAAACATCAACACAAATTTTCACAGAGCTAATGAATAAACAGGTCAGTTTTGGTAACCATCAGAATCTGCTTTTTAAAGTAATTAGACTGTTCTAATTCTCACAGACTCAATCATCTACAATGCATACCAACAATGGTATATGTAAAGAAATACACTGTGATGCCACTGTCACTAATTGTGATTTCTAGGGATGAAATCCAGCGTTAGAGCCATCTTAGTACAGATGTGCTCAGCTTTGAGAGTTTGCCTTTAGCTCCTTTGTGATTTATGCGAAAGAATTTCAGAATATATGAGACCATATTCTAGAGACTTGCAGTTATAAATTTGTTTTCTGATTAGAACTCAATGCTTTGATATTGGCTAAATTTGATGCTGTTTTGGTTTTAGTAAATTTGGGGTGTGTGTGTGTGTGTGCATACTTGTATATGAACACATGAAGCAGAGAGGTCAGTGTCAGCTTCTCTCCTCTATCACTTTTCACCTTATTTTGACACAGGTCTGTCCAGTTTGGAGCATATTGAATTAACTAGGGTGGCAGCCCAGTGAGTCTCAGGGGCCCTCCTCTCCATGTCCTGCTTTTATATGGGTCTGGGGATTGAAACCCAAGTGTCTATGCTAACAGACATGACCCTAGCTCCAAGGTTTTGTAAACTTTTCTAATAAATTCCCATATGCCTTCTGTGAATTATCATTAAGGGCACAAGTAATACAATTTCACTCTTTCCTTGAAACAAAGTAAAAAAATCAGACATTCAAAATAGCAGGTGTGTGAATGTGTGTGTACACGCACGCATGTGCATGCACACACATGTGTGCTCATTAATGAAGTTCACTTCAGAAATTATCAGAGATTCCCAAGTTGACAATCTTTGACTAACTTGTCTTCCCATTTCAGACACAAATTACCTAAACCGCTAGCTAGTTTGATTAATTTATGTTTTTCAAAATGTACTCTTCATCTTTTCATTCTCATCAGGATTGTCCTTAGAATGATTTAGTGGCTGAGTGGGAAGCACTACTTTTATCTTCTAGAACTTTTTAGCTCCCAATCAAAGTATGTAGGTGCTGAGGAGCTAGCTCAGTGTGTGAAGTGCTTATGAGCACAGGAGCCTGACTGAGATTCCCAGCATTCATGTAAAACCCAGTGACAACTGAATGTGCCAATAACACAAGTGCTGGGGGCAGGGAGCAGAGGCTAGAGGAGCCCAGGATTTACAGTCAGTCAGTTACTCCAGACAAAATGGCAAACTTCTGGTTCAGTGGGAGACCTGCTTTTTAAAATTCAGAGAACAGTGATATACAAATAGTCAGGGAGGGAGGGGAGGAAGAGAGAGAGAGAGAGAGAGAGAGAGAGAGAGAGAGAGAGAGAGAAGTGTCTAGTATTTTAATGGTACTCTCTATTCTCCAGGTAGAGAGTAAATGAAGCTAGAAAAGGAGGAAACAGATGGTTGTGTCCTCAGATTCCTGTGGGTGGAAGTGAATCAAAGAAGGTTGAAACCATTCACAATTACCCATGCATTAGCTCCCTAACATGACCGTCTCTTTCTACATTTCCCTTCCTATAATCATAGAGTAGTGAACCTCCAATGTCAACTTAACTGGATTTATCTCAGCATGTCTGGGAGAGCATTCCAGAGCAGTTTAACTGAGGCAGGAGATCCATCCTACTTGTAAGCAGCACCTTCCCATGGCCTGGGGGTCAGAGTGCATAAGAAGGAAGAGAAAGGAAGGTGATGAGCATCAGCGTTCATCTTTCTGCTGGCTCCCATTGCTATGCCTTCCCACCATGAGTGGCTGCATCTCAAACCTGAGCCAGAACAAACATTTCTTCCCTTAGTATTTTCTGCTGGGCATTTTGTTGCAGCAACAAGAGAAGGAAGTAATACCAAAAATTCTTACCAACATGTGCCATGACTGTGACTGCATGATCATGTACTTCGTGGGCCTTTGTAACTTATTTTCAAGATGAATTTGCAAGAGTTTGAAACAATGTAAAATAGTTTACACAGAGATTCTGAGCTACTCTTGAGGAGTTTAGGCAACCAGAATGGCAAGAGAAATACAGACAGTGGAGGCCTGACCCAAGAGGTTTCAGAGTGGACAAAGACTTTTAGGGGAACCAGACTAGAAGCCATTTGTATTATGTTCTGGCAGAGAATCTGGCTATATTTTGCCCATATACAAATATATTGTATATTTTTAATTTCATACAATATATTTGTCCTTATTTTTCCCTCCCCCAACTTCTCCCAGATCTCCCCCAACCAAAAATAGCACACACACACACACACACACACACACACCATACACACATACCAGCCAACCAACCAACCAACCAACCAACCAATTCTTTTCAAGGCAAAGAGAACATTGCTGAAGTAGTTCCTTACTTGAAATCAGCAGCCTAGGGAAGTACTCTCTCTGGTTGACCTGCCACCTGTGGAAGTGGTTTTTCAGGATTAGATAGCAGTGTACACATCAGCCACTACAGCTGCAGCACAAGGGGACCAGGCTACAGCTAGAGCTGGCAGAAGCTGTGACATGGTGTTGGTTTTTTTTGTAGGCAAACAAAATGCAGGATTTTCAGGGCCTAGGTTAATTTACCCATGAGTGGAGAACATTTTTGGAATGACTTGTTGATATTTGGTTTATGGCCTATTTAACACATGCTTCATTTTCTATTTCCTTACACGTGAATCATTTGTTTTTATGGCTAGTGACATTATCTCTATTTACTTCATCATTCTTCTTGATTACTGACCAGTTAGTTTCCAAATGTCCAGTGTGTAGATTACACTATAACAAACATCACTCATTCTTGTCCAGATGCATTTTTTTAATCAGTGAGCATTTGTTAAGGACCTCCTGTCTTAGTCAGGGTTTCTATTCCTGCACAAACATCACGACAAAGAAGCAAGTTGGGGAGGAAAGAGTTTATTTGGCTTACACTTCCAGTTGCTGTTCATCATGAAAGGAAGTCAGGACTGGAACTCAAGCAGGTCAAGGAGCAGGAGCTGATACAGAGGCCATGGAGGAATGCTGCTTACTGGCTTGCTTGCTTCTTCTGGCTTGCTCAACCTACCTTCTTATAGAACCCAAGACTACCAACCCACAGATGGTACCACCCACAAGAGGCCCTCCCCCCTTGATTACTAGTTGAGAAAATGCCTTACAACTGGATCTCATGGAGGCATTTTCTCAACTGAAACTCCTTTCTCTGTTATAACTCCAGCTTGTGTCAAGTTGACACAAAACCAGCCAGTACACCTCCTTTCTGTTGTCTACTTGAATCTTGGTGGTCAGTAGTCTGTAACAACAGGAAGACCACACTTTTCATGATCTGTCATGTCGTAAATCTTTCTGTGCTGATCTATTAGTGAAGTTCTGGCATAGATTATGGACATTTAATACTCTAAAATCTGTTTGATTCATAGTCTAAGTTCCTGGGTTTTTTTCTTTTATTTTATGATGTTTGTGCTTAAATAGTCAAAAGAAGAGACCTGAATTTGTTACTTATGGCATTTTCTTTCTTCAAACATAAAGCATATATTTATATTTTCTTATATGTTTAATTTGAAATTTAAAGTTAATCAAAACTGTTATAAATTACACATCTATATCTTAGAATTATGTTTGACACATAAACAGAAATATGAAACAACATTCTTCATTAATGAGTGGTTTCTATCTATTCCTATAAAACAATGTTTTATTTCAATTGTTATTTAAAAATAATGTAGTGCATATATAACCATCCTAATGGTCATTTTATCTACTTGAAATTACAAAATGGAAATTCCTTTGACTGACTTTTTATTATCTTTATCTTTCTCATAAGTCTATTTTTTTAAAAAAAGCAAAACAAAACAAAACAAAAAACCTAAAAACCCAAATCTGCTTTTGGGCCATTTGGTGACGTAGAAGCCAGGTGAACTGATCAATTATGTTCAGATGTCCTGCCATGGCTGGGCTGCAGTCTTGATGAGTTATGAGTCAGGATAAAGATGTAACTCTCATTGCTAAGCTTTCTACATGGCTTGGGCCCCTACTTTGTTATGTGTATGTACTCAAGTGAGTCAGTTTATCATTCAAACTGAGAAGCATCAACTTCTCACAGTTACAGGAATCCACTCACTGTGTGCTTCTTATAGCAGATGGAGTCAGTTCCGGACTGATACTTCAGAACCAGGGTCATGTGAGCCTGGACCTTGGTCCTAGCTGTCTCTGGTGCTCTCTGCGTGGTTTTTGACTTGAGAGTTGGGGGGGGGGGGAAGAGGTCATTTATTTAATAGTACTGATATTCAGTTTCCTTATATACAGAAAAGGCATAGTGACGACTGGGAAATGTAAAGGAGATTGTGAGCATTAATACTCAGTTCAATTCTTAGCACGTGATAAGTGTTCAGGCAGCTTCCATGATGATCTTCACACATCTTATTGTTATTAAGTTCCAGATCTAAAGCAACTGCAAGCATTTCTGCCTTTAAAGAATCCAAGAATTACATTTTCATCCTGCCTGGAAAGAATATGACTTTATTTATTTATTTATTTATTTATTTATCTATCTATCTATCTATCTATCTATCTATTTATTTATTTTCGAGACAGGGTTTCTCTGTGTAGCCCTGGCTGTCCTGGAACTCACTCTGTAGACCAGGCTGGCCTCAAACTCAGAAATCTGCCTGCCTCTGCCTCCCAAGTCCTGGGATTAAAGGTGTGCGCCACCACTGCCCGGCTAAAAATATGACTTTAAAGAATCTGAAATCTTACTGGACAGAGGCTGAGCGTTGCTATATTTTAAAATACTTTTTAAAATTATATTTTTAGCTCCCATAGGATGTATATAATTATGCAACATAATATTAGAGTATCTAAAGATAGCAATAAAATATTCTGCTCAACCTGGTGGTGTACACTTGGGATCTAAACACTTAGATGCAGATTTTGCACTGAGGCCACAGGCAATACCAGGTAGCCTGATCTACATAGCAAGGTCCAGTCTATAAAAGTATTCAAAGAGCAAAATGCTAAAGCATCTTTGTATTTTGCTGGAAATGGTGGTACATGTCCATGTTACTAGCTTTAGGGAGGCTTAGGATGGAAGACCCTGAGTTTCAGATAAGCCTGGATTGAATATTGAGAAACAATCTCAGAAACAAAAATTCCTCATTCTCAAAAGGACTTATTACCATATATACATAAACACATAAATACATACCAAATGTAGATAAATAAACACTATGTGTGCACAAAGCTATCGTTATGCTTTAAACATATAACTGTATAAAAATAGTTATAAAAATTATATGGCTGAAAGAAATTAGGTCTATCAAATTACCTTTATCACCAAACTCGAGGATATAAATGAGTGTCATAGTCTCCTCTTGGGAAAGTTCTTATGTATTCTTGGGTTTTATTTATTTATTTATCTTTGCCAGACAATATACCTCTTTGGAGTTTTGATAAAGATTTCTGTAGAGCTGAATTTCAAATATATTAGAAGGCAAAAGGTTTGGACCTTAATGATTACTGCTGCCTAATATTTGTTTATCATAAAACTTATGTCAAAGAAAATAAAAGGGAAGAGAAATATGCCTAATCTTGGGTCATTGATTGTTTCATTTCCATACACAGTGTGATAATTGTATTTACCAAAGTGGAGGAGTGGTTTTTGTTTGTTTGTTTGGCAACTACAGTCTAATATCAGCCACTAAGGTGCTCAGAGAACATGCTTCCATGCCACTGATGGATCCAACTATCACCATTTAGTGTGATCTGCACATGCATAAAGGCTGCCACAATACAGAGGTTCAAACCCTGTCCAGGGGATAGAAAGAGTCTATAACAGTGACATGTAAGACTTGTTCTTAGAAAAGTTCCCAAACTCAGAAAGACAAAAACAAACAAACACCAGGCACAGTCTTCCCCATGTACATATCTAAGGCTAATGTATACCTGTATGTGTACGTATATCTGTATCATCCATATCTACCTCTATCTCTATAATCTCTAATGCAAATTTGGATAAAGCTTACGAAACTAGAAAGGAGACCAAGAGAGGATAAAAGATTATGAAGATAGCCAGAGGGCAAAAGGACACATGGGGCATTTAAGACAGAGAGGCTGCAAAGGAGAATCGGGAGAAACAGGATGAGGGTGGGGAAGGAGTGTCACTGGAACAGGCTTTATTGGAAATCAGGATATATACTATAATTCTGTAGCAATGACTTCTCCAGGAACAGCTAGAGACAACTTAAAAAGTCTTTAAATATTCTTAATCTTAAATATTTTATGTACAATCTTAAAATACTAAAATCTTAAGTACTGCAATATTTAGATAAATTTAAAATAATTTAACATTTAATATAGTTTTATAGATAACAGCACTTCTTAAGTTTTTGCAGCTCTTTCTTTCTTTCTTTTTTTCTTGGTGCGTGCAGGACCACATATGTGCTAAGCATATTTCCTGCTACCAAACTGCTTGGGGTTTATTTGTTTGTTTGTGTGTGTGTTACTGAGTCTATAGAGTACTTTAAAATTAATAGGATATATTATAAAAGCTTTTCATTTCCTAAAAATTTATCCAGTTGCAACATAATTAAACCTATTTTTGTCACTGTGAAAACATGACAGTTCAAATAATTTCCATTATCAGAGTATTTGAGAAAAGTCACCATCCCTGAGTGTTTTGACACATAAACATATATGTTAACTAACATTCAGGTGTTTTCTGAATATGACTAAAAGACCTTTAAATCATACTTCATATTAAAACACATAACAATTTTCCTAAGCATAACTAAGCATGGAATTATATCCAGCATTAGGGAGAAATAAAACATTGGCATCATAACTTGGATATGGTGAGTAAAAGGCCATTTGCAAAAGTACACACATTTCATAATTCTATTTACATTCACAAATAACACAGGTACAATGATCGCAAACAGGTAAATGGTTTCCAGGAAGCTGGGATGTTGGGAGAGGGAGGATATAGATCTGAAGCAATGCTTGTAATGACCAAGTATCTGATGACAAGTGTGATTACATACATGAAAAAGTAACAGAAACACACAAACATGTTCAGACACAGGTGTGTGTGTAGCTTGTGGAATCGAAATGAACTTGGGTCCTGCACCAATGCTGGCTGTTTGGTTCTACACTGTAACGAGCTGTTGGAACCATCTACTGTTGGAACCAAGAATTAATTTTGAAGCTCTTTTATAGGCTACAATTTTTAAGATGCTAATAGCAGCCACTGCTATAAGTTAGGAAAGGTTTTCAAGACTTTTCTGTACTTCTCTTCAATCTTTCATACATCTAGAATTTCTCCAAGATGAAGTTTTAAAAAGAAGCAGGGGGAGGGGGAGGAAATAGGGAAGCTCCAAAGGGGAGATCTGGAAAGGGGGAAACATTTGAAATGGAAATAAAGTATCAATAAAATAAAATAAAATTATTACTAGATTATAAATAAACATTATATTTAAATCATTAAAAAAGAAAATAGCATTTTAATTATTATAGAAATGTCTACAAGTAATTTCATAATTTATTACTTCTGTATTTAATTTTGACATGTTTCTCATAATTCACCACTGTATATAATACTGTGATAGATATCCCACAGTACATACATATTTCCGTCAACATAAATTCCTAGAAATAAGTTTACTAGATAACATTTTATGCACAATTTTAAAAAATAAATAAGCTTACCAACCTTATTCATAACTTCAAATCTATTCACAAAGACAACTGAGTTTACCAATCTTTGGCTAGAGATTATCAATCAGTAAAAAGTTATCAATTTGTCAACAGAAATGTAATTACCATTAGAATGCATTAAGCAAAAAAAATTAAGTATTTTATGTTTAACAGATTATATTCTAACCTTAGACAACTAGATGAAGAAAAACATCTTTCACAATAAGCTGAGATCTAATTCAAAGATCACTGACTTTGACTGATTTTTGTTGTTGCTCTGGGTTTTTTGTTTGGTTGTTCTTTTTGTTTTGGTTTTTGTTTTGTTTTTGCTAAATCTAATGGATAGTTTTCACCTGAACTCAATAAAGCTACTCTTAAAAGAAAAAAAAAAGAAGAAGAAGAAGTACTTCAGTGGTAGATTACTTGCCTAAGACGTATAAGATCTTGAGTCCAATCCTCAGTGACACAAGCCAAACCAAGCCAAACCAAACCAACCAAACCAATCAAATCAAACAGCCCAAAGCCAATAAGAAAAACAAAACCCCATGGAAAACACAAAATAACAAAAACAGAACTGAAATTACTGCAGGGCTCTTTAGCATGGGCATGATCTGATGAGTTAATCCAGACAAAGTAAGGCTTTTTGCTTCATTTTGTTTTTCTTTCAATGAAAATAGCTGATGTTTTGAAATAGTGGTATTGGTACTATCAGAGCTAGATACCAAGTATTTCTTCAACTTGCAGCAGTGGTTCCTACTAGCATCTTTTAAAATGTAGCCTACAAAATAGCTTCAAAATTAATTCCTGGTTCCAACAGCAGATGGAGGTATTTATTGTATTTCCAATGGGAAATTCTGTTTAGAATCCATTGGAAGTGGCTTTCCCTATAAGAGCAATAAAATAGGATCAGGTTAAAGAGAGTCAGGAGAGGGGGGTAGGCATGGCTTTGCATCATTGATTAGAAGTAGGCCAGAAGTACAGAAGCTAAACTAAAAATGAAGAGTAAACATGAAATTTCTAAATTTGAAATGTCTTTATGCGTTTTAACCACAGGGAATACATATATTTAAAAGTGTATTTGGATACATAGTGGGCTAGATGGTGCTTGTGTGTCTTTGATGGAATTGGGTGTTGTCTTTCAAGCAGACATTTACATATACCTACAGATAAATATATTCATGAGATTACAAATAGGTACGGCATGTAAAGTTTCACATTATTATGCTTAATTGTCTTATAGAATAATCATGATTGTTCTTATTCCAAAGTTAAACAAAAAGTGTATCATTAAGTTTCCTTCACCATATCGTATCATGAATCCCTAAAGAAAATGTTTCATGCCACTAAGGCAATAACCTCTCTCTTGTTATCCATTGCCGTGAACTAAATGCCACAAACCTAGCTATTCACTGATACCCTGATCCATAGCTTAGACATCCAAGTGGACTTAGCTGGAATTTTTTCCCCAGGGTCTGCCTCCTAACACTGATATTAAAGTGCTGGTACAGTCAGATTTTTTTTCTGGAGATCTTGGAAATAATTCTTGGTTGCTAAACAATTTCAAATCCTTGCTGCTGCAAGACTGAGGGATCCTGCCCTTGGTGGCTGCCATCTTAGGTCATTCCTCAGTACTCAGCACCTTCTAGCTCCTGTCATCAGCTGGGGAAATATTCTGCTTTTAAAGAGACATGGGCAACCACAGTGTGCTCACCCAGCTAAACTTTATATTTTAAGGTCACCTGTGTCTTACGACCTAACATTCAGGAATGAGACCCATACTTGCAGGTCCCTGGAATTAGGAGAGGCCATTCCTGGGAGCTTTTTGTTTTCAGATTCCACTTATGCTGCTTCACTCTGGCAAATAGCTCCTTTAGACAGGTTTTTTTGTTTGTTTGTTTGTTTTGCTTTGTTTTTTTCTTTTTGGTTTAGCTTCTAACTATAGAACACTGGTCAATACTAGGCAGAAAGGAAGAAAATAGCATTTGTAGAATACACACACACATACACACACAACATTGTATTACATACTTAGTCAGCCACCAAAGAACAATGTGCTGATTGGCACAGACCAGATAAGTGCTCAGCCTTGGAGCTTGAAAATGGGGGATGGATTTAACTTTATTGGAACCACATTGTGTGACATATTAGAGAGGTATGAACAAATATCTACTCACTCCAGATAGGAAATCTACAGACAAAAGTAAGGAACCACTGAAGCCCACGTTGGTTAATCAGTGAATTTATTTTGGGTTACTGTGAGAGTGTGGGCAGGGGTTACTTTCAGAGACAGAAATGACTCAAAGGCAGCTTTATTATAAAAGGCCATCCAAACAAGTGATGACTCATGAAAGCCAGAAACTTAGAGCTGACTGCACAGCCTAGCTCAATAAGTTGGAGAATGTCTCTTCCAGGCAGCTCAGTTAGTCTGAGCAGTTCAACTTGTCCTATCTCTTGCAGGCAGTTCAACTTGTCTGAGAATGTCTCTTTTAGTAGTCCTTATATAAAACCTTGTTAGGGAGGGGCCTAGCACATCTGGTCAGTTTCAGGGCATTCCTGAACCTTTGGAGTTGTTACAACCTGAAGTTTAAAGAGCTTCCCTCTGTGAAGTAGTATTTTATCTAGGAGGAAATTGATTTCTACATAACACACTTAGGCTGCTCCTGAAGAAACTGGTTCTCAGGAGGAACTTGAGGTTACCTTACAAAACATCTACATCCATAGCAGTGTCTCTACCATATCTACATGTTGCATACAACTTGAGCTCACTAGAATGAAGCAGTTGTAGTGAGGTAAAAGAAACGGAAGTAGCTATTTTAGTGACATTCAAACTATGGCTTGCAGCATGGACTCATGTTTTGCAGCTAAAACGTGAAGGAATGAGAGGCTTGTCTATTTCACAACACAAATTGCTTAGAGTTTCCTTTATTTTTTCAGGAACACATTTCTAAGACAACCTTAACACCTGACAGGACTTGCTTTCTCTGAAACTTAGTGAAGATGATAAAGTGCTACACAGTTTAGCAAAAGACTATATTTTTGATTATTGTATATTAATACTTCACAAACTTTTGCATTGTCCACTGTATAGACAAGTTTTCAGACACGTCATACAGTTCCACCACCTCTCAAAGTATAATGAGTAACTCAAACACTAATGAAGTTGGATGAATTATCCAAGGTTGGTTAAGAATCCCAAGTTTGTATCTCCTTCTACCATTTCCTCATCTGTCATGATTAGTATTGTAATATTGTTGGACTGGTGCGCTTCATCGAAAATACTTGGGGCTAGAAGTGTTACAAACTTCAGAGCTGGGAAGAGGGAGATTTTGGTGTTTCCATGTGCATCAGCTCTCTTAGGAAGAACCCAGGTCAAACAAAGAGCTCATCTATACTTCCTATACCATAGACACACAGTCTTAAGTAATTTTATATAATTATTGGCTGAAATATATTTTAACTGTGATGTATCACGTGAGATCACGTGAGATTTTCTACCATGTTGCTGATAAAACTTTTCATTTTGGAACATTTCGGATTTTCTCATTAGAGATGTTCATCTTGTGTTGTTTTCATTTCTTTTTACATTGTTTGAGTGAAGAGTGGTGAGTGCAGAGAATTAGAAATGGACCAGGGTGTTGTTACTATGTGAAAGGTAAGATTTGTTAGAGTGTCAGGATGTCTGTGGATTTTGCTCAAAATAAATAATTGAGCAAGATATTTGGTAACACACATGGGAGTGAGGTTTAGTTTTTCTGTGTTCCATTTTATGTAACAGAAAAATATAAAGTCTTACTGTTTTAGTGCTTTTGTTCAAAGTAAGTCCTCAAGAATGGCATCTAGTGGTGGTAAAATGAAGTGACTAAGAAAAGACTGGAGTCACAACCACACAGGTACAAATTTGGGCTCTGGTCAGGACTGCAAAGTGAGTCCTCAGATGGTTTTGAGGTTTAAATGAGATAATCCATGTCATCAGCTAACCATCTCAGATGGTTGTGAGGATCAGCTGAGATGACCCATCATCTGACAACGGAATCTAGAAGTTAGGGTTCAGACTGGGGAGCCAAATATCCTGGGTCCAAATTCTCCATAGCCATGTGACCTCAGCCTCATGGCTTATGTCAATCTATTTATTCATTTTTAAATTATTAAAACTAACAGCCCCTTCATGATTAAGTGAATTGATGGTTGTCAGGTGTGTGGAATGGTGCTGACCTGAAGACAGTGCAATAGAAAATGCTTTTTAAGTGAGTGAGTACTGAAGATCTGTCCTTAGCCATATAGAGGACACTGGGAGGTTATCTGGGGTAGTGCACCTCCCCCCCCACCATGCTCTACCATTTTGTGTGGTTTCTCTCAGCCCACTTCTCACACTCTAGAATCTTCTCTTTATTTATTTGATACATCTCATTTTTCTACCTCTTGAAAATCTAAGCTGTGTGACAGCAAAGAAGATATCCTGACCTTTTCATCTCTGCGGGGTACACTCAAAACCTGAAACATTGCCTAGCTCAAACAATAAAACTTATTGCATACTGTTGAATGGACTAGTTATCAGACCCAGCAATGTGGTTATTAATACCCCTCAATCTGAGATATTGTTGTTTTACTTTCAATGTGATACTCCTACATGACAGTGCCTCTAGGCAAGAAGTCTTCATTGCTCATTAATCTTTGTACTCTAATAAGATGCTTACATCCTTATCAAATAACCTTGCTTAGCCAACTTGACATTCATAAAATGTACCAGGCTACATATCTAATATTCTATAAATACTTTGAGCCAAGTATAATTGAGGTCTTTTCTCCATATCCACATGAACAGATTCGATGTTTCACATTAACCCCAGAAAAGTTGTAAATTCATAATGATATTGGATTAACGTTTTTAGATGACAACTGTTTCCTTGTATAGCATGCAACCTCTGGGATGAAAGAGGATGCAGGATACTTTGATTGTTTTTTTCTGGGGAGAGGGCGGTTCCTAATTGACAAATTAACTATGAGGTTAGCTTTTGTGTCACTATCAGGACATCTCAGTGATTCATTATCAATGATTTAAAACATAAATTGAAACTTATTCATACTAAACTACCTTTTGTCTTTCAATAGAACATATGTGCTTTTTTATCTTTAGCAGTTATTATCAAGTTTTAAACCAATAGCACATATACATTCTGATAATTTGTTCATTTCTTTTCTGTATCAGTTCAGTGCAAGATACTTTCTGGATGTTTTGCCAATGTTGGTGACTTGACAAATGCTCCAGTGTCTCCCAGTAACTGTGAAAGCTGTATTTTCACCCTAGTCAGACAGAAGACTGGATGAGATAACCTTATAACTTTGGAAATATGTGACATTCTATGTTTTATCTTTCTTGTTGAATTTTTTCTGAAATACAGGACTCTGTTGTATCTAATTTTGGTGTCTTTTATTTAAAAATTTTGAGATTTGAACATTTTTGCATAATCATATCTCCATCTGTATGCAGAAAACATTATTATCAAGCCAATTTCTAAATTGTATTGCTTAACCTTTTTTTATTTGCTGTCTCACTAGACTTTTCTCTGTCTGGATTTAGGCTTTGAGATTAGTTTCAATGATGGTAGCCCTGTTTTAACTGCCTCTAGTAAACAATTGCATTAATTTGTCCTTTGTATTAAAAATCATGCAACTAAATTGCCTTTCATCTTACTAACTTAACAAATGTTTGCCAAACAGCTACCGTAAGACAGTGCATATGTGACTCTACACATTTACAAGGCAAAATACACAACAAAAGCAAATTAAGTGGAGAAGGGTTATTTAGATTCCTGTTTTGAGGAAATATAGTTCATTATGGCCAATTAAAGAATAGCTTCATGGGCATGGTGTGGCTGTTCACGTTGTGTCCAGTGAAAGAGAGAGAGAGAGAGAGAGAGAGAGAGAGAGAGAGAGAGAGAGAGAAATGACAACTCAGTTTGATTTCTCTTTTTAGTCATACCAAGACCACCACTTACATTCAGATTTAAGCCTTCCTTAGCTACTCCTGGAAACTTTGTCAAAGACACACCCAGGGATGTGGCTCCAAATGCTTCTAAAGCTTGCAAAGTTAGAATGAAACTTAACAACAGACAGATGCCATCTGTGTGCTTAATATTAACACTAAACATCTGGTATTTATTTAACAGAACTACAGTCTGTCTGATTCTCTAAAGACTCTGTGGCATAGTACACATCCTCCTTCTGAATATCTTATATTTTCTGGGACATTTCATATATTTTTTTGTTGCTCCTCAGGCTTTCTACTTTTCACACTCTATGCATCTAAAATTCTGTCTCTTTGTCGTTGTCTTTGTAAAAGTAACATTATGAATATGTGTGCATGTGTCCTATGTCATGACTCTATATTTATTACCATGTAAATTTAGTTATTAATATTATCCCTAATTTATAAATTATGTAACTGAGAGACAGAGAAATGGAATTGTCTTAGCTGAACAGCTAGAAAGTTAAGGAGTCAAACCCTGGAGCAGTCACAGTGTAGACATCATGCTGCCATTATTCTATAAAGCCTCACGTTTTTAACATGCTTCCTTATGTTGTCACATTAAGTCACTCCTCTGTATGTGTGTACATGTGTGTGTACATGTGTGTGTGTATTTACTAAAACTACTTTTCTCTATTTTCCTTTGTTTTCATTTCAAATTCTAAACTTTAAAACAAGACCAAGACAAAAAAAATATTTCTAATGTGTGAGGTTTGATAAAACCATGAACCATGGTTCAGAATAATCTCATAGTACCTACTACTTATTATAGAATATGGATGTAAGGAGGACTGAATAAATTAAAATACTAATTTTAAAATAATTTATTACATACCTTTTTTTGCACACCAAGTACTTTAATCTTGATTAGGTTTAAGTATATGAAATTAAAACGTCCAAATGTCTGATACTATGATGTGAGAAGTATTTCTTTTGTATGTTCCACTTTTTTCATTTTTAGCTGCTCAAATTTCCTTTTTCTTTTTCTTCAACAAATACCTCTTTTTAGGTATAGCCAAAGATAGTGCTTCCAACAACAGAATTGCTCTCCAGGAGGACTGACCTGCTATTAGGCATAGGATTTGAGTGAAATGCACCATTTGGGTTCTCAGCCATTCTCCATGCCAAGAACACTATTATCCATGGAGACTCATTGACACAGAAGACAGTGAGCTTGCTGAGAGGCCAGGAAGCAAAACAGGCCAAACAAAATACTTTTTGGATAACTTCCTTTTCCAAAAATCTATTATAAAAAATCTAAAGTTGACCTCAGGTGTATCTTACTTGTCAATTGACCCAGAGAATCAGGTTCCTGTGTTTGTGACAGCCACATCACAAACTAATTATTTTAACTCTGACTATCCTTGAATCTTGTTCTGTTTTTCAAGGATTGGTAGGAATTATTGATCATGAGACCATGAACAACTAGTTGAAATTAAAACAATCACTTTCTTCAGCTAAGTGGCTGTAAAACCTACAATATTTAGGAGATATTTAGCATATGAAAAAATAAAAATAAGATTTAAATATGGCCTTAATAACAAAGTTAATTTGATAATAAGCAGGACCTGGCTGTAGGTTCTGAAAACATCACAGAGATAAGGCACTTGAGGAAGTCTCTGGTGAAGAACAAACTTCGGAAAACCCAGTGGACTCTGCTCCTGACTGCTAGCAACAGGTCCCACCTGTGCATAATTCCATTCTCCACCAGCTAATGCTACCACAAAACCTGCTGTATTCTGGAGAGTAAAAACAAAAAGAGATCTATTGGAAACAAGCTTAAAATCTGGAGCTTTGTAACTGTACCTTAGAGCCTTGGGTTCAGCATGCTGGGATGAGTCTAGGGTTAAGGTTAAGCAAGGGTACCCTCCCTTACCTCAGCAACTAGGGTCTGTATTGAGTTCTTCCCAAGTTCCTGCAGTGTAATAGTTGGTATGCCATGGTCTGCTTGGGTTGTTGCTGTCCTAATGCTGACTCCTTGCTTACCAACCATGTGGCAAGGACAAGTAACTAACCTCTCTGCCTCTATGCTCTGACATCAGTCAAATGGCCACACAGGTCATAATATTAATACCAACTCTTACAAGTCACTGACAGCCACATAGTTAGCACATAGCAAATAGCTATCAGGAACAGAATTCTTCTAAAATACAAAAGCAAAATGCAAAGTTCTGGGACTATTATTTTGGGGATAGTTATACATACTAAGGGTAGAACTGGGTGGTAGCCATGTCTGGTGCTATCCATCTATAATCTCAGCATTTGGAAGGCAGTTGCATACCAAGTTCAAAACCAGCCTGGGCCAACACTCCAGGGCATTCTGAATTGCATAATAAAACCTTGTACAGAAAACCAATTCAGCCATACCAAAGTACATGAAAATAAGGGTTAGGGAGGAAAACCTTATCAGGACCTTTCCCGATTTCTTTGTTATTTTTGTGTGCAATGATTCTACTCTGTGCTCTTTTAAACAACATACATTGATTTTATCTTTGGATCTCTTGTTTTACTAGATATTCATAAAGCATTTGTATTGTGAATGATGTTTTTAATGTTATTTTTCAAGTTTAAGTGAGAAAACAGGTGGGGAACACACTCAGAACTTGCTTTCTCTGCTATCTGCCACATACAGAAAGGTAAGTCAGGGGCTAGTGATGGCTTCATAATTGATGCCATCCCTTATGAATAGTCAGAAGACTCAGGTCTCCTCAATATGAAATGAGGAAAACAAGCAGGGATTTAACAGAAAATAAGAATTAATGACAAAGAGAGGGCACAGTGAATAGTTTTCTCCTTCTGTTTTTGCAGAAGCAGCAAGCATTCAGCGGAAGCATATTCTACAGGGACCACTTGCCAGCTCCTCTGCAAAGTGCAAGGAAATACAAGCTTAGACTCAAAGGAATATTCATTGTGGCAGATGAAATCTTCAGTTTCTATAGAGTTGAGCCCCTATAGGACTGGACAAATTATAGCTGATTGTGCTAGAAAGGAAGGAATATTGTAATTATATAACTGTTATGTAATTATAATATATAATTATATAGTTGATATATTAAGATATATTAATAATTGTTAATAATTAATAATAATATAACCAGGCAGATAGCATCCAAAACAAGTTACCATGAGCAGGAAGAACACTTGTCACTATGGTATCACTATGATAAGCCTTCTAGAAATGAGCAGAGGAAGATGGGCACACACCTATGTGGTATTCTTCCCCTAAACTCACAACCGAGCCCAAATAAATGAAGGTATCAGATACATACAAATTGAGGAATGCTATTGATTTGTTTCCATCAAAGTATTGAGGTCATAAAAGAAAAGAGAAAACCAAAGACCTATCACAGACGGGGAAGATGGAGGAGCTACTGTCATTATGCAACCTGTTAGCCTGACTTGAGTCTTGGAAGAGAAAAAAAGCACCTGGAAGAAAAGTAGATGGAATTCAAAGTCAGTGGTTTATCTGGGGCCCTGCACTCATGCTATGTCCTAGCGCTGTGCTGATCATTGCACGGTGCTTCTGTGAGATGCTGCAGAAGGAAAGCTGGGTAAAGGATGCATGGGAGCTCCGGACTGCTTTACGTACTTCTCTAAGTCCCTGGAAGGAAAAGATTAAAAGTAAGCCTGATCCTTTTATATGTCTGAGGTTACTTAGATACGACTCTGAAACACAGCAAACACAGACACTTGAATCTATCCAAATAGCTCTGCCTACAATGTGCTCCTAAAGCCTTTCAGAAATATATTTTGCAAATCACTCTTGCTTATAGACAATGCCAGGCTATTCACTAACATAAAGCAGTCTTTAAAAATATAAATGTATATATCAGTTCTTTTGAAGCAAAGTCTTATGCTATATATATCTCAGACTGACCTTGAATTCATAATGTATTGTTCACTGGCCTGAGGCTCATGCAATCCTCCTGCTTCAGTCTCTCTTGTGCTGTGATCATAGACAGGCATACCCAGTCAGAAAATATTTTATAGAAGTATATTTGAAGCCTTCCAGAAAATGGCTACTCATACCCACAAATAGGCTTTTTCATCATATGAGTGTAGAGTAGATGTTAGATAACATAAAAATAGAAATAAAATAGGCACGAATTAAACAGATTGTGTGCGTATAAGTCTATGGATTACTCCTCCCAACACCCACGCTAGGCAATTGTCTAGAATTTCCTTTTGACACAGGTTTAAGTTCTATATCTCTACCCTTGAAGGAGGTCTCTTTAGGCCAGCTTTGTAGAATGGGCAATTTTTGTTTCTGTAATTACCAGACAACATGCAATCTTGTCCATAATGCTGTTGCTGCAATCAGCTCATTTACCACGTGTGCCCTGAAGACAGAGGAAGCTGCCCCTCCCTGAATAGCTGGGATGGAATTGCTAAAAGGGCTATCTGTCTGTTTTGATAAATAGTGGAGGCCTCCAACCTCTGCCAGGTGTGTCTTCTGTTTCGGGGATTAGAGGAAGGAGGTGCAGGGGCTGGTACCTTTTAAAATAGAAGATCCTCCTAATTGCAGGAATTGTTTAAGAGAAACGTAATCGCCTTGGAGGCAATTTGAGTTGATTTTCTTCTCTTATAAGCCTTTAAGCCCACTTTATTAAGTTAATTAAAATAAGAAAAAGAAAAGAAAATCATCCCTGTAACTCCACATCACCCAGGAAAGGAATTATACCAAATCTATTTAACCTGATTGTTTCCAAGCTTGTTCTTTGTTAGCTCAGTTATACCTGCCGGCCTTAGGTTTGTTTCCACTACCTCGGTCTTTTCCCCACACATCTTTTCATTTCTCTCTGGGGGCACAGACATTATAGCGACTTGAATTGTTATTTTGTTTCTTGGTTATAAAATGATGGCTTCCCTTTAAAGCATTCTAACAAGTTGACTATAAAAAATATTAGGGAACCTAGTAACTCCCCAAGACACAAGGTAATGTACTAAAATGAAGATGTGCCATCTCATATAATATTTATGCTTAAAATGTTGATGGGAATGAATTGTAGACTGCATTTTTTTTGAAATGTGTATCTCTGAATCACAAGTCTTTGGCAGTATTTTGGAGTACTCCATTCAGATACCTGCCTGTATGAACTTTGTGAGTTTCTCAGTTATTGGATTGGCATATAAGAGGCAAGGCAATGGAAACAGCAAGCTAAGTTCATATGCATCTGGCCCCATGTGCCAGGTTCTAGGTAAAGAGGAGGTTGGACAGAGGAAGTCTCACTCCATCATGACTCTCGCCAGAACTGAATTTTATGCATTGTTATAACTGTCTGTTGCTTTAAGTGCTCAGGAGATAGCACTGACAGAATTGCAAGCACGTAAAAGATGTCTCAATCCATTTAGGGAATGAGGTCCTCTAATTAATTTTGTCTCTAATAACTTAAAAAGAAGAATATATTGACTGCTGAGTTAAAGGGTCAGCACCCTGCATTTCAAAGTGGTCCTAAGGTTAGGATATCCGTTAAATCAAGATTGAGATGAAATGTTAATTTAAGAAAAACTTGCCTTTTCGTGTTATAAAACTCTACCCTGAATGTGCTGATTAGTAAGATGATTTGAAGCACTGCTTTGTAGTGCTCAAATGTGGCCTCTGTGTTTGTTGTGGGATTTGGAAACAGGATTGCATATGTAGAGGTCTCTGCTCTCGTTTTTTTTCCCTTTCCACAAAACTCTGTAAGTGACTGTTGCAGTGAGACCTTTAGCATCTTGACTTTGAAATTGTAGGAGCAGCATAAAATCTCTAAAAATTCTATTCATTACATTTTCCCTAAAAGTAGATGTCTAAAATTAGTCTATTAATTCTTAATTAATTACATGAACAGCTTTTGATATGGATATTTTAACAATGTTAAGTTAGTGGAGTTTTAAAAATATGTTTTTAAAGAATTACGAACTTGAGAAGTCATTGAGGACAATAAAGTTTTAAGTGATTTCAAAAGTTTATGCTATTTGTGAATTCTGAGGATTCCAAAATTATTGTACTTCTTTTGTTCCTACGGTCTTATTTATTTATTTATACCTTTAAGAACTGACAAATCTTGCTTGTTCATGATTTAAAGGTTTTGTTTTTAAGATCAACTAACAATCTTTCTGTACTTGTAATCCTGACTGAAAAATTAGTGATTCCGAAAGCAATTCAGCTAAAAATTATAACAAGTAAGTAACTTTAACACCCTCTTAGAAGGTGTAAAATCTTCACTCACACTCTGAGGGTCAATAGGTGTTATAATTTTGTTTTCCTTGGACTGATAAGAACTCAGATAAAAATAAGTGGATATGAATGTGGCTTCTTCTGTTTTCTAGTCTCAGAAGGAGGGAATTTCCAGACTAGTTTTTTGTCTTTTCTTTCCCTAGAAACAACCCTCTACATTACGGTCATTCATGCTCAGTAATGACTTAGTCCCCAAATAGCAATAAGGTGATATGGGCTGGATGGAAGTTAAGTGTCCCTAAATCCTATGAATTGATCTGCAGGAGCTGCTTTCTGCATGAGTGGAGGCTTCAGCCAGGCAGACATCCGCAGAGTCTCCGAGGTCAGGGTGACAGAGGGGGAGTGGGTTTGGCAGTGCACACACACTGTCTTCCTGACAGTGTCTTGCTTAGGCAGAGGGAAGTGAAGCGCACAGGCCATGCTCAGTGGCATTTCCCAGAGCAGCTCAGCTGGAGGCCCAAGCTTATTGCATCAGTGGTAGATACTGGCCAAAAAGGAAATACATAATTTTGTCAAAGTCGTAGATCACACTCTACCAAGGCTTTCCCCCACCCCCAGTCTTCACCCCACACACTAATAGCTCTAATAGATACAGGCTTTCTGCATATTTCAGTCACAGCAGTATTTCTAATGCGTGTGTGAAAGGGTCCTTAATTTATGTCTACCAACTGTGTGCTGCCCTTCTTTTGGGTAATGTCATCATCCTAATGGTGTTTCTATTATACTCAAAGGTAGCAAATGAGGCTTATTGCAAGAAGGTAATTGATTTTCACTGAGTGAAAATGTAAATAGCCATAAGAAATCCTATGAAAGATGAGCGGTTCAAAATTGCCAGAACAAAAAAAAGATGACTTGGAGACATGACACTGGTCAAAGTATATAACATTTTTTTTCTTTTCAAGTTGATACCCACAATAACTGTATTTCACATCATTTTATTTCAAATTGAAGTAGAATTGGAGAATTTTGATGATTTTGCTTTTAGCAGTTTAACTATGTACATTATGAAAATTACCATCTTATGGGGAAGGGGGCTTCCTTTGTCAGCATGACTCTGAAGAGAAGAAGCCATGCAAATCAAATTCCTATCATGAATGTGTAAAGATACACTATTTCTTTCTGGTGTCTTTCTTTTTCTAGCAAGAAAATTAAAACATCTGATTTGAAAGGGCAAATCCTAAAATACAAAAGCCATTTTTTTTTTCACTGAAAATTAACATGAACGCTTGTCCCATTTTTTTTTTTTTTTTTTAAAAAAGCAGAAAGCAAAATCTACGTTATTACACTAAGTATTGGGTAGAATTGTGGAGGTTAAGGACAAGATTCCATATGGGTTCAGTTGGGACCAACTTTTTTTTCAGCAAGTGATAAAATTCTGAAAGTTTGTGTGAGACTTGAGTCAATTCAGAGTATCTGACACAAATGGCTTGCTAAAATTAAGGCAATTAATGACGTAATAAAGAGCTCATAAAATTACATTGGTGTCTTTGACAGATCAAATACAGGCATTTGCACACTGCTAGCCATAACTGCTGCTCTTTGCGTCATCTCCCACTCTCTGAGTGTCAGGTACCTTCTCAGCAAACCACCACTCAGCACGAAAGCAACGATTTAAAAATGAAAGTCTTCTCTCTGCTTAAGTTTTTGTACTAGTATTTAGAAACACTCTTTCCATTCCCTCTATATCATTTAAAAATGATTTGAAATGGACTCTTATTTCCAGGATTATGAAATATGTAATGAGAATGGCTTTGGTTATTGCCTTAGAGGGTCACCTGGTTTCAAAGGGAAACTTGCTTGGATCTTTGAGTTGGCAGAGCAAGAGACCTGCTGAATCTTATTCCTGCAGGATGCTAGAGAGTGGAGCAGAGGATTCTGAATGCCTCATCACTGAAGGCAGGTCAGAGGCAGCAATTCTTTCCTTATAGTAAGCGTCAGATGTGAAACCTGTAACATGTTCCTTATGCAAGGCAGCATTCAGCTAAAGCCAAACCTGACTTAGCTCAGTTTAGTTCAGGTAAATTGAGAACATGCTACCTGCATAGTGCCATGGGTAGATGATAGTCTTTAAGATTACTGAGTCTCTAGCTATGCTTTTAGTGTGTCACAGCCTTTAGCTTTTTATGGGCAGAACTCCCTTGAGATGCAGAGAGATGATGAATCCTCTCCAGAACCAAGTGTACAATTCCAGTGAGTCAAAACCCCATGCTTCATCCTTACAGTGAAAAGAACCCCTTGTATGTGTATTTCACCAGGAAGAAAACTATCAAATAGATATATTACAGTGTGACCTTGAAGTTTCTCTATTCCAGATTGCTATATCATTAAAAATCCTAGGTCTTTTTTATGTCCTCTGAATCTATCCTGGATTTATCATACTGTGAGCAAATAATGAAAATGAGACCGGTTTAAAGGGTACTACATAATCACTACATGCTGTCTATGCAACAGTGCAAAGCAATCTCTAGTCAGTGTGTTTGATAGGTAAGGTGGAGAGAGAATTGAAAACTGGCAAAAGCCATGACAGACCTTTCAAGATGATACATATGCTTGTTGCTCAAGACCTTAAAATCATTGAGAAGTAGAAGAAGGTAATATTGGGCCACTAGGAAAAGTCTTCAAGTTGTATACAGAGATGCTTATACTATTTAAACAATTCTGTGGTATTATGTACTCACACAAGGAAAGTTTTGAAAGAAAGCTTTAATGACAAGTAACTTCACAGGATGCCATCTTGCTGGAACAGATAGCACTATTAAATGTCATTTACAGGTTCCAATTCTGAGACTGTGACTATTTTATCTTATAGACTGTATCCCTGCTTTGGATTACAAGGAAATAAACAATGCTGTCTCCCAGATGGGTCTGTGCAGATCTCAGGTGTAATAACTCGTGCGATTTTCTTTAAGACTGGGCTAGGAGTGGCTGTGATGTCATGAAGCTAAGTCTGAGCCCTGGAAACTAAGTTAGGTGCACTGTGGGCACAGATAACAAGTCTGAGAAGTCATGACATTTTGTCATTTGACACTAATTTCCAACCCAGCATGCTTTGGCGAAGACTGGAATTAGTTCATAGTGAAGAGCTGCTAGGTTGTTTTCTACCATCTAAAAGAAAATTTTTATACCAACTGAGTCAAGAAAGGTTCTAAATTTCCTTAGCATGTGTTAGGGTATGGAACACCAACTGGACAACCAAGTGTCTTGACCACACGATGGTGATGGCCCTCTGAATTACCATTTTGTCCGTATTGCTTACTTACCTGCATTCCTTCGGTTTCTTTCCAAGCCTTCAACAAGTATTCTCTCTTCCAAGGAAGTAGCTCCTGACCCATGGGAAATGACCAAAATCATTTCCTTTGTAATAATAGTTAACCATCAAATACATTTAAAACCAGGATTTTTAAAAAAAGATTTGGCTGATATCTCAACCTCTGTGCTTTTAGAGCCCAGTGTAGACCTGTGTGCTTTTGAAATCTGGAGGCACACTGGGCAACATAACTATAAAGAGACCTTGCTCAATCAAAATGAAACAGAAATGTTTGGATTTAAAACTGATCTTTAACACACAAAGAACAGTTTCCACACATTAATTAATTATTGATTTTTGAGACAAGGTTTTTCTATGTAGACCAGGCCACCTTGAACTCTCAGTCAGTCTCCCGTCTCAGCCTTTGTTGGATTACAGGCATACACCATCATGCTTGCTTGACTCTTCAGCTCATTTATTTTAGTCTAGAACAGGACAGTTGATGGTAGGTAAAAATCCAGTTCATAAAGTTTACAAATGATGTAGTGAATGTTCCTGAAAAACAACTCCACACCGATGGGAACTTGAGGAAGTATGTAACCAAATGGAAGCTTATTTGACACAGACAAATCCAAATAATAGTTAAATCTAGTGCCGTATTACTACAGACAAAATTTAAGGGGACATTTCATAAATAGGTTTACTGTGCTTTAAATATTGAACATAATAAACTTTGCAATAAGTGAATTAAGAAACTTCCTAAATGCAACTTTTTCTGGAGTGGTCTTTTTTCCTTTCAATAAGGGGTTAAAACATCCTAATTTTGTGAAAACGTCAGTGCTTAGATATGAAGATAATCTTTTAGCATTGAAGCCTTTTCTCATGGCAATTTGCATGCTCTAAAACTATAGAATAAAGTGGTTGAAGTAAATAAATAAGAAATAAAAGCACCTCAAGTCTCTCGGAAGAGACAACCAGATGGCAGGGAACTGCAGCACTTGCTATAATTTTATCAAAATTACTATTGTCATAGCATGTTAGCTCTCATAAGGATTTGTGCAGTCACTGATCGCATACAGACAAATTAATTTCAGGTTCTCTCATGTGTAGTCACATAACAGCTACACTTGAGCACGCACAAAAGAAAATGAAATAATCATAGTCACGTAAACTTGAAAAGCAGCACAATATCTTAAGTTTACTATTCCATAACGTCTTGGGATCAGTGATCATCTCTGTTATATTAGACTAAATTGATCTACAGTGTAGCAGCCATTGTGTGGTTTCTGCTATGTTCAGTCTTTATTCTGCAAAGGTACGATGTCATGTATTCTATTAGTGAAGAATTGTTATTAAGGCAGTAATATTGTAATTCCTACATTTATGGCCTTTCTTTGGGTTTTATGCTTTTATCTCTTTTACGTCTAAAAGAATAACAGAGCTTTTATGCTTTCCTTCAGAGATAAATACACATATGAATTCCCGAAGATTAATGGGCTTAAATAATATTTGAATTACGATGGTTTATTACAGGTTTCAAATACTCTCCTTCTTTCTTTGTCAAGAATTATGAAAGGAAAACTGGAGACTTTGTGCATTTTATATGATCCTGCTATTTATTTCTAGACAACAATATTAAATTCTAAAGACCTTATTTCTAAGTCATGTACCCCACTGCTTTGTTCCATAGCCCAGATTCTCATGGGCTCTCTGTGGCCCACCACACCATGTGTCAGATTTGGCTGTGCCTTTCACACACAGTAGGCCTCAGTTTCTTCTTTTGTGACAAAGATGCTTACCACACACCCATAGAATGTTGTGATGAGAATTTAATAGTCAAAAAAGTAAGTTTTAGCTTTTAGGACCTTAAAAATGTGTACTTTTCACTACCTAGTATAGTTACAAATAACTCGTTTAAGTACAAAATACATTATCAGGAAAATGAGGATGGTCATAAACATATTAGCAAGTATCTCACTAAATATTTGCATTCTTTATCCTTTATTTCAACTAAAAAGTGCTACATTCTTTGCTCTACATATTCTTCTACAGAGGAAAAGTTGCTTGGTTCATTTGACCCAGCTTCCTTATACTCAAGGGCTCTGTAGCCTCGCAACTACCTAAAGATTTCATATTTTACAGCTTTTATTTCATAGTGTAGTAATAGTGCTTAGCAGCTTCAAATATTTAATATTTAATTATTGAAATCTATAATAGGTATGTTCAGTGTGTGGCCAAGAGTTTTTAGAATGTTTGTAGCTTTTTCATCCACAGCAGTGGTTTTTCCACCTTTCTTTCCCTTAGGAGATAAGCTGGGAACTTCATCTTAGTCTTTTTTGGGGAAAAAAAGATAGATATATCAGGAGTTCCTGTTATAGAAAATCTCTCTACACATCCTATGGTGGTCTTCTGTGTTGCTTTGCCTTTTGACTTGGGGGGATCTCACTCTGTTTTCTAGGCTAGGCATCCAACTCATGACAATTGTCCTGCGTGCTGAGCCACCATGCTTGGGTCAAGTTCTGTAACATTCTTAAGCACTGGTTTCCTCCTTTATAAGTACTGATAAAGTTCATTCTTAAATACTTTGTCCAAGGGACTACAGATAACATAGTTTATGTTCAGAGTCATAAAGCCCCATCTATGGCAAAATGCCTCTGACTTACATTACTATGTTACAGCTTCAAAATCTAAGTGACACATGAGGAATTTACAAGAGAGAAGTTAATAGAAATCAAGACAAAAATATTTATTGCTGCAAGATTAAAGCTAATAAAGGTTTGGAAATGGAGTATGGACCTATGGGGACATTGCTAAATGAATTGCATCTGAACAGTGGAAGATCATAAAACATTAAATTTCATTTTCAGAGTTCTTTACAGCACAGGGACTTGCTTATTCTGTAATTTTAATTGATGAGAACTTCAGAATGGAATGTGCACATGTAATGTAAATAGAGAAAGCAAGCTGATCGTGGTGGTGAAGTGGTTATGAGGTGCTGGGACAGTGAAATTTAATCTTGACTCTATCATGTTCTCCTTATTTCTCTGTTATTTTATAATGAACATGTAATTTTTATAATATAGGGAGCATCAATAAATATATGAATTAAAGCATAACTAATAAGAATTTAAACATAATTCTTACTAATGAAAATTTCACTTTTTAGTATTAGTATACTACTCTGTATATTACAATATTAAATTTTTGCTTGTTTTGTTTCTTTCATTTTATTTGTGACAGGATGACTCAGAATGCATTATATCTTCCAAGCTTCTCTTGAACTTGTGATCTTCCTGCTTTGGCTTCCTGAGTGTTGGGATTACAGGCATGTGTCACCATAGCTAACTTGCAATATTGACTTTGATATATCTTTTTAAGACTTTAAAGGTTAGTTCAGGGAATATTTTTTATTTCCTACATAATACCCATAGATAAGAATTGCTTAGTATTTCTTATTGTTTGGATTTATTATAATCCATAGGAATATCCAATTTTACTTAGTTACAATTCATGTGCCTTATACTTCTGTTCTCTTATTTTTCCTCAACTTTTGTTACTTAAAGATTTCATCTGACTTCACATAAACTCTATAATGATAGTTTTAGTGGTTTTATGAAATTCTATGAAGTTAAAATATATGTGAAGTTAATTTATGATTGCAAAGATTTATATATTTAGGTCCTTCCTAGTTCTTATAACCATGGACTAAGTGTCACTGAGGGTTCTCATTCATGTACACACTTAGGTCATTTCTAGTTCTTGTCACCATGGACTAAGTGTCAATGAGTGTTTTCATTCATGTACCTTCATTCTTTTTAAGAAGAGTTTCTTGGGATACATTTTAGAACTTGACTCATTTACAGAAATTACAACCACGTTTTTAATACTTGCGTCTCATGTTATTATTTGGTGTAGGGTTGTACCCATTGGTAAGAAAACTAAAGTAAGAAAGTATTTCTCCCCAGATTTCATCTGAATTGAATGTTTAGATAGCTGGGTCACACCCACACCCACAATTTGGTAGATGTTCAAAAGGACAATTTGTCTTACCTTGCACTTATTGATTACAACTTCACACAGATATCTTCTTTGTGTTTTTAAAATTTGAATTGTACCTCTTTTGGAATTTCTGGCATTTGAAAAAGCATATCTAAACCCACTGGTTATACACAAGAGACAAACAATTTGCATATTAAGTTCAATGTAAATAATTTTCACAATGCTATTTTTAATATATAAAATTTTAAAAATATATAGTTCTTTTTGGGAGTGCAGTGAACTTTATGAGAGTAGAGATGGCTCCCTAGGCCCCTCCTGTTATTATGGGGGTCTGGGATGGAAATTGTGAGGGAGATGGTCAGTGTGGGGGTTGAGTTGGAACAGGGACTCCTCAGCAACTGAGGGCCTCTCTCTTGCTCTCAGTGTCCTTGCTGGGGTGGGTGGTTCTGGGTTTCCTACTCCTTGGAGGCCATGTAGGCATGAGGTCCACGACCCTGTTGCTGTAGCTGTATTCATTGTCATACCAGAAAATGAGCTTTACAAAGTTGCCATTGAGAGCAATGTCAGGCCCAGCATCAAAAGTGGAAGAGTGGGAGTTGCTGTTGAAGTCACAGGAGACAAACTGGTCCTCAGTATAGCCCAGGATGCCCTTTAGTGGGCCCTTGGATGCCTACTTCACCATCTTCTTGATGTCATCATACTTGGCAGGTTTCTACAGGTGGCATGTCAGATCTACAACAGTTACATTGGGGGTAGGAAAATGGAAGGCCACGCCAGTGAGTTTCCCATTCAGCTCTGGAATAACCTTGCCCACAGCCTTGGCAGCACCAGTGGATACAGGGATGGTGTTCTGGGCAGCCCCACAGCCATCACACCACAGCTTTCCAAAGGGGCCATCCATAATCTTCTAAGTGGCAGTGATAACATGGAGCATGATCATGAGCCCTTCCACAATGCCAAAGTTGTCATGGATGACCTTGGCTGGGGGGTGGGGGGGGGAAGAGGGGTAAGCAGTTGGTGGTACAGGATACATTGCTGACAATCTTGAGTGAGTTGTCATATTTCTCACGGTTCACACCTATCACAAACATGGGGCCATCGGCCCTTTTGGCCCCACCTTTCAAGTGGGCCCCAGCCTTCTCCATGGTGGTAAAATCACCAATATACTTAGCACTAGCATCACCCCATTTGATGTTAGTGGGATCTCACTCCTGGAAGATGGTGATGGGCTTCCCATTGATGACCCATTCTCAGCCTGGACTGTGCCATTGAATTTGCCATGGGTGGAGTCATACTGGAACTTACAGACCATGTAGTTGAGGTCAATGAAAGGGTCATTCGTGACACTAATGTCCACTTTACCAAGTGCAGAGCAGAGAGCTGCCATGGTAACCAGGTACCCAATAAGACCAAATCCATTCACACTGACATTCACCATCTTGTCTACAGGACGAAGCTGGCACTGTATGAGAAGATGCAGCTATCTCTGGAACAGGGAGAAGCATAGAGCCAAAAATATATATTTCACTACATGAATTATTTTTCTGGTATGATTGTTTTGCTGGTGAAACTAAATTTCACTAAATACAAAATGACGATATACATTGTAGACTCACACAATATGAGTCATTTGTATATACATATCTTATAAAGTTGCAATTGTGTGTTCCTAGATTAAGTACTTAGGCTGTGGTCTTTCTCTGTGAATCTGCTCTTCCCATCTCTTTCCCTTTTCTATCCTGGCTTTCCTTCCTGCTTTTATTTTTCTTACACTTACTAAGTGTCTTCCTCAATGTCCTTTGTTCTACTTTGACTGTCCATGATGGAATGGTGACAGCAGACAGTTACAATCTTGTTCTAAAATTTATGTTGTACTGTTGGTTTAAATACCTGATAACCTTAAGCTTTTGTTTTAATTAGAGGTCAATTCACCATATTATACATACATAGAGATATATGAATGTATTTTTATTTTGGGTAAAAACAATACAATTCTAATAACTTCTTTGTTCATAATTATAAACTAAGGCAGAGACTGGTCACACTTCTGGATAGCTGCACATGGAGCTGAAGACTAGATCTCCTCCCTGACATGCAATTATCCCGACTCTTAGGGACAAGTCTATTGTTTCTTGGTCTTGAGCTTTCCTTAAAGTAATGCCTTGGCTGTGTGGTACTGATAAGCTAATGCTACTTTGGATTTTCCTGCTTTGACTGACTTGGGGAACCTCCTCCTAGCTCACTGAAAGGTTGTCGTGATGGAGTGATGGAGCGATGCTTGTAGAGCCTAGTCATCAAATGTTTGCCCTTTAGGAGGTCATTCATCTGAGCTTTCTTGTAGTCACTTTTAAGTACTCAGCATGTGTGTCTCTCACAAGCCCTAATAAAGGGAAGAAAAACCATCTGTCCTGACATTGCCGTACTTATATGTAGTTGGGTAGGTAAAGTAAGTGTGTGTGTATGTGTGTGTGTGTGTGTGTGTGTGTGTGTGCATGTTAAAAGGACACTAAGTAAACTAATTGCTGTATAGCTACTAACAAGGTCCAGATCTTCATGTGCTGTGGAATTTAATATTAAGGGACAGCATCAACTAGCAAAGGTCTTACAAGTTGACTTGTAACCTCAGAAGACATGCTATAATGCAAACTCTCAAAGCCTGTGACTGTGAACTTATTGGGAAATAGAGTCTTTGCAGGTGTAATCGACTTAAGACTTAAGATGAGGTCATCCTGAATTACTGCAAATGCTAATCTAGTATGACTGATATCTTAATCAGGTGAAAGGAAACAGACAGACACACAAGCTTTCGTTAACTCTGATATCTCCTATCATTTCATCTCGCTAATGGTACCTGTAGATTTTGATAGTTTGGATATAACTTTAAGGTTAAATGGAGGGTCATAAGTCATTTAAATAAATAGTGACATGATTTTAATTTTAAAGGTTAGTAATACACCATATGAAAAGTAAAGAAAGAAAAGAGTTTGCCTGGAAAATCTACTAGAAACAATTCTTGTTGGCTTTTTATTTCTTTGCCACCATTGTCAGCAACTTTAAACATCATTTTCACATACATGAGTCTTGGAACTGTTTACTACTATATTCTGTTAACTTCCTTGTATAATTGATTTCAATCTATAAGCATGTTATCTATGTTATATTCTTGGCTCTTAAGTTTTCACCTCAAAGAGCCTTTATCTTCCCATAGCCATTTACCCTCTGACACACATTCACTGTGATTGTTCTTCCATTCAGCAAGCTCACTGTAAAAACTGGACAAGTCATGGGGCTGAATTATTATAACTCATGTCAGAGGTAAACTAATTGAGGGCTTGATTTGACTTTCTATGGTCAGTTGATAGATGGCCAAGTCAGAATTCAAACTCATGCTTATCTTATGTAGAAAAACCTTGACTTTGCTCTCACAAGCATCTTCCTTCTTAGCATCTCATATCCCATCCCTGTGTTCTTCCTCACACATAAGTCTTTACTGAAACATTCCTCATAACACCTATTCTATTTCAGCATGCTCTTCCTTGGCTTTCCTTCCTGAAACGGCATACAATTTAGAAAGCTATTCAAAGGTAGACTGGTCATCTAAAGTCTCTTGTCAGAAAATGGAAAACTAACCAATATGTTATATTTGTTTTGTTTTTTAGTGTGTGTGTGTGTGTGTGTGTGTGTGTGTGTAAAAGTTGTAAATTTTAAGCTGGAGAGATAAAACAGTGGGTAAAATGCTTGTTGCACAAGCATGAAGACCTGTCTTTAAGTCCCAGAAGCCACATAAGCCCAAGTGCAGTGGCACCTATCTATAATCGCAGTTTTCCTAAACTAAGCTAGGACATAACCAGGAGATCCTGCAAGTTCACAGATCAGCATATCTTACAAAGATGACCAAGAGACCCGGTGATGAACGGTGAGCTCCAACATACAAGATTGTCTCTGACCTCCACAAGTGAATCGTGGCACAAAGCACATCCACGAATGCATGTGAGTACAGGGTGAACGGTGGTCCCACATTTTGTGATATATTTATTTGTATGGGTCCATGAATGACCTTGGGTGTTTAAATCAGGAAGCTCAAGCTACAGCTTGGATGCTCTGACCTCTGGCTGGATACAGACATTCTTGATGAAGAACTTCTGCTGATCTCACTTGCAATGGGGGCTTCATGTGTAGATGCCAAGGTGTTTCATGATGAAGGCCTTTACATGTATGTCCTCTGTATAGTAGTGGGTGAGCTCATGTACTCCTCCATCTCCACAAACCCAACTCAAACACTAACATATATCTTTGAAACTTTCTTGATGCTACCACCCTAATCCAAGTCATAATTAATCCATTTTCTGCTTGTCTAAAAACACAATACTGTATATGTGATTTGTCTTTGGTAATCTGGTTATCATGTGTTAATCTCTGCCACATACATGATTTTACATATGTCATTGCATTAAACTACATACATTTTTATTCATAATAATTTTATTTTTTCCTATTGACTTGAGTAATCTAAAAGAACCACTATTAATTAAATACTTTATTCTTTTAATTTTTATTTTTCATTTCTCTCTTCTCTCTCTCTCCTCTCTCTCTCTCTCTTTCTCTCTCTCTCCCTCTTTTTCCTTCTCTCTCCATAATTTTGGCAATCTCATGTAGGTCAGTCTGGCTTCAAACTTGCTATGTAGTCAAATCTGGCCTTATAATCTTGATCTTCCTGTATCTATCTCTTAAGTGATGGAATTATAGGCATGGCAACTATACCTGGTTTTAATTGAGTACTTTCTATATAAAACATACACATGATCCCATTTAATCATTGTTACTATTCTTTAAGGGACTTAATTTAATTCCAATGTTATATCTAAGAAAGAGGTCCATGGAAATTAGATGAGGTTTTTCAGGAAAAGAGCAATAAAGATGGTATTAAAACTCACCATTTTCTAGCTACATTCAGTTTGCTTTCTTGAAAAAAATATCAATGTTTAGATATACTTCACAGAGTAAAATATTTTTAATATCATAGATGTTATAAAAATAATAGCATTTTGACTTTTCATAGATTGCAGATGTTTAATAAGGTTAGTAGCCATATTAGTTACTGTCCACAAAATATGAAAGTTATACCTTGAAGTTCCTGCCACTGCTATCTACCAAGGCCCTCTATACAATGGCTGGAAACCCAATGGGTTTGCTTACCCGGAATCCATTTGTGCCCCAACTTTGCAGCTTTAATTAAACTTGAATTAAATGGTTATAAATGACCATTTCCCTTGAGAACAGCATCACAGAACATGTTATTCAGGATGCCTAGAGTCCTTTTGTTCTAACTACTTTAACCCATACAACAAACCTTTTCCCACACCTTCTACAGTTACCAATTTAATGGAATTCAAGTTATGGCATCTTTGGAATTTGAGAAGGTCATGATGGAAAGACACAACTTCACGAGAGTAGTGGGAGAGGTATGGCTGATAGGTACCATCAGATGGGCTTTTCAGAAGATCAATAAGAAAAAAAAAAGAAAGGAAGGAAGAAAAAAGAGAAAATCAAGCAAGTACTAACATGAGCAGCTGGAGAGGGGAAGAGAGGAGAATCAAGTACTAACAAGCAGCTGCAGAGGGGAAGAGAGGAGAATCAAGTACTAACAAGCAGCTGGAGAGGAGAAGAGAGGAACAGCTGATGAGCTGTGGGAAGGAAAGATGAAGGTTTCAGTGAAAACCCATTATTACTCAGAAGCAACCTTTGATAGAGATAAAAACTGTTTATCAAGAAAGGAAGGCCTGACCAACATTTCCGAAAACAAAACAAAGAAACTTTCTAATGCTAAATATAGCTTATAAAGGATCAAGAAAAAGCAGACCTAAAATACTTCTGGGACTAAGGATAATAAAATTTAAATCACAATTGAGAACCTTCTATAACAATTTCCATTAGAAATACTGATGGGTAGAAGATGATTAAATATTAAGATATCGATTGTTCTTAAATCATGATTATAGAAAACTGAGCACTACTGAGTGGGCTCCTGGTTACATTTCATCTGATTCAGTGATGATCGTGAAGTATTTGAGTAAGGACATAGTATAAAACCCCACACAAGAAAAATTGTTGGCATTAGGTCAAATAGATAACTTTAGCAGTAGGCTTTAAAGGTAGTTTTGACTGGAATAGTAACAAATGAAAGCTACCCTAAACTTAATGACCTAAGCTAAGAATCCGTTGATGGTCTAACAGTTTCTTAGAATCAGGAATTTGGCCTGGACTCACTAGGTGACTCTTTCTCAAGATCTTTCGTGATGCTGTGGTTCAATCTCACGGTATCTGTCATTGGAAGATCAGAGTGTGGCTGGAGACCCCACTTGTGAGTTCAGCCATTTGGTAATATGATCTGTCTTGCCAAGTGACCTTAATTCCTTAATTATCCTTTTCTGGCCACTCAGCCTCATTGACCAGAGTGCTGTTTATGGTTTATGAGATTTTAACTGGCTTCCCCTAGGAAAAGGAGAATGGGGATGGAGAGAGAGAGAGAGAGAGAGAGAGAGAGAGAGAGAGAGAGAGAGAGAGAAGGAGAAGGAGGGAAATATTACATCTCTCCATATGTTCTTAATTAAAACTAATTACTTCCTCAAATGACCTGACTTCATGTATAGTCATGCAAGGGTTTAGGGGTATCAAGGGAGCCACACAAAGCTATAATACTGATAGGGGGACTCTGTAAGGCCATTACCACATGCCATATGCTCAGATCTTCTGTACTTTCCTGTGCCAACACTTTCTTGTGTTTTCAACCAGACCTACTGGTCTTTGAAGTTGCCTTTGGAGTGGCTAAAACTTCAATCTAAAGTTCAGATTATCTCTAGTTCTAAGGAAAGTATCACTGATAGTTAATTAAAGTATGAGACTTACAAACATATTAAAGAATTACATGTGTATTTATTGTACACACATTTATTGTACAAATATGAATAGACCTATGTTAAACCATTCAGAAAGGCATCATCCAGTTTTAACACTTGCCTGTACTTGCCTTTTTCATTTGTTATGACTGGGTCTCATTATGCAGATCTTAGCTGGCATAGAACTTACTATGTAGACTAGACAAGCTTCGAACAGTGACTGCCTTTCTGCCTCTGCAGCCCACATGCTGTGATGAGAGGTGTGGACTTCTATTTCTTGTTCTATTGTTCGTCTGAAAAAAAATGAGATAAAAGGTCTCTTAGGAGAAACTGAGACGTGACCAGCCATGTGGAACACATAGAACAGAATAGATGGCTTAAATAAGTTAAGGTAGTAGGGGAGTCCTAGCTTATGGCCTAGAGATTTATCCAGAAATCATTCATCCTCAGAGTCATTATTTCTGGAACTTTGGTGGAAAAGCCCCTGGTTACGCGAAAGTTTCTCTAGCAGGTACACATAGAAGTAGATTGGGAAATGACTCTAAATTGCTGATTGCTCTCTCTATGGCATAGGGTATAATGCACTGTCTTACTATGGATGATCTGATAAATATAAAACAGTACTTCATATGGTCTTCTCCTAACCAGGAGAAAAGGCATCTTCTCACACCCATGAGTCACACTGGATTTCTCTTCTTACAGACCTTTTACATATCTCCACCTGTTCTAAGCATTTGTCTTATTTTGCTTATGAATTGACAGTGATCATAAATAGATAATAGGCTTTGCAAGTATTTTCTTTTAAGTATTATTTTTGTATCTTTTATTTAAAAATCTTTTTTTGGAAATTCATTTCATTCCTTTGCTAAGTATCTTTTAAATATGTTAAAGTTTGCATTAGTGTCTTTATATTCTCAATCAGCTGATAATAGAGTTGTGTGTGTAGGTCTATCTCTATGTGTAGTTTTAAAAATATATTCACTTTACATTCTGATTGCTGCCCTCCTTCTGGTCCATCCCTCACACACCCTTCCCCCTCTCCCTCCCCCTTTCCTCTGAAAAGGTGGAGTTCCTCCCGGGGTATTTCTCCACCCTGGCACATCAAGTCTCTACAGGACTGGACACACCCTCTCCCACTGAAGCCAGTCAGGGGAATGTTTTCCAGAGACAGGCAACAACTTTAGGGATAGACCTTGCTCCAGATGTTGTGGGATTCACATGAAGACTGAGCTGCACATCTGCTACATATGTGCAGGGGTTGGGGATGACTAGGTCCAGCCCGTGTATGCTCTTTGGTTTGTGGCTCAGTCTCTGAGTATCCCCAAGGATCCAGGTTAGTTGATTCTGTTGGTCTTCTGTGGAGTTCCTATCCCCACCAGGGTCCTCAATCTTCTCCCCAACTCTTCCATAAGATTCCTGACCTCTGTCTGGTGTTTGACTGTGAGTCTCTACATCTGTTTCAGTCAACTGCTCGGTGAAGACTCTCAGAGAACAGTTATGCTAGGCTCCGGTCTGTAACAGAGTATCATTAATAGTGTAGGAGCTGAGGGAGTTGGCAGCCCCATGGAAGGAGCAACAGTGTCCACTGGCCTGACCTCCTGATGCTCCCAGAGACTGAATAACCAACCAAAGAATACACATGGAGGGACCCATGATACTGGCCACATATGTGGCAGAGGAGGATCTTGTTAGCCATCAGGGGGACAAGAGGCCCTTGGGCCTGAGGGTGTTAGAAGCCCCTGTATAGGAGAATGCCAAGGTAGGAAGACAAGAGTGGGTGGGTGGGTGGGGGAGCACCTTCATAGAGGCAGGGGGAAGGGCAAGAGGATAGGGAGGTTCCAAAGGGGACATTTGGAAAGGGGAAAACATTTGAAATGTAAATAAAATATATATAAAAAATAGTGTCAAGGATTTGTGCTTTCCCATGGGATGGGTCTCAAGTTGGACCTGTCATTTGTTGACCGTTCTCTTGGTCTCTACTCCATCCCCATCCCTGCATTTCTTGTAGACCGGAGAAATTTGGGTTTGAAAGTTTTGTGGGTGGATTGGTGTCCCTATTACTCCACTGGGGTTCCTTCCTGAATACAGGAAGTGGCCTCATCAGGTTCCATATCCCCAGTGCTGTAAGTCCCAGCTAAAGTCCTATTTTTTACTGAGAATCTCTCTCATCCAAGGTCTCTGGAATGTCATTGAGATGCTCCCTAACCCCAACTCCTTCCAGCTACAGTTTTCCATTCATTCTCCTGGCCCTCTGCCCCCCTCTCTTGTCTCTCCCTACACCTGATTCTGAATGCCTCCATTCTCCACCCCATCCCCTCTTCCACCAGGTTCCCTCCCTCCATCTGCCTCCTTTGACTGTTTTATTCTCCTTTCTAAGTGAGAAGATTCAAGCTTTCTTGCTTGGGCTTTCCTTCTTGTTTAGCTTCTTTGGGTCTGTGGAGTGTACCATGGGTATCCTATTTATTTTTATGGCTAATATGCACTTATAAGTGAATGCATACCATACATGTCCTTTTGGGGTTAGGTCAGGATGATATTCTCAAGTTTCATCCATTTGTCTGCAAAATTCATGATGTCTTTGTTTTTTCCTGGCTGAATAATATTCCATTGTGTAGATATACCACATTTTCCTTATCAATTCTTCAGTTGAGGGACATCTAGGCTGTTTCTAGTTTCTGGCTATTATGAATAAAGTTGCTATGAAGATTGTTGAGCAAGTGTCCCTGTGGTATAGTGGGGCATCTTTTGGGTATATGTCCAAAAGTGGAATAGCTGGGTCTTGAGGTAGAACTTATTCCCAGTTCCATAGATCTTATGATTGTGTTATCCACATTGATCACTGTTACAATCACATCTGGAGTGGCATATTACCAATCTCCTAGGTTACTCTAAATCTAGCCAAGATGATAATGAATATTAACCATCACATCATTATACCACTTGTTTGTTTAGTGCCCTGGTCTCCAAAAGGATCAAGTCCTACTTAGAACACAGAAGGAATTTAGTTGAAATTGAGAGTTTCTTCAGTCTTCCAACCTTGTTCAAATGTAAGTTCAAAGTCTTCTCTTAGACTCAGGGAAAGCTCTCAGCTGGGAGCCTCTATAAAATAAAACAAGTGACATGCTTCCAAAACACACAGGCACAAAATAAATGTTCCTATCCTCGAATTATACAGTATCCAGAGGGCTGGCTCAGTTCTTAAGAGCACTGGCTATTCTTTCAGAGGTCCTGGGTTAGGTTCCCAGCTCCAACATGTTGGCTCACAAACATCAGGAGATCCAATGCTCTTTTCTAGCTTCCATCAGCACCAGACATGTATGTAGTACACAGAGATGCATGCAAGCAAAACACCTATGCACATAAAATTAAAATATGTTACCTCCCAATCAAAAAGTTAAGTAAAATGTAGGGACAAGAGAATTATAAGAAAGAATTGAGCACAGTAAGGGAAATAATTATAAGGTTGTGTACCTGGTATCCAAGATGCACAGTGTTGTGATCTTACCTAGTCTCACTCCTGCAGCCTTCCCACATACAGTCTGTCTTCTTTCTCTCTGGCTGACTCCACTCAAATTCTTGGCAAATTTCCACCCACCTGTCATGACTGAGTCCTCAGTATAGCTATATCTTTATCCTTACAGCTTCACCAGGGGACCTCTACAGGGAATCCAATTCTCATCCATATTACCTAGCCTCCTAGACTTATCTTTGCGATCTTGGTAAAAGTTTGCCTGGTCCCATAACTCTTGCATTTTGCATGACTGCAAACTCAGCATCATGTGGTATGGTTACAGTGGCCTCCAAATGCCTGGTGGCTTACTCTAAGAAAACATTCCCAGAGGCAGCATTGTGCAAGCAAGGTTCCCTGATATCTCTGACTTCTCAAGGGAAAATCTTTCACAATAGTTTACATTTTTTTTTTTACCCTGGAGTGGAGTCTGGGAAATTTCTTATTGTTTCAATATGGAACGTCTGAAACTTCTTAAATGACACTAGTTTATCCATCAACTGCAGGCTCCTTATCTACAACATTAAACTTTCTCCTTTTTCTGGCCCAAATTTTTGTCTACTTTTTAGAATCCAGATTCTCAACTATAAACACTAAACATAGTCAGAAATAACTGCCACAGCCTAATCAATTTTCTGTCTTGAGATAGCCTTCATTGAATTAATTAGCTCATGTCTTCTAGGTTCATTCATACTAAAGTTCAAGTGCTGTGTAAGAGTTTTCTCTGAGATTAAAACCTTACATTTTGGAGGGAAACATTTTTAAGACAGGATGTTCACAGGGAGGTGAAACAGCAGGAAGTTTTAAGGGGAAGTGAGCTACTGCAGGTAAACTCCTTAAGACACAAGTAAGCAACTCAAAATAGTTTCAGGAAGTTCCTGAAATTGACAAGATTTTCTAGGTACCTCACTTCTTAAAAGTATATAAATAGTAAAGACTGCTGAGTAAGGACCTCCAGAAAATCCCAGCAACCTAGAAGAAACAAAATCCAGCCAAACAGCATAGAAAAAACAAAAGCTGAGCTTCCCAAAGAGGCCCAGATCAATGGAACTACCTGGAAAGGATACTCTCTAATCTGTTGCAGTGTGCTCCAGGTTTCCAATTTTTGCAAGCTATCACTCATGCTCTGATGGGATTTGTTGATGCACCAGTATGAGTCATTTCTGCCCCTGTAAGTAACCCTTAACATATATTTCTGTAACAAACCACAATGAAGCTCATGATTCACCAAGCTGGACTTTGGTGGCACCCATACTTTGGTCTGTGATATGCTCCATATTTGAGTGAATAGATTCCCATTTACATCTCTCCAGGAAAATGATCACACAACACCAGGATATAAACAAAATATTGACAAATTGTTTGCCAGAATGCAGCACAGAAAGGTTTCTCATCTAATTTTCAATAGACTCTTCACAGGGATATGTTAGGAAGCCTCAATCATCATTCATTGAGTAGCCTTATTGCTGAATCTACTATACTTTGGAATCAAGTTTCTTGCATTATCTGAATTCTACACAATTCCTCTGGATCAGTAATTTCCTAGATCTCTAATTCTCTTTTCCAGTATTCCAGTTTCTCAAGAATGTACCTTCTGTCTTATTCTTCCTCTCTAAACAGTACGTCTCTTTTAAACAAGATGGCCACATGTTAAATAATTATTAAATTTTAGAATATGCTTAAAAGTAATAAACCCAACCTGTTTTAGATGTTCATGGAAAACCAAGACATGAAAAGAATATTTACTTAGAAGGTAAATCTTTATTTTTGCATATAATTTATGTATTTGTCTGAATGTCTATTCATACATGGTTTAAAATTCAATGGCTAAAAGCAACATACAGAAAGGTACAAAAGATCCCAAAATGAATACTTGAAAATAAAATGACAAACTACAGTAAACATTCAGAAAGAGAGAGTTTATGAGGAGCCCCTCCTGCCTGACCCCAGCTGCCCGCACCCTTCCTGGAACAAGCAGGCTCTTACACATCCTTACATATAGGACAAGAAGGTAAATCTTTATACTCGCATCTAAACACACCTCACATCCATGAGTTTTATGTTTTGATTTTCAAGATAGATGGGGAAGAGATGATCATGGCCATGGTAAGAATAAAAATAAGTAGCAAAGAGAAGAGCAATGTAATAAGAAAATGGTCAAAACTTGCCTTCTAGATATGAGTCATAGAGAGAATATCATCAGAAGTAGCACTAAGATATTTTCAATAATTTATTTTTATTCACATTACATCCTGATGGCAGCCCTCCTCCTCTTCTCCCAGTTCTGTCCTTACAAATATCTATCTTCATTACTTCCTCCCCTTCTCTGAGTAGAAGTGGAAGTCCCCCTTAGGTACCACCCCACCCTGGGATATCTAGTCCCAGCAAGACTTAGCATATCTTCTCCCACTGAGGACCAATCAAGCAGTCCAGGTAGGGGAAGGGGATCCAATGGCAGGCAACAGATTCTGAGACAGCCCCTGCTCCAATTGTTAGGAACCAACATGTAGACCAAGCTGCACATCTGCTACAAATGTGTAGGGTCATAGGTCCAGTCCCCGAATGCTTATTGTTTGGTGGTTCAGTCACTGTGAGCTCCCATGGGCCCGGATTAGTTGACTCTGTAGGTCTTCTCGTAGTGTTCTAGACCACTCCATTTATGCAATTCTATCACCCACTCTTCCACAAGACTCCCGGATCTCCTCCTGATGTGTGGCTCTGGGTCTCTGAATCTGTTTCTATTAGCTGCTGGATGAAGCCTCTTAGGAGACAGTTATGGTAGGTTTCTGTCTATAATCATAGCAGAGTATCATTAATAGTGTCTGGGGTTGGCTGTCTCAGATGGGATTGGTCTTAAGTTGGGACAGTCATTGGTTGACAGCTGTTCCCTTAGTGTCTACTCTAGCCTTAGCCCTTTACATCTTGTAGGCACGACTAATTGAATGTTTTGTGGGTGGGTTGATATCTCTGTCTCTCCACTGAAAGTCCTGTCTGGCTATAGGAGATGGCTACTTCTTTTTCTATATCCCTCACTGGTAAGAATTTCAGCTTGGGTCACCCCTATAGACTTCCCATAGCCTCCCCTGTCTCAAGCTCCCAGCTAGACCAGAGATACCTTCCATTGATTTCCATTCTCACTTCAAGCCCTCTCCTGCTCCTCCTCTCTGCACATCTGATCACCATACCCATTCTCCTCCCTCACCCAGGTTTCCCTCTCTCCATCTACCTAGGATGACTGTTTTGTTTCCCCTTTTGAGTGGGATTCAAACATCCTCCCTTGGTCTCTCCTTATTACCCAGTTTCTTTGGGTCTGTGATTGTAGCATGGTTGCCCCATGCTTTATAACTAATATCACATATAACTGAATATATACCATATATATCTTTCTGGTTCTGGGTTATCTCAATCAGGATGATATTCTTAAATTCCATAGATTTGCCTGCAAAATTCATGATATATTTGTTTTTAATAGCTGAATAGTATTCCATTGTGTAGATGTACCATGTTTTGCTTATCTATTCTTCAGTTGAGGGACTTCTAGGTTGATTTCAGTTTCTGGCTGTTATGAATAAAGCTGCTATGAACATAGTTGAGCAAGTTTCCTGGTGATCTAATGGGGCATTTGGGTATATGCTCAGGAGTGGTAAAGCTGGGTCCCAATTTTCTGAGAAATTGCCAAACTGATTTACAAAGTGGTTGTACAAGTTTGCACTCCTACCAGCAACGAAGAAGTGTTATCTTTGTTCCACATCCTTGTCAGCATATGCTGTCACTTGAGAATTTTGTCTTAGCCATTCTAAGATAAATTGTCTTATTGTTCTGGCTAGAATTTCAAGTACTGTATTGAATAGATCAGAGAGTGGACAGCCTTGTTTTGTCCCTGATTTTAGTGGAATTGCTTTAACTTTCTCTCCAATTTGGTGTTGGACATTGGCTTTCTGTATATTGCTTTTATTATATTTAGGTTTGTGCCCTGTATCCCTGATCTCTCTAACAACTTTAACATGAAGGGATGTTAGATTTTGTCAAAGGCTTTTTAAACATCTGATGATACGATCATGTGATTTTTTTCATTCAGTTTGTTTATATGACTGATTATATTTATGGATTTTCATATAGTGAACTATTCCTGCATTCATAGGATGAAACTTACTTAATCATAGTGGATAACATTTTTGATGTGTTCCTGGATTGCAAGTATGTTATTGAGTATTTTTACATCAATGTTCGTAAGAGAAATTGGTCTGAAATTCTCTTTCTTTGTTGAGTCTTTCTGTGTGGTTTACGTATCAGGGTGACTGTGGCCTCATAAAATGGATTTTTCAATGCGTGTTATAGTTTGAGGAATATTGGTATTAGCTCTTCTTTGAAAGTCTGGTAGAATTCTGCACTAAAAGCATCTGATTTAACTTTGGTAACTGGTAGTAATTGGTATCCATCTAGAAAATCATCCTTTTTTCTTTTTTCTCTTAGATTTTCCAATATTGTGGAGTACAAGCTTTTGAAGTAAGACCTAAGGATTCTTTGAATTTCCTCAGTGTCCCTAGTTATATCTTCCTTTTCCTTTCTGATTTTGTTAATTCGGATACTATCTCTCTGTCATTTAGTTAATTTGGAAAGGTTTTGTCTATCGTGATGATTTTCTCAAAGAACCACCTCTTGATTTTGTTGATTCTTTGTCTGTTTGTTTCTAATTTATTGATTTTATCCTTGAGTTTGATTATTTCCTGTCATCTCCTCCTCTTGAAATTGTTTGTTCCTTTTGTTGTTGTTGTTGTTGTTGTTGTTGTTGTTGTTCTTTAGCTTTTAGCTGTACTTTTAAATTGCTAGTAGGAGAACTTCCTAATTTCTTTACGAGGGCACTTAGTGCTATGAGTTTTCCTCTTAGCACTGCTTTCATTGTGTCCCATAGGTTTTGGTATGTGGTTGCTCCATTTTCATTGAATTCTAGAAAGTTTTTACATTCTTACCTTATTTCTTTTCTGACCCAGTGATCATTGAGTAGAGTTGTTCAGTTTCCATGAATGTGTGGGATTTCTGTTGTTTCTCTTGTTAAATCCAGCTATAATCTATGGTGGTCTGATAAGATACAAGTAGTTAATTCAATTTTCTTGTATCTGTTGAGGCTACTTTGTGGCCAACTAAATGGTCACATCAGGAAAAGTAGCACTATTGTTTGTAAAGCAATGTGACTGTAATAATTTCAAGGAACCAAGCTCTTTTGCTTGATTGTGAAGATTTTCTTAAATTATTCAGTCATATGGTTTTCATTACATTCATGTAACTTTGAAAACTATATTTTATTTTTTGTCAATTGTTATTGATGGAGATGATTTTTATTGGCTGCTTACTATTATCAAGACAAAATATTGTCTATCACATAGATTATCTCATTACATTTTGGCTGCTGTTTTATGAAATAAGAATTTTATTTTTTTTAATTTGAAACAGAGAGTAATAGAAATGTTCAATATTTTTGATTATGTAGCTATAGCATGTGGTAGAATATGAAGGTATATTTAGGTCATTTCATTCCATAGCTTCCAGTTTGATTAGGATATAGACTGTTCTAGACCAGAAAGCTGCGGTCAGAACTTTAAGAATGATCAATCCAGAGCTGAGCCATGAGAATATATGTGTCCTTTATGGGGTAACAGTGCTAAAATGTAACTCTTGAAGGGTCAGGAATCAGTGATCAAACAGATATACAGGCTGAGTGACTGTGAAGTGAGCCAGTCTTTTGTGGAATCAGTTGACTAAGTATAGATGACATTCCAAGAAATAAGTGATATTCTGTATTTTTGGCAATATAAACATGAATGACAAAAGAAGAATAAATGCTTTTGATTAGATGATGTCTTAAAATATGCGTGAAAAACAGATCATAGCTGAAATGAAGACACCAAGTGAGTTGGTCTTCATGCTTGTGTAGGAGGCATTTTGCCCACCAAGCATTTTTAAACACTTGCTATTTATTGTGTCTCACATATAAGAAAACTGAGACACAGAAAAGTTAAGACACAGGCTAACAGTTACACTGGTACTAAAAGGTGATGGAGGGACCTCAGCTCAAACAGCCAACACTGTCTGTAGTCTTAATTTTTAGAGCATAACAGTGTGCCAGGCTCTAGACATTGCATCCCTATGGACCCACGAAAATGAAAGTCTAGCCTTTTAACTCACACATCCTAAGTTAGTTTCTTATCCTGTAGAGAAATGTACTATTTTGTGGGCTGAACAAAAATGGAGCAACAATTGACAAGAGTTTATAAACTATTTGGCAATAAAATAGTACACAGCACATTTCATGACCATTTGGGCATAAAAATAAATGTGATTTTTTTTCAATACTCACAACAATGGGTTGCATACACCCCCCTCATACAGGATTTGGAAGATGTGTTTATCTAATAAGCAGTTGGACACTTATTTTTGGTACTCCCTAGCAATCTAATAGCAGTATTTTAAAATTCTACCTGTTAATCCTCCAGAAGTTCCTACTCTCAACATCTGTAAGTAAGACAGCCAAGCATGAACCTAGCTAGCATCTCTCATCTTCCTCAGCTACCTAAACAAAGTCAATTGATGGGGCAATCAAATCCATCTGCTTGAATTTTTCTTGTTTTCTCATTGCTCACCATTCCCTCATGCTTAACCTATTTCCCATAATTTTGCTTTTTCTAGACCACAGCTATGGTTCTGTCCCTTCCCTCTTTAACATCCATGAGTCATACCCAGATTATTGGGTTCCACCCTCTGTCCAACTGTGCCTCTTTCCCACCTCTTCCAGTCTTCACATAGTTCCTTTGACAGCAGGCTGCATACTCCAGCCTCATCTACAAAGACTTTCAAACCAGAAAGAAAAGTGTTGGGGAGCTTTTAAATAAACAATGTAGGCTCAAGGTCCCCTCATTTATACTTCTTTCCTCTACACTTTAGTCCCATGGTTCTAAAACTTAGTCTTGTGAAGATAGTGGTGAGAAGTGCATAGAAATACAGCGTGAGTAGCGCAGGGTTAGGAGAAGCATGGGGTACACAGCACAAAAAGACACAAAAGATGCTGATGAACTCAGGGAGTCAGGTAAGCAGTCCAAGAGGAGATGGTTTCATGACTGGCATCTCAGCCAGACCTGGAGGAGAAGCAGAAGTTACTGAGACACAGGGAGGAAAGAAAATCTCATCTGAAAATCTCTCTAGTCAAGGTTGAAGTAAGTATCATAGGGTCAGGAGGACAACAATGAAGATGGGAGTTGGAGATGAGAATTTTCAGTTAGATTGGTTTCAGGGACATTGTCTCCATGTAGCCAGAGCTTGCTTGAACTTACCATCCCCCTGCCTCAGTCTCCCACATCTGTGTACCATTATGCTTCTGAGATTTTTCACATAGGACAACTGAAGTGTGGCTAAAATGGAGACTGTCCAAAAAAATTGAAGAAATCACACAGTTACTTAATGCAAAGAAAACTAGACTCATGATTAATTATGTCCCTTAAGCTCTAGATCTCCATGTGTCCTCTGCGAGGCTCCAGCCCTCCCTCTGCTCCTTTGGGAATCCTCTTTGTTGGCCTTTCATCCAACAGCAGGGCTCACGGCAGGCTGTCCTCGGCTCCTATCTTGATTCCTGAAAACAGCAGTTATGTTAGAACAACATAATTGTCTGGTTCATTTTGTCTGTGACATAACATATAAGGACCCTCTATGAACAAAATGAAATAAAACATTAAAATATATTAAAATAATTTAGTTCTACTTTGAAAGAACCTTCCCAAATCACAATAACCAATTACATAAACAACTAACGAGGGAATCATTTTCCTAATTATACCTATAGTAGTCAAAAGTGGTCTTGTCCTCCTAATTACACTACTTGTGATGTAACTTTTATTTTTTGTATCATTTTTATATCTATTTACATGTGAGGATAAGTCAGAGGTGGCCTTTAAATTAAATAATGTTCAAACATGAGATTACACATAGGAAATAATTAATTTGCTAGATAAAATTGTTTAATATGTCTTAGGGAAGTCTAACTTATGTGTTACTGATCCCTGTAAGTCTCCAGTTTTCTCTTTGGACACAACACTCACTGGACCTCAAAGTCGGTATTTAGGAGACTGGAAATTGTCTGGTATCAGACAAATAGCCACGGCACGTAAATCAATGGACTGTGGCTGATTCTTTCCTCTCTCTAAAGGTAAAGTGAGCTTTAAAAAGCCCGCTAAGCACCTTGTATTGGGCTGTCACCCTCAATGTACCTTGGCTATCCTTGCTTCTCATGAAAGGGGAAGATGGGAAACAGAAAGTGTATCATTTCATTCACACGGACTTGTTCTGGAAGTGTGGCTGTGATATGATTTCTGTCAGAAGCAATCTGCTCGATTTTCCTCTGTTTTTACTTGGGAACACAGAGCGGCCCGTGTGTTTGCTAACCCTAGGTGCTCAGATGTGCTGCCTTGTCAAACTGCATTTGTCTTCACTTACTACCTGCTTGTTGAGCGGAGCTCATCCTCGCTGTGGTGGCAGAGAGAGCCTTAAGGCTGCTCAGCATCTGTCTCTTCATGTAATTAACTGTAGCCCCGGATAGGGAGCAAAACAGAGATTTTGTGCTGTGAAAGGGTAATGTGTCTAGACAGGACTTCCTAAGCAGAGATAAGATTTGTTAGCATTTCTGTTCAAACAGAAGGGCATGGTTTTTGCCTCAAAATACTCTGAAGGCAGAGTGTATATTTGTTCTTAAAGCAAAGGAAAATTTGGCTTAAAAGCATCTTTAAATTTTTTCATGATAATGTTAGCCTTACTATGCTTTGAGGATATGGAACATCAAGAATCTTCCTCAGATGCAGCTCTGCTAATTGTCTAAAGGGTCAAAAACTAAAAGGGCTAAATAATGTAGGAATACATGAGTTAATACTGACAAATAAATGAGAAATAAACAACAGGCAAGAGAAGTCCTCTTTGCAGTAGAGTATTAACCAACAGATTCTGAAGGGAGGGTGAAGCTGGGAAATTTTAAATTTCACAACTATCATATTGCGAATCTATAGATAATAGATAATAGAATAATAAATAATGAAGGATTCGTTAATGAATGCTATTGAGGATATTTTTATATATGTGCACTACTGATTCTGGGTAAAGGACTTTGGGGAATGTTTTGTTGTAAACTTTCTATGTTTGAAACTATATCAAAGCTATCCCCCCCAAAAGAATTCACATGTTGTTTGGGTTTCTTTCTAAGTCATCAAAACACAGCTCAGTCTTATACAGGCATGGCTTCTTTTTTGTTTTTAAACACAGTATGAGAAGAAATGCTTATGTTACCTACAAATGTGACTCACTAGCTTCCAACACACTTCATTACTATAGCATGCTATCCAGTAAGTATCTGCTTTGCCATCCCAGGTGCTTATGGTTCAGACTCACTGGGATCCACAAGGACATCCCAGTGGAATGTGAATATGTCTGTGGTTCCACGACACAGTATAAACTACCACTTGACTTCATAGAAAACATTGACCTTTAGAAAATGAAGTCTCATGGTTATTTCTGTGTTGTTCTTTTAACGATGTTAAAAGAAAATATCCTCCACTCATAGGATGTTATTGTGTACCATAGCAACTCCCAAACTGCTTGTGAGAAAGAGACTAAAATATTATAATAAATTAAAACAATGTTGAAGACAATAAGCTTAGACTTCCTTGGATATTTTTGGGCTCCATTTAATAAAGAGAATGTGATGGTAAACAGATTCATAAGTTAACAGAGTTTAAGCAATTCAGTGAGTGTCTGGAGGAGTGACTAGTAACTAAGTAAGCAGGTGAGCTGACATGCTTCTCTCATTGTTGAGTGATGATGGGCCAAATGGACAGATCCTCTTAGCTGGAGCTATGTGTTTCTGCAATGACTTCCTTCTTGTTGGTGATGAATGAATTAGGTTCACTTCACAACCTTAAGCTTCAGTCCTCTGTGATTTGATCTGGCTTGGCAGTATTGTAAGATGGTGTCTATGTGTTCTTAAGTCAGCTAGTAATCATTCATGAGTTTGATATACACATATAATCATTTTGATATGCATCAATATATATGTGCATATATTATATCAGAAAGCATTTTGAGTTCTTGTGCTTAAAAAGAAATCTGTTAGCCCTTCTATTAAGAAGATTGAAGATGTATACTGGAATCATATTTTCTGGAGTCCTTAATTAAATGATGAGGAAATCAATTCCCAGGGGTTCCCCAGCTTTTGGATTGTTGGTAGGAAGAGAAACTGTAGTGAATTTTTGACTTTCATGTTCATGTTATGTTCACCTGTTGCCACACTGATAACATTAAAGAATTCATTCAATTTCCTGGAAATAAAAGTATAATAACTTTAATTAGACCATCTAAGAAGATTAAAATGTATACAATATTTTAAAGTATCTTCATCTACATAATCTTAGATTCACAGAATTGTAAAGGTACCATGAGGTCCTGGTATCATTTTTAGTCAACTCTCCCTAGTGCTGACATCTTACCTAACTATCATAGATAGATTCATGAAAATAGAAATCAGCATTGGTATACATAAACCTTATAAATGGAAAGCTGGTTTTTCCACATGATTTTTTGTTGTTGTTGTTATTTGAGATGATGACTCACTATGTTTCTTAGCGAGGCCTTATCCACAAGACTTTCCTACCTCAGCCTCCCTATTGATGGCATTACAGGTATATGACACCATGTCAAGTAAGTTTCTTTTTCTGCTTTTAGGTCCCATTTGTGTGACACACTGCCTTCAATACTCATGTTGGTTTTCCTTTTTGATCTCTTCTAATCTACTATAGTTTGTCAAAAATTGTTTCTTTCTTAGGTCCCTAAACAAAGGTCAGAATGCCCTTCAACGTAAATCAACTAGAAAATTTTTCAAGACTAGACTTAAATGTTGGATTTGGGGACACTATCACAGGAATAATGACCATCTTTGTTGTACTATATGAGGGGTGATGCTAGTATTTTATCACTGGAGATGTTTGCTTTGGTGTTGGTTTGGATGGTGTCTGTCTCCTGTTCCCATTGGTTATGAAGTTAACTTTGCCTTTGCCACATTTGCTTAAAATGCACAGTGCAGCTCACTTACCAGGGAAGATGAACCCAGCTGCAGCTCCTAGGGAAATGAGCAAGAATTTGCTAATATAGTCAAGACAACGACACCACAGTAAAGAGTTTGAGGGGGACACCTTGACATTAACAGATACCAAAGTTTCTTCTATGGTTTTGTCTATATGGTTAAATATTCATTGATATGTTCTGAAATTATTAATTATGTCTTATGGCTAATTTAACTCTCATATTTTTCTGCCTTTATTAGTTGAATTTTGGTAAGGAAGATCTACCCATCTCCACCCATTTACTTTTTCAACTTAATATTTACATCCAGCCTATTTGAATTTATTCTTTGAGAGGCAATTCAATACGATAATTATTCAATTTTGCCCAGGTTGTAAAAGGTATTAGCCACGGGTACCTGTTTTATGTTGGAATCTGTTCCTTTCGACACTCATTGTACTATTTTGGATCTTCCCTTTTTCTTCCCTATGTATAAGATACATAGGTCCATATGGTGTGTTCCCTGCCACAACCGTAAAATTAATCATTTTGTCAATTAGCCCTGGTTTGCTTTACTGGAAAAGGCTCCTTAGAAACCACAATTTGAACAATAAGTTTGCCCATTTCTACTGGAGTATATTTCTTAATAGAAACACACATACACACACCTTTGTTAGTGTTCATGTTTATAGTAATTTCTGTGTTGTGTCTACATTAAAAATATTCATGAATTCATATTGTTATGCATAACTCTAACCCAGCAACCCAGGGATCATTATAACTTCTGTTATTTGTGAGATCATTCATAACCTTTTTCCTTGACAGTTGACTGGATGTTCTTCACTTGTGGTCAATACATTCCATCCTGCCCTTTAACCACTTCTATATTTTGTTGATTATGTGCCTTTAAGGTGATACTTGAATATAGACCTACATTTTTCTTTCACAGAACTGTTCTGGGTATTGTGGCTCCTTTGATGTTCCAAATAAAGTTTAGAATTAGCTTGTCAAGATCCACAAAAATATTTGTATTTTTTATTCTGAGATTGCATCAACTCTACAGATCAAATTGTAAAGAATTAGCACTTAACAATATTAATTTATCTAATTCATGAATATGTTGTATCTTTTCATTTACTTAGATAATTCTTTTTATCCATTCACAATGGTACAAGAGTGGACCATGAGAGCCTGGATTATAGTTAAGCAATCACTGGAAGGCAGTCCTCCCTCAGAGCTCATTGTAGCCTGGGGAAGTTTGGAGACTTATCTTTTTTTTTTAAATGTTTTATTTTTTTATTTTTTTCCATTTTTTTCATACTTTCTTTACATTTCAAATGTTTTCCCCTTTCCAGATCTCCCCTTTGGAACCTCCCCATTCCCTCCCCCTCCCCCTGCCACTATGGGAGTATTCCCCCACCCACCCACCCATTCACTCTCATCATCCATCCTTGTCATTTTCCTATACTGGGGGATATAACACACTCAGGCCTAAGGGCCTGTGCTCCCTCTGATGTCTAACAAGACCCTCCTCTGCTGCATATGTGGCCAGCACCACGGGTCTCTCCATGTGTAATTTTTGGTTGCTGATCCAGTCTCCGGGAGTATCAAGGGGTCATGCTAGTTGCCACTGTTGCTCCCTCCTTGGGGCTGCAAACTCCCTCAGCTCCTTCAGTCCCTTTTCCAAGTCCTCCATCTGGGACCTCACACTCAGCCCTATGGTTGCTGTGATGCGACTCTTGGGTATTTTGAACTTTTGGGCTAATAACCACTTAACAGTGAATACATACCATGTTCAATCTTTTGTGACTGTGTTACCTCGCTCAGGATGATATTTTCAAGTTCCATCCATTTGCCTGCGAATTTCATGAAGTCATTGTTTTTAATAGCTGAGTAGTATTCCATTGTGTAAGTGTACCACATTTTCTGTATCCATTCCTCTGTTGAGGGACATCAGGGTTGTTTCCAGTTTCTGGCTATTATAAATATGGCTGCTATGAACATAGTGGAACATGTGTTTTTATTACATGTTGGAGCACCTTCTGGGTATATGCCCAGGAGTGGTATAGCTGGGTCCTCAGGTAGTATTATGTTCATTTTTCTGAGGGTCTGCCAAACTGATTTCCAGAGAGGTTGTATCAGTTTGCATTCCCACCAGCAGTGGAGGAGTGTTCCTCTTTCTCCACATCCTCACCAACAAAAGCAAGGAGACTTATCTTGATCAGGTGAAGTTTGAGAAGTCGGGTTGGTACCTGTCTTGGTCTGTGTTATCTTGCTAAATCTGATTTAAAGGGTTCCCTGGAGGTCAAGATATAACCCTATTGAGGAGCCTGTCTAATTTTTTCAGCCATGAGGTTTTCTCCACAAGGGATTAAGCATTATTCCAATGGTCATTCTGACAGAGTGTTGATCTTTTAGAAATGATATCCATAACTATTATAAACACAAATACATTAAAATTGGATTAAAAGGACAATATATCATTTTAAAATGAGCTCATGTTTATCATTTTTATTTTACAGTTAAAATACATTCAACTAAGGTGTGGTTTTGGTTTTTTTGTTTTGTACTGAGATGAGTCTCAGTACATAGTGCTGGTTGGCTTGGAACTCACTATTAGCCCAGGCTGGCCTAAACTCATAGAAATCCATCTACCTTTGCCTCCCAAGTGCTATCATTAAAGGTATGCTTCACTGTGTCTGGCCTCAACTTAGATCTTATAAGAGTAAATATAATTTTATTTATACCTTTTTTCTGGCTCCATAAAGGAAGGCATTTTACAATTCACTTTGTGTAAAGAAGATGAAAGGAACATCTTTTTATTTTTAATTTTAATTTTCATTTAGCAATACTTTCCAGTAGTATAGAAATCCTGATAATGCTTGCTGAATGAATAATACAGAGTATTATTTTATACAGTTAATAACACAGTATATTACTTTCTTCTTGTTTTAACCTAAGTCCCCATTATTAGTAACTTCTTTTTTTTAAGCATGAACAAAATTTAATTACACCTAATGAGACACAAGGAACAAATAAACACAGAACAGTTCATTAAAAATGGAAGAAAAATACCCAACACAGCAACAAAATAATAGGAATTGACAAATATAATTCATTAAGAAATCTCAGTATCAATTGTCTCAATTCTTCCAGAAAAAAAAACCAAAACAACTTACAGATTGAGTAATAAAACAGAAACTGTCTTCCTTCTGCTTCTAAAAGGCATACCTTACCATCAAAACAAACATTACCTTAGGGTGAATGGATGGAAAAGGATATTCCATGCAAACACAACCAAGAACCAAGGATGTACAGTCATTTTGAAATCTGAAAACATAGACATCAGAACAAAATTAATTGAAACAGAAAGGAAAGGGTACTCTTATGGATTCTTTGAGAATTTCACACAATATAATTGAGTCAAATTAAACTCTCAACTCTGTACCACATGAATGAGGTGTCAACAGAGACCAGAAGAGAGTGTAAGATTCTATATCAACTGAGTTGCTGCTGGTCCTGACTCATCACCATATGGGTGAGAGGAATGGAATGCAGGTTCTCTAGAAGAAGAGCTAGAGTTAGTAACTGCTGAGACATCTCTCCAGTCCCAAGTACAATCTTGGTAGGTCCTTTAAGGAAGAGGTCATTCAGAGGTTCGGTGTACATCATGAGACTCTGCAACAGTATTGGTGTCCTAAAGACAAATGTAGGGTTAGGGGTTTAACACAGGCCCAATCCTGAACACTTTACCTAGAAATTCATCCTGTAAAGTCTGCAATAAATAAAGTTGATGCCTGTTAAATACTTGCAAAACCATATAGAAATCACTGTGGGCTTCTTACTAAGGGTTTGTCCACAAACAACCTGTGAGTCACCTGTGAGTCATATTTGGCGTGAGTGTGTGTGTGTGTGTGTTTAAACCGTGTGTAGATGTGTATAATTACATGCTTGTGCTTATGAATTTTTGAGTAGGGCACAGTTATGCCATGGCACACATATGGGATGTCAAAGCAAAACCTCCAGTGATTTTCCCTTCCACATTCCTTTTTTTTAAAAAAAAAAAAAAATGGATATTTTCTTTATTTACATTTCAAATGTTAGCCCTTTACCAGTTCCCCCCGGGAACCTCCTATCCCCTCCCCGTGCTTCTATGAGGGTGCATGCCCACCCACCCACCCACTCCTGCCTTCCCGGTCTGGCACTCCCCTACACTGGGGCATTGAGTCTTCACAGGACCTAGGGCCTCTCCTCCCATTGATGCCAGACAAGGTCATCCTCTGCTACATATGTAGCTGGAGCCATGGGTCCCTCCATGTGTACTCTTTGGTTGGTGGTTTAGTCACTGGGAGCTTTGGGGGGTCTGGTCGGTTGATATCGCTGTTCTTCCTGTGGGCTGCAAACTTCTTCAGCTCCTTCAGTTTTTTCTCCAACTCCTCTAAAATTTAAAATATGTTTTTTAGTATCATATTTCTATGAGAGAATTGATTTTGCCATTCATCTTATATAGAAAAAGCTACTTGGGTATTTGTTGGAAAAATATTTTCTAAACAAACTTGTCTCAGACAGTACTAAGCAAGTATCTGCAGAAGTGGGTACCATTTACATACAAGGCCATCAGAAGAAAATAAGAAGGTTTCCACCATGGAGTTTAGTGACTTCGGCAGTGAATGATGATCCTTGAATATCCAGGTTCACACCTCTTGCTTCCAGCCCTCCTGATTTGTGCTTGGAGTCTTTGGTTTTTCTTTCCGGTTATCATTACTGGGTATATTATTGTGTTTTGACATGCATATACCTAATCTTGGTCTTTCTGTGACTGCACCTCCCTCCTCCTCAAGGCAGCTTGCTCATGTGTTCTTCTTGAAGGTCTGGGCTTTCATTACAGCCAAGCACCTGCTGCTTCAGGCCTGCCTCCTCTCATTTCAGGGATGTCCTTAGTCTCCCCTCAGCAAGCCCGTTTGTCATCTGCCTCATCCTTTGGCAGCACTATTCTTATACCAGTAATATTACAGCTTTCTCACATCAGCTTCCCTTCGTAATTCTCACTTAAGTGTGCCTGCATTATCCTAAAGAGCTTCCTACCCCAGAATTATTTTGGAATGGCACAATTTCAAGTCCACTGGCCTGGAAAATGTCACAAGAATGGAAAGTTCTCACCCATGCTACTTGCTTGAACATGGCTTTGCATAGCTGCACTCATGCAGTTAATGTTAGTGAAACTGTCTACTAGTGGCATGTCTCTACTAAGTAACTGCTGAACTACAATTCCACTGTGAAAACAGCTTAATACCATTAGCAAGAAGAAAATAAGCATAGAACTGTATATAATAACACATATATTTCGTTATTAGTGTGACCCTCATGTCTTCAGAACTCTTTAGCCCAAGGTTAAAATAAGGTCACCCAACAAATGCTCATGTTTCCTGGCTAATGGCCTCACCTGCATAAATAGTTCTAAAACCTTTCCACTTTTGGATCTCATTCCCTGGATCTCCTGGGTTGTTCCTGGAAGTCTTCATAATGTTTTATAATCTGTGTGGGCAGTCCTCTTGTCTACCACATTCTCTGATGGTAGAATCTTCTGTGAGTTTGTTTGGCTCAGAAGGAAGATGCTCACTATGCCACAGGTGCTGCCACAAATATGGCTCCCCTGCTCCTGGGAGACTCTTCTCATGACTTCTTGCATTACCAATGCTTCCAGTGGCACGAAGTGCTATGTTTCCTTAGGTCAAAATCATGGTGCTCTGTTGCAGGATTTTCCCTGTCCAATTATATTAGAGCAATAGGAGCCCTGTGATTTGACAAGGAACAGGGATCAGAGCTAAGAGTGGGTCAGGTAAGTGTCTGGGCGGAGAGGAGAAGGAAGATGGCAGCAGACATGAACTGGCATAACGCCACTGATAGTTAAGTCATCATAGAGGTTAGAATTTTGGGATAATTTGTCTAACCTAGGTGGGCAGCTTTTACCATTATCAATTGGCTCTGAATTTATTGTATTGGCATGCTGTAAATTGTGGTTTATTGATACATAAATCTGATTGGTTAACTATATGCATAAGAGTTTTAATTCTACCAGGTAATTGGGTGTTGAGATGGCTGACCATGGGGTGGGCTGTTGTTGCGTGGGCCTAGTGGCAGAGACCCACCAAGGGACTCAGGAGCTCCTGCACAGAGGGACTGCTGAGTGAGACACACCAGGCAGGAGCCCACTCTGCGGCTCACCAGTTGCTGGCCCGAGCGCGGGAACATGCCTGTTTTCTTTTTAATATTTCCCGCAACAGTGCTCAAATATGTTCCTTGAGGAATTTATGTTCTAATGAGATTTCATAGCAGTAGAATATTTTTAAAGGAAATGAATATACTGTACACATAAAATTCATCTATATATATGGTGTGTGTGTGCATGCATGTGTGCATATGCATGTGTGCGTGTGCCTGCACATTAACGGCACATCATCTTTGAGATGCCTTTTGTCACTGAGATCCCGCATTGAATGTGCCTTATGTTACATCATGTCTTATGAGGGTGTTGGGAGCCGCCTGAGCACCCACATCCGCCATTACAAGATGGCGCCTACATTCGGCCGAGGACAAGTTGTAAACAGGCTAGTGCGCATGCACCTGGTAATTTTCCACCTCAGAGTCTCAGCCTCTCTCGTGGCGGCATCTGGCCTGATGTGCGGGAGCCAATGGGGAAGCTCCGCGTCCCAGGCAAACGCTGTGACCCATATAAAGGGCGGGTGTTCTATTGTTCAGGGTCTCCATTCGTGGCAAGCTTATGCTCTCCCTCTCAAGATGCATTGAAGCTTTACTGCAGAAGGATCCTATGTGTGCCGCGTCGTTCTTGCTGGCGAGACCGTAGCGCGGGACATGAGGGAGCATCTCCTTCCTTCCTATATGGGAGCTGGCTGCAGAAACAGTACATGATTCCCATTTACCATCTCCAGTCTCTTAGCCTCAAGCTCTCACATGCACGTCCACACGTGTACACATTCATGCACACCAGTTATGCTCAACTGTTCAAACAAAAGACACAGGTCTTCCTCATACCTCATCTTCCCACCAATCACAGCATCCCATCTATCACAATCCAGAAGCCCAAGGGTTTTCTACATCACATTAAAAGATTAGTTGCAAATCATCTTTTGTTTTTTGCATTTCACTTTATGACAATCAATTTTAGTAAACGGGTTTTTAGATTAGATGGGAAATAACCTGATTGTGCAATATTACATAGTATTCAGAGAGATTTTTCCACGACCTATTATTGGTTGTTTGAACAGAAATAATTTATACTGCCTAGTACTATAGTACAAATATGTACTATATATTTCTGCTACATAAAGTGCTGAGGAGAGCACTGCGTTCGAGTAAGCCTTGAGTGAGCATACTTTGGAGTGACGTTGGTGATGTGGCACAATGAAGATGAGAAGAACAGACCCATGGAAGTTCTCCACAGTATTCAAAACTGCACGGATGGCAGCTGACACTCAGATTGACTTTGAGGGAGAGGGGCGGTCGGTGCTGGTTTAACTAATTTGTTTCCTCCGGATTACAAGTGACCTGTCTTCTGGACAGGTGTTCCCATCACTTTGAATTAAATATGGAAAAATCAAATAACCTTTCAGTCTTTACCTAACATGGGCTATCTGAAGGCCACCTTCTGTCCTTACAGTGCTTCATCTTTCAAGACCCCTGAGTCATTGCCCTCTTCCTGCTTATGAAATGTTTTCCATTCTCCGTACAGGACAGTCCTTTTCCATCTCTTTTGCTACACTGCCTCCTTGCTTGTCAGAACTCTCTCAGAACTCCCAGGCTCTTTGACCTGTTCCATCTGGGGTCTATATATCCCAGATGAGCTTATATACTTCTGTGTCTGCAAGGCCATTCAGAGAGCAGAGTGTCTCAAAGCCACAGCCCCAGGTCCCACCTCTTCCCATCCACAAATTCAGTGCCATGCCAAGGGTTCCACTGGGAAGTGCAACAGAAACCTCAAGTTGAGCACATCCAAACACAAATACCATGTCCTTTCCTAAATTGCTCTCCTCTGGTTTTTCCATTCAAATTTTCCTCAGGCAGAAGAGCTGAAATTTTCCTTTTGTCTGCATTCCTTCAGCAACCACAACCAAATACCTTGTTTACCTTCAAGCTCAATAGACGTTTCTGAATATCATTTTTTGTTCGGATGCTAATCTAGTTATTTTCTACCAGACTCTTAGTCCCAGCCACCATGATTTTCTATACAGTAGTTGACAATGAAAGCAGTTGACTGTTTCCATTACTACCCTTTGGCCCACATCTCTTCTTCATTCAGAAGTCAGTCACAGTTTTTTGAATGAAAAAATCACACATTACACTCATGCCAGACCTTTTCGATCATGTCAAGAATAGAATCTCCTTACTGTGGAGTACAAAATACTGCAGACTCTTCCCCCAGCTCATCTGACCTCATTATCTGACTTCTGAGGCTTCTTGGTCCTTGCTCTGCTCCCTGATCTGTCTTCCTCTTGAGCATTAAGTTGTTTCTCCATATGGAGCTTTCACAAAACTGGATCTCCAGCCTCACAGGAACTCTGTACCCCTCCCTCTTCTTTGGAGATCTTTGATATGTCTGAATCACTAATAGACTATCTGTCTGGTATGTTGATTTAATTCTCTGCAAAACGGTATTTTCAGAAGTTGGTTTCTTGATAGTCAACTCCCCCAAATGAGTAAATGTGTCTTTTGTTCATGCCAGTTTTCCCAGCGCTCAGACAAATTCCTGGGATTGTAGACTTGTAAAAGGTATTTATCAAAGAACACCTTCTTATTTGTAAATTTTCATTTCATTCAAACAGACCAAACGAACAAGCAAAATTCAACAAATCAAACCCAACGAAACAGCATACAGCACCCCACTCTTTTAGCCATTACTTTTTTTCTGTTTTAAATAACAAGAGTTTATTAGTACTAGGTCAACTCAGTAGGCATGCCATTTTAAAAATATTTGTGTGTGTGTGAGCATGTCATATTCAAGTTCCTGCAGAAGCCCATGAAAGGGTATTGGGTCCCTCAAAGCTAGAGTTACAGGCATTTAAGAGCAAGCTGATGATGGGGGTGCTAGAAACTGAGCTCCAGTTTCCATGATTAGGAAGCAAGTGCTCTTTACTGGTAAGCCATATCTCTAGCACTGAAACTTTCCATTTAAGAGAAATCATTTATATATTATATTTAATGTATCAGTATGTTATTTTATGTATGTGTATGTATGTTAGTGTATGCATAGGCACAACACACATGCAGGAGCCCACAGATGTTATAAAGTGGCATCTGATCTTCTAGAACTGCATTTATAGGCAGCTGTGAGCCACAAGAGGTGTGCTGGAAACCAAACAAGAGTCCTCTGCAAAGCAGTAAGCATGCATAACTACTGAGCCATTTCTCCAGCTCCCGACAGATCATTCGGATGGTATTTTTCAGCGCAATGTGTTCTGGTTATTAACAGAACTGTTAATTTTATACTTAAAGTTTCCTATATTTCTATCTCTCTAAGTACTTATTTTGTGTACATTTTCCTTTCCCTAGAAGAAACTAATTTGTCTACAAAATTTCTACTTTCTTCTTTCCTCTTTAAGATTAGAATTCTGTGTAGCCAAAATACTAACTGCTTCAGTGTCTGTTGCAGATATAGATTTCCTATGACAGAAAAATTGGAACCCATTATGTGAATTCTTTGAGAAGAGTATTTGAAAGGTATTGACTAAACTATTAGGTGGATATTCTTTTACATTTGCATCTTGCCAGTCTTACTGCCTGCAAAGTGAACATTATGCTCAGAACTGTAGCAACTAATTTGTGATGGTGAGACAATGGTGAAGAAGGAAAAGATAAAGAAATGGCAGAGAAAAAGGGAGATACATTTATAGTCATGAAGAATCAATGCCACGCCAAATTTGAACTGTCAATCTCTAGATTTATGGATAAACCAATCAGGTTTAACCCATCATTATTAGAGTTTTCTCAGTTCAATGCAACTCATCTGATTTCTCCACTCCCCCCCCCCCCAAATAAACCCATGGCACTTTCTTGAATGTTGAAACTATCAGAAAGTTAGTCTTGGTAAATTGCTTTATAAAATGTTCTTTCTAGTCTTGTGACATAATTTGGTGTGTGGCTTTTCCTTGTGAGTGTTGACCTTTCCCTGTCCTCTATTTTGATAAGACACTGTAGCTTCAGGAAGGGATTTATACTTAATGACTGATGTCCATATGTGTAAAACTTAACATCATTTGCTATATGACCTTAGCCAAATTTCTTAATTTATCCAGGTCTTATTTTTTTATATCACCTCATATAATTTTAATACCATTATGCCTTTTTGAGGGGCATGTAAAAATGATGTAAATTGTCTGTCTCTTGCTTAAGGTCATACTTTTCCACACACATACATCTAAATGAGTAAAAAAAAAAAAAAGTCAAAGTACACATCCAAGATTTTTACGTTTTGCTTAAGGCAATATGTCTTAATTAAAACTATAAATAGACAAATCATCAATGGGTAGAAGCAACTCTCTTCTTTTAGTGTTTTAGCATAATGCCATCATTTTCACAATAAAAGTGGGGAGACCCATGCAGAGGGGATGGGGAGTTTGCTGATAGTTTAAACTGAAATTCAGAAACAGAGGGTTACTTTCTGCTATAAATACAGACAAAATACCATAGCATGCTGAAGATTTTTCCTATTCTTGGACTCTCCTATTAGAGAACCTTACCCCCAAACCTGCAATTCATGATTGTTTTGTGACAATAATTGACGAACAGTCTAGGTGGTTTGTATTGAGCCAACTATGAGTGACCATGATCCATGAACATGGGCTCAGATCACCTTCAATAATATGCTCATTGTAGAAGATGTCCATGAACATTGATGCTCATAAAACAAAAATAAAAGTTAAATAAATGCAGTTACCATATATATTGGGGGTACATCTAGCCGTTAGGGTTCAGAGGAGCTGGGGAGTTTCAAATACTAGCCTATGATAGCCTTAAGTTTAAAATTAATGAGAGTTAGTGGTCTGCAATTCAAAAGTTTGCCCAATGCTCACAAACAGAGAGCTTGGTAATAAATGGTTATCAAGCCAACTAAAGACAGCCCAAGATAATTTTGGCTCTGCGTCTGCAGCATTCCATATCTCTGTCATCATCAAGATGTTCCATTCAGTTTGTCAGTCTGTCAATCAGTCTATCTGCCAGCCTGTCAGTCAGTCAGTCAGTCAGTCAGTCAATTTTTCAGTTAGTCGGTCAGTGAATCTGTCAGTCAGTTTGTCTGTCTGTCTTCAGGAGCCACAGTAGAGATGCGGATTCTTCAGAGAACAGCAGTAGTTCACAGTTTAGGAAGCAGAGACTCAAGGTTACATTTCGCATTTAAATTGGGGCATCAGTGCCCCCAACCTTGGGACAACTTTTAAGGAAGTGATGGCTCAAAAATGAGAAGAGGGGTCCTGTAGTGTCTGTGCTCTGCTAATATCAAGTGAGTATAGGCTTTGAGGCCTCATGAAACCTGCAGGGTAGCCCCTTCCTTTAAGACTGATGGTATTCCTTGCCTGAGTTTGTGAGTTCCTTTCTGTAGAGATTTCCTCTTCTCACTGACCCCAAATGTACACAGCACATGTGGGAGCACCCTTCCAGTCATTTGAGAGGTGCCAATTTGGTTCTGTGAAAGACAGACTGCCTTCCACCTTGGACGCTATCCTGGGCTTTAGGAAAACAGCTGTGTGGAAGCCAGATGACCTGCTCTTAACCAAACAGCTGCTGCTCAGAGCCACAGCAGACTCTGAGTCTTTGTGGCTGGAGTCATGTCACATCCACATTTGTTTGTGACATTAGTTGTCTGGATTCAGAACGATGGCTGGTTCCCCTCCTGATTGAATTGTAAATCACAGTGGATGGGGTTCTGAACTGGGTGGTTTAAGGCAACCCACTCCAAGATCAGACCAAACAGATCTGAGTCGTAGGAATCGCCTATTCTTGTTCATTGTTTGCTCATCAAATGAAAATTTACTGTTCCATGATCAAAATAACTTATCGTTTTCAGGTTATTTCTGAAGTGAGACTACTGAAGGAATGGTTTCATGGTGTATGCTGCTGAATGGTGCATTTATTGATAAGGGAAAGAGCCCAATGTCACTATTCAGTGCACACACACACACACACACACACACACACTCAGAGCCCTCTCTCAGGGAGTGACTACAACTATGGATTTAGATATCTTTATTCCCGTCTTTGTGAAATAAACTCTAAAAACCATGGAATAAACTCCATTTATTTTTGCTCCTTTTACCTCCTCACCTGTACCCTGCACAGTAATTTTACTCCCCAGGACAGCTTTTAAGATTCTAATCTTGTTCTTGTCCAGCACTTTTCTCACAGCAGTGTGGAGAACACTGGACTTCCTCCAGTACTGTATAGAAAGGAGAATCTGGCTTGGAAATAAGAGCGCTGTTTATGTTGAGATTCCCTTAGCTTAGCTGAACTTTCGATTATGTCGCACATTCAGATAACCAGATTTTTACCCCCTGTGGTCTGTTTCCATTCTCGGAGAATTGTCAACAATTTACTTCTGCTCTGGTGATTATTTTCATGACAGAGAGAGAGAGAGAGAGAGAGAGAGAGAGAGAGGGAGAGAGAGAGATTTTGATAACTGAATAATGTATACAGAACTCTAAGCACATTTTTAAAGGATAAGATATGGTATAAATAGTTTACCTTAAAAATGGTAAATTGAATTCAGTCAGGACTGAGTTGGCATTTGTAAGCTGGACCAGTGTTTAAGTATAAATCTGCTAACTTCACTTCAGAGAGCATAAAAAAGACGGCTATTTTTAGTTCAGAAACTGAAGAATATAATTAGGTTTAATATTGAATATGAATTTTATAATTTGAATGGATACAAATTGTGAGCCAAATCCCTCTGATATGTGAGTGGGACCTGGATGGTGTAGAATCAGAATGGATGGACTTGAAATCACAGCTCAGTTAGTGCAACAGAATGCCCACCATGCCAACCCTCTAACTTAAGATGCTTCTTATTCATTCAATGGCATCTTGTCTTCTCTAGCTTTTCATCCTCACTCTACATATTCAGCTATACACAGTAGAAAGTTGGTGAAGACCTGTCGGTCAATAGCTCCTGCTTACTGGGAGAGACACTTAGGATTATCTCTTGAGGAACCCGGGAAACGTTGCTTTGTACACATCCTTGCCAGTGTTGAATGTTTACAAGGACCAGAGATTATTTAAAGCAGAGATGTATTGTCATGGACTTTGTTAAGTTGCACATTTGTGGCTCTGTGTAGGGAATGCACATAAATGGCATTTCTAATCTATTCCTGTTATATCAGAGTTCACGCTCCGCTCTCAGCATTTCTCAACACAGCTGTAGTTTAAAGCCTATTTTTTAAATAAGTGATGCTCAATTTGTCTTTGATGATCCGGATGATTCAGGTGAGATGGGAGCACGTTGGGCTCTTATTTGCATAAAAATTAATCACAGAAAAATGTAAATTGATAAAATTTTGCCTGGCTTTTCCCCCCTATTTGAGAACCCGAGGCCGGCTCCCAAAAGCAATCATCTCAGCATGGGGCTGCATTGGATGCTGTACAAATGATCACATTTGTGTTGAATACTCACTCATTTAAATGTCAGCACTGATGGGGCGGTACATCAGTGGAAAAAATGAAAACTAAATACACAGCAGCTGAACACTATCAAACCCGTGGGCACTCTTTAGAGATATATGATCTAATGTGAAAAAATTGCAGATTAATTATCCTTTTTGCAAAATGGTAATTGTTTTAGTATCACACCAGAAAAAAATCTGCAATTTATTTGGAATCAAACAAAAAACCCATAATGTTAAATCCGTCATTACATCATTGTGTTTATTAGAAGCCTACAATTAATTCCTAAGACTCCTTTGGTCTTAAAAGCTGTGTAATATGAAACAAAAGAATGTTGTTATTAATTTTCAAACAAATGCTTATCTTTCAAATGAGTTGTACTCCCGTGAGAGAGGAACCAGGCTTACGGAGTTCCTGGATACAGCATGTTCATCCTGATGTGCTGCTGACATTTCTGATAGTATATGCACAGATCACTTTGAAGTCAGGAGGTTAAAATGTGAAGTTTTTGTTCAAAATGCACGGGAGTTTAACACATCCTGGAAGAAGCTGTGGAGCCTTCTCATTGGCAGAGGCTTGCAGAAAAACCAGTGATACCAACACTGGAGTTAGAAAGTATTCACAGAACTTACACAGGAAGAAGACTGGGCTGCATGGTTGACCTGGATGAGAATCTAGACATGTGGTTTCTGTCTCTCTAAATCAAGGATTTAGAATAGCAGTCAGGAAAATTATAAAATCCTAAAACACTATATGGTAAAAATGGGTAAAAGCAAAGCTGTAGTAACACCAAATAAAGTATGGTGAAAGGTCTTTATTGATATCACTACAGTGATTCCACAGCTCATCCAGGTGTGTGTGTGTGTGTGTGTGTGTGTGTGTGTGTGCTGCCAGGTAGCTCTCCTTGGCTCCTCTATGCCCTCTGCTTTGGTGATCTCAGTCTACTTTTCATACAGTGCTATAGCTGTCATAGAGAGCTATGCTATAGCGGAGCATCCATTGTAAATAACTGAAGCTTTGAGCATGTTAGATTAGAAAAGGCGAGAACGAGAGAACCCAGTGTTTCCCCTTGTCTGTTTAAAGAGCTCCTATTTATTTCCTACTCCATTAACTTTAGTCAAATCTTGCAACCTAGTACAAACATATTTCCAGACTTGAAATCTCTTGTTCTTGGCAGAGTTGCTTTGTGTTAGCTAGCTCAGTGACCAGTCCTTAAAACTGAAACTGACCAGCATCTTAGAGACCAAGCCTGCTGGGGAGTTGGACCATGAATTGATCTCTAATAATAATGAATGCCATATATTATTCCTGTTATTTGACAATGTACATGCAGTACTGGAAGTCAGCTGTTCAAGGCAGCTCATTATGAGCCAGACACTGCTTTATGTCTTTACAAATAATGATGCCTTTATAGCAATCTACAAAGTAATAATGGTCTTACCTCAAGTGTACCATACTCAAGGTCACCCAGCCAGTCCAGACAGTGAAAACAAAAACAAACTCCACAAAGAGACCTTCTCTCGCTTACCTGCATTCATTCCACTGATTAAAGCAGGGAGTACAGGACAGGACCCCAGCTACCAGGGTATATGCTTAGTACTGATCCGTGTTTATAAATACATGTTGAGTTTGGGCTCTGTGGCAGACATTGTTCTAGGCATAGGGGACACTGAGACAAAGTTTAAGGCAAAAGCAGAAACAGAAAGCATTTCTTGTAGGCTGACCCACATCAACAGGCTGTGACAAGTGGATGATTGCTTGCTGTGTTTGTTGAGGTTTTTGGGTGTTGAACAAGCACTGCAAATGTAAAGGATGAACCAAGGCACCAGGCAATGGGAAGTGCTGTAGCTCCTTTCAGAGCAAACCAGTACCATCTCCTACTTAGCTCGGCCTTGGAACTCTGACTAGAGGTGGTGAGGGAATGAAGGACAGATACACAGACATGCATACAATAGAGCTGGGGTCAAGTGGGGTGTGCACACACTGATGAAGTGGCACCTAATACAGATATAACAGGGAGCCTCTGCATGTTTCTTAGGTACTGCACAGGCTCAGGGTAAGCTGGTCTCAATAGCAGGTCTTGGTAGGTAACAAGTCTCAGGCTTTAAAGATTATGGCAGAGGAAGCTGCAGTTGCTAGGTTTTGTACACACTGGTCCTTTGCAGTGGTCAGATTCTTTGAGGTAAGCTTTGCATCCATTTGAGCCTGGCTCATATGGGAAAAAAAATGGCTTTGCCAATTTCCCATTGTTCTAAGGCCTTGGAGTCCTTGGTGGCATGGCCATAACCATGTCAACAATACACATTTACTTCACTACCTAGGGACTTCCTCAGAAAGAAGCTCACCTCATATCTTGATAGCAAGTATACTTGAAAGTCATTTACTAGTGACAGTCTTACCTGTCACCAATGAATCACTTTTCAGTATGTATAACTGCAGGATATGCCCCCTTGAAGACTGTACCATTTACTGGGATGTATAGGGAGAGCAGAACTTACCACGACGCTTCCTGTAATCAGCTCAACAAGTCTCCTTAAGCCTCATTAGACCACATAAGCTAAACAGTAAATTCCCTTCAGGTCTAACAAAAGAATTGTCTGAAACTGGCATTGGTAAGCAAGTGTGTTCCCTGCCCACCTTTAGTTATGACAATGGGGAAGAAAACAGACATGTCACCTATTACCTCAGCATGCACTTGCTCAGCATCTGACCATGCCCGAAGGGTGGTTCAGAAGTGAAAGATTACACAACTTCCTAGTTATTTCATACATTAACATAGGCTAAAGGGTTGGGTAATCCCACAATAAATACCTACTCATTTTTATTCTCTTGGAGAATAATTTGATATTAAGTCCCTTGGGAGAAAAGAGGGGTTTTTTGTTTGTTTGTTTTTGGTTTTTTGGTTTATTTTTTTGTCTCTATGATTGCCAGGGTACCTGTCTTAGGATCAGAACACAGAGGCTACAGCATAATTACATTTCATGGGGTTGGATGGATGGGGATATGGAAGGAGATGGGAAGAAAGAAGGAATCAGCTGTGTTTACAGCTAGAGTTGACCAGCGGTGATCCTTTAATACAATTCTGTTAGGAGATAAAGCATCCAAACATTTGCCACCAAGGTAACATAAGTTACCAGGAAAGGAGATTTTGAGTGGAGACGTCTCATGAGTTATTGATGACATTTTAGTCATACAGTAGTCACAAACAGACACAAGTCATGGATCAGGTCCATTGTATTGACAAACAGGCCCCAATCCAACTGCTTCGTAAATTCGTCAATGCAGTTCTACGAAATCCTACCTACTCTTCATTGGCTTGCAAACAATCCTATCCCATGGCAGTCAGCTCAGGTTGGTCATCCTCCAAGACTTCCACCTTCTGCCCTTAGTCTGCCAGACTCAGTGAGGAGTGAGGTATTTGCTGTGTCCTTGTGCTGTGTTGCTGTGCTGTGCTGGGGAGCTCCACAGACAGGGTGAGTTGACTGCAGAACAAGTTTGTCATTTACTACAAGTGCATTCCGCTTTGCATTTCAGTATCTGTGTTTGGCTGGGGACCATCATACCAGACAACAAAACTGCGCTGTATCACTAGCTGCTTCCCTGTCTGTATCCTGCCTTGCTCCTGACAGGAAAGTCAAGAACTACATTTTATTTTATTTTATTTTATTCCTTCATTCTTTCATTCCTCCCTTCCTTCCTTTCTTTCCTCTTCCTCTTCTTCCTCCTCCTCCTCCTTTTTCTTGTGTGTGCTGGTGATTGATCTCATGTTTCCATGTATAATAGTCAAGTGTTTTACTACAGAACATCTTACCAGATCTACCCATTACTTTCTTTTATTTATTGATATGGGGTCTCATACTTAAGCCCAAACATTCTCAGCCTTAGTATTTAAATTTGTTATTTATTTTAATATATTAATAGTTAATAAATAATATGTTTATATTATATAATTATATATAACATATTCATACAATATAATTTGTTCTATGTATATCTTAATTATATTTTAATTAATAAATATGATTAATAAAATATAATAACATATATTCACATATGCCACATATGCATGTCTGTTTGGTCTTTGATAAAGTGCCCCCCACTACCCTCTTTTATCCCCTTCACTCTAAATACCTTCTAAGTCCCCCTCCCACTTCCATGTCTGTTTTGGGCATGTGTTGTATATTTCTACCCTTGTAAAATCCCCCTAATGCTTAGCAGGATTCTTTGGATGTGGTGTATGTAAACACTTGATCGTTTGTGGTATGTTTTAAAACATTTGTGGGAAAGTGTCACCTTCACATATAGGGATGGGAGCTCCAGCGGTAGAGCTTCTGAACGCTGAGCTTATGAACGTGCCACTGACCTTCACCTTCCAGTCATCTACAAGGGCTTTCCTCAGCACCTCCTGCATGTTGTGGTTCAGATGGCATGCTAGACTCTGGGGATATAACCATGAGCAGGATGGTTAGGAACTGCTTCTCACAGACCTTGCAGTTTAGAAAAAGAAGATAAAAATGATCATAGAGTTATTAGCTGAATGTTACGTGGTACTGGTGAAGTGTCTGTAACATGAAAAAGCCTAATCTACATGGGTCTGAGAAGGTCTTGGTAAGTCTCCCGATCCACGTCAGAATGTCTAAAACACTCACAATATGGATATCATGGAGCCTTGAGAGAACCTCATATATTTTAGTCACTTCTCACATCAGCATTGAGACTTTAAATGATATAGTTAAAACACCAATATTTTCCCAGTAACATCTTTTATAATAATTTTCAAAATCGAGTACCAACCACTCCTTTAGAAAACAAAATGTCAATACGCATATATAATTTTAAATGTTAATGTTTTTTGTGTTAGTGATTGTATTTCTAAATATCTAGCCCAAGGAAGTTATGACACATATTGAGAAGGTGAGAGTGAGTGATCAAATATATATAATGTAGCATCCCAAGTGTTTCAATGCAAAGATTTAGTTAAGAAATGCACACCATGCTTTTAAATTTTTATTTTTGTTACTTATTTATTTATTTTAAGTGTCGTACATGTGTACAATGTGTCTTGCACATACCCATCCTTTACTCCTCCCAAGAACATATCTCTGATCTCCTTTCCAAATTAATGTCTTTCTAAAAGACCCAATAAGCACAATTAGTGCCACACCTATGTGCATGTATATGGGATCATCCATGAGGTCATGGACAAACTATCAGTGGCCACTCCTCCTAAAGAAATCTGCCTGTCCTGTCCTCAGAAGCCATCAACTACCATTAGCTCCTCAGCTTAGAGTAGGCCATCAGGAGCTCCTCCCTAGTATACACTGGAATTTTTAACTCTATCGATATTGTGGGGGTCTTGTGAGAGGAACCATCACTGTGGTGAATGGATGTGTGTACCATGTCATATCAAGTGACCAGCCTTTCACAGCACCCCATCTCTTCTCCGTCATGTGATTCTTTCTGCCATGTTCTCTGGGCTATTGATTGAAGAGATGACATAGAGTCCATCTGTGCCTAACCACTCAGAGTCCCTTATGCTCAGCAGTTTGAAGAGTTACGATACTCTATTAATCATTACCATCTGAAACAAGAAGTTTCTCTCACCAAGGTTGAGAACAGCACAAAGTCTATGGATATAAACATATTTAGAAGGGAGTGAGTATTAGCAAAACAACATTCTCCCTGAGGGCCTTTGACTTCCCTAGTCATGGATGCAGGCCATATTTACAATAGCAGGCATGAGTGCCCTCGTGTGGAGCAGACCTCTAGCTCAGTCAAGAGGGTAACTGGTTATTCCTATAAATAGTCATAGCTCTATTGCAGCATTGGACATATCTTGCCTGCTAGGCCATTTATTATTGTAGCTCAGAATGGCCTAGAACTTGTTATGTAGCTGAGGATGACCTTGAACTCCTAATCACCCTATCTCTGCCTTCCAAATGCTAGAACTATGAGCAAGCACCACCACATTCTCTTCCTCTACCTTCCTTTTTTTAAAAAAACAATTAATATTTAAGCAGTGTCAATCCAGTTAAGTCAGGATAATTTCTCTACTTTATGGCTCTTAGCCATGTCTGAAAGGTTGAATTTATAACATCCACAAATATCAGGGATTGCCTGAGGGTATCTTCTGAGAGACCATATTGCATCTGTCACAGGTGATACTGCCTATGACATCCTGGAACGGCCTTGGCAAAACAAATATATCTTTGTTGGAGAATAATGAAGCTGATTGGTAACTATATTTTAAGACTCATTGAGAAAAATCTTGAGCAGTAGTCCTTGCAATCCTTATCTCACAGGACGATCCTTTGATATACTTAGGTAATATATCACTTTTTGCATTCTCTCATCTTAGGTTTAAGGTTTGAGAATTTGGGAATCTTGAAGATCATATATATTGAATGGGAACTCAAAATCCTAGCTGAATTTATGTATTCATTATGTGTGTGTGTGAGGATAGGATGCATGCCTGTATATATGTCCGAGTCTATATAAGAACATAGGTGTGGATAGATGTGGGGGGCATGTGTGTTGATGTCCATAGTTGCAGCTGGCCTTCTTTGAATAACTCTACATTGTTTTGTTGAAGCAGTATCTCTCACCACACTTGGTACACTCACTGAATCAGCTAGTCTTAGCTCATCAGCCTGCTCTGGGTATTCCCCATCTCAGCTTCCTGAGTTCTGGTGTTACAAATAACATCCAAACCTGTCCAGTTTCTGTATTGGTTTTGGGAATCTGAATCTTGTAGAACAAATGCTTTATCCACTGAGCCATCCCCCACATGGCTCCTTGTTTATCACTTACACTTGCATTGCGTGTTTGTGTGTACTCAGTACGTGAGTGTAGGTGTGCACCTGTATGTAGGACAGTAAATAACCTTGGTTGTCATCCTTTCTGGAGTGCCATCAACTCTTCAAGACAGAGTATCACTGGTGTGATACTCAGGAATTAGACTAGAGCCCCTGAAATCCTCCTGTCTCTGTTTCCCTGGCACTGGATTATAAGCATGTGTCATGAGTTGGGCTGCTTTCATAAGTTTGGGGAGTCAAAATCTAATCCCAATGCTTACAAGACAAATGCTTTACTGTCTGAACCATTCTCCCATTCCTCTCTGGCTGAATTTTAAATATAGTTCCTTAAGTCACTTATTTATTTGATACATATTCAATGCATATGTAAGAAGTTGGGCAGTTCTCCCTTCTGAGACCTGAGAACTAACTTCTCATTTTCTTTGCATTAACCTTTTCAACTCCTGGGAGGAAATCAGTGAGCCTTTGGTTATGTCTCTGCAGAACTCTGTGAACACCGTGATTACACTTACTGTTCCCCTGTACCTGGGACTTCTTCCATCGGTCCATGGTCCATCCCTTTTGGCAAACTGGGACTACTTACTCAAGAATACAAACTGCTTTAGTTCCTTGAGCCTTTGTATTATTAATCCAGATGCTAACTACGTGTTGGATGGTGACTGCCAAAACCAACTTTAGACATAGGATCCTTATCACTTCATTATGTGTGTAGATTTCCTATTAATATTTATCCTTCCCCATCCCTTCAGAGCTTTGTGACCCCCTTTTCTCCTCCTTAGACAGCTAGTTTCGTTTTTTTGTTTTGTTTTGGTTTGGTTTTGGTTTTGGTTTTTTGGTTTTTTTTTTTTTTTTTTTTTTTTTTTGAGACAGGGTTTTCTGTGTAGCCCTGGCTGTCCTGGAACTCACTCTGTAGACCAGGCTGGCCTCAAACTCAGAAATCTGTCTGCCTCTGCCTCCCACATGCTGGGATTAAAGGCTACAGCTAGTTTTTATTGGCGTGGGACCTCCACTGTGGCCTTCTTTCCTTCTTGATTTCTCCTTATTTATTTTTCCCATCAATTTTCTGGGACCTTTGGCTGACAGAGAACCCAACAGACAACATAATATCCACAGACTTTCCAAGATACCTGGAGAAATATGTCTCAAGACAGGGTTCTTTTTAAAAAGCCACTACTCTTTTCTTCATGCCTACCAAGCTCTTTAGACATCCTGAGCAGTGGGGTTGAAGTCCACTCCACAGTTCTCTAGGTGTCCAAATAGAACCGTCTTGGAATGACCCCCAAGCCCAGACTTCAGACTTCAGGAAACTACGTTTTTCCCTCCAGTTTCTTTGTTTGTAAGGAACATATTTCTAGTTTCCTTCAAGACATCTGCTCTAATGCCTGTTGGCTGTCATTTTTTCCTATATTTTGTCTTATGTTGTGTTGTTGTTTTTAAAATCTTTCCATGTATAAACTCTTAGCATCCTTTTGAAGTCCTGTGATTTTGAGGCTGTAGAAATGTTTTAGTGGGTAGCAGACTTGCTGCAGGAGCATGAAGTCTTGAGTTCAAATCCTTACCACCTCCAAAAAAAGGTGGATGTGGTCACACACACCAATAATCCCAGCATGGTGGAGATAAAGAGACAGGAGGATTGCTAGGGCTTGCTGGCCAATAGCCTAGCTCCAGGTCTGGTTAGAGACCCTGTCTCAAAAGAATAAGAGAGCCAGAGGGTGAAAAGGAAGGCCAGCCAATGTCCTCCTTTTGCCTCAGTGAACATGTAAAGATGCTTCCCTGTATACACATAAACACAAGTGCCACACAATTCACTACTTTCCATTCTTGCACATGCAAAATAAAACAATATAAAAATAAGTAACTAACCTTCCTGAGGGTTGAGCCACTCCAAAATTCTTTGCATTTCCTGTGATGTCTAGCCTAGGCACAAAAAGAGAGCTATGGATCAACAGACAGTATCATCTCCCTTTTTGCAGAAAATAAATATGGAAACTTCAGATAATTTATCTGCTAAATTTATGACAAAACAAAGCTATCTTATGGGAAGCAGATCCTTTAGCCTACAATCTCCTGGGAGTTCCAGCATAAGCAAGCACTCAGAAAAAGAGGTTTTATTTTTATTTTTATTTTTATTTATTTATTTATTTATTTTTACAAAGCTTGCACTTGGTAGAAGCTTTCCATAGCTGCGAAGAGAACTTGCTTTTACACCAAGTATGAAACCCCTGAATTCAGGAGATAATGATAGGCTTTAGAGCTGAATATAGATTACTCCTATGGATCCAGAATCTAAATAGCCAGGAAACTCATCCAACTAGAAAAGCAACATAGAGCAGGTAAAAGACATTTTCACAAAACAAACTTCCAAGAGATGTTACGACTGGCTTGGAATCTATTTGCTTTCCTAGACTTGATATATGCATGTTGCTGACACTTACTGTGAGCCACATGAGCTCATGAGAAACTCATATGAGCTCTTACTGTATGACATAATCTTTTTTAAAAAACTGCAATGATCTTTAATCAGATATAATATAAAGGCAGATAAATTATGTTGAAGTATCATTTCAGTGTCATAATTGAAACAACTTCTCATTCCCTCAAATTCCCAACGCCTTGACGTTGGTCATGACTATATGCCTATTGTTCTTACTTCTTAATTGCTACTAAAATCCAGCTTCTTCTCAAGCTAGTTATCAAAGTAATGTCAAAGACAAAGCTAAGGTGGGTATGAAATAACACAGATGAAAACTTATATTTGTTATTTTATCCAAAAGACCCCCCCAAAAAATAGAACAATGTTTAGTTTGTAAAAGTTACTTAAGCTATAAGCTTTAGAATCACAGAATAATAAATAACAAATGTGCATTCTTCATGATCTTGTTTCTGCTAGAGTAAATTATTTAAAATAATTATTCTGAACAATTATTAACATAAATCATTCTGTTTATCTTCAATAGTCAATAAATTGCAAAGTAAATAATAGCTTAAAATACTTCCTACATGGTTCTGGTAAAAGACTGAAGAGTAATGTTCAAGTTTTCAGCTGTGCATCTAATCTTCTAAACTTTGGGTGGGGTCCAAGGTCAGCTTGTGTATGTTCTGTTGTTTTCTGAATGATTTCTTTCTTGTGTACAAGACTTGGACATTACAATTCTTACCATTCAAATTAATGGGATTTTGATGGGATATTATAAAATCTCTTCAAAGTGGTACATTGTTACTATTTCTTCTACAATTTGTTTTTTTTGGGGGTGGGGGTGGGCACTTAATGTTGGTCTTATAAAATGAATTCTATCCAAATCAGTGCATGAAATGCATTATTGCATTGTCTAGAATCATACTGTTCACTGTTTTTGAGGAACTGTGCACCTCTACCTTAATTATAGATAAATTTAATGTGATCTAATCTAGTGGCTTAAATAATCTTAAAAATGCAAAAGTGATCAGTTAAGTAAATAAATAGATCTTAATATCAAGGAAAAGGTTAAATGATTTCTTTAAGAGTAATGGCATGTGAATCCACATTTGACATGTACATTTGTAAGCTGCTGCTGATTTGGGTTGGAGTTTGAATATTATTTTCTAAATCAGACCTAAATTATATATTGTATCATTTTATCACTATTTTCATTACATTGTTTGAGAAATGTTATTGTATCCCAAGATAATATCAAAAGAAAATTCTTTCAACTGGAGCACATTCTGGTCTGTTTTAATTTGTAAATAAATCCCAAGAGTGCCAAATAATACCTTCCTATCTTGATGCATGCAGTCTCACACATATGTCCATAGTTGGCCATAATATCATAGCTTTGCCAAAGACACTGGGCTCTGAAAACATTGTGTACAGTGTTACCACTTTCTGTTTCTTCATCAGATGCGTTCCACAGGGCATTATGTTGGTCCTATGGTTAAAATGATCAGATTAGAATTAACAGAGTCAATGTTGAACTTTGTTTCTGAGAGGAGATTCCATTCAACCAAAAATATTAAGGAATAAGCCTATTTCCTGTTGCTTTTGGTTCAGGCAAAACAGGAATAATATTATAACTTCAGTCATGGTTTTATGGATGGAGAAGACAATCATCAAAGCATTATAAGTAGAATTTTGTTAAGAATAGAAAAACAATCTTCATAGCATGGGCTGCCGTGTAGAGTTTGTGTCTCCCTGTGTATTTTCAGCTTGGTTCTTCTACATCTTTGATGTTTGTTTGTTTTAAAAAAAAAATGCTTTGATTAGAAATGCAGTAGCCTGCTTTCCACTGAAGAAGAATGGAAGCTGTCAAGTAGAAGCTTTCCAGACAAGGAAAAGCCTGTTGTGAGTGTTGCACAGGCACTGTCTCCACCTAGTGCTAGCTGTCGAGAATAAGGATCTGAGAGCTTTCTGATGCTGTGTTCTAATTTATGTTATGCACATGTACTGTCATTATAGCTGGGCCTGCTAGTGCCATTACAGCTAAGGGTCTGTCAGCTCCTCATTTATAATGCAGCATATTAAGAGGTCTATTACTTTTACATAAAAGCTCATGCTGCGTTAGAACTCTGCAGTCTAATGGTGTCTGCTCTGTGTGAATGTTTAACAGTGTATGCTGAACTTGGTCAGCTCATTTTAAAAGACACCCTAATGAGCTGAAGTCACAGAGGCACTATAACTGGAATGATAAATCTTTTTCTTTCTTGAAAAACTTCAGAGATTGACTATGAAGTGGATTCTGTCGTTGTTAGATCCAAGCATGTATATAATATATAAACTGCCTTATACATGTGGAGTATAGGTTTTGTATTTGAGTCCTCACACTTGAAGATTAGATAGTACTTCTTAATGTTCTCTTCGCTTGAACAAAACTATATGACATAAACAATTCAGGAAGTGGGAGGAGGGGAGCATATTTTTGACTCACTTTCTAGAGGATAGCAGTCCACCCAGGCAGGAACAGCACGGTGTCAGAAGGAGGTCACCCAGTGGTGGCAGAAACATGTGGCTAGTTGCATCTCAGAGGCAGACTAGAAGTAGAGAGGCCAGATGTGAAACTGACTGACAGCCTTCAAGAACTTCTCCTATGGTCTTATATTCTTCAGTTAGGGCCATGTCTGGATGTTTCCACAGCATCCCAAACGAGCACTGCTTGCTAGGGACCAAATATGTAGACACATTAATCTGTGGGAGACATTCATCACCCAATCCATACATTTTACACTGGCCACCATATGCTCATGGCCATCATCTACAGCAAAGTGCACTCTATCCAAGTCCATAAGTCCCCAGATTCTTATCATCTGATACTATTCAAAACTTCAAAGTCTCTACTGAAACTCAATGCAATCTCTTAACTGTGAGTCCCTGTGAACCCAAAGAAAAAAACATTTAAATGAAATACTTACAATATCCAGTGCTACAGAATAAACAGACCCATTTCAGAAGGGAAGAATGGAACAGTAGAAAGATCCGGCTGAAAACAAGATCAAAACTCAGCAAAGTAAGCATCAAGGCCTGTGATGCGGTGTCTGGCATCTTAGGCTTCTGGTAGTCAGCAGTATTCCAATCTCTTGTGAAGCCAGGCCTCGGGCACTGACAGCATCAGTAGGTTCTCTCTTGGACTGACTTTCCTCAGTCTGCAGCTTCCTCAGACAAATGCTCTGTTCCCATCCTGACCTCTCCCGCACCTCAGGGTCTTCAGTGCTCCTCCGGTTTCACTCTCACATCTCTACACACTGGCCTCCCAGGGACTCTCTCAGGGAATCCAGCTCTGCTACACAGTCTCGCCACAGTGTATTCCTTCAGAATCCTTGGTGTGTGCCTCAACAAGTCCATCTTGATTTCTTTCTCCGTGACTGTTCAGACACAGCCCCGCCCCTTCCATCACTGCTGCAGCAGGTTCTGTCCATCCCTCAGAAGGGACCCTAGGCAGCTCCTTTTGAACAGGACACCTCTGCAGCTCTATCTTTCCCCACAGTGTCCTTTAAAATGAGAGTTCTTCAACTCAGTTTACACGTTTGCTGTCTTGATTGGTGAGATCTTGTCTTTAATGAGACACCTTCCCTGTTTACCCAGAGCAGGTGCTTGGTTTCTCCCTCATGGACCGGAGCACTTTAACAATTCATCACTTTGCCCAACTTTCCTTGTCCACATCTGCAACTCTGACCATATTAACACTTCTTTCCTTACCAAACACCTCCTCCTTCACATCTTTCTGCTCCGTCTCCCCCTTCCAGTCTCAAGATAAATCTGCTAAATTCGATTCACAGTAACCACACCACAGCCTAGATATTTTCCTGCCTTGGAAATTTTGCCCTCAAATAAATGAGTTCATTATTTTACACACACACACACACACACACACACATACACACACACACACACACACTCACACTCACACACACACACACACACCCTGACAATTTCATGTACTATCCAATGTAGTTTGATCATATAATCCCGACTCTCCCTGTTCCCCTGATACACACACCTTCCCAACTTCAAGTCTTTTTTTTTTATACCTGACTGAGTTCAGTGAGTGCTACCCACATGCTCATGGCTGTGGGGCCATCTACTAGAGCATAGGCACACGTCTGAAGAAAAACAAATTGAGTCTTATTCAAATCCTCAGCCCAGAAAGTATATATAGATTCCTTGTCAGGTTGTCACACAGCCTCTGGTCTAGACCAGTTGTTGGTAGAGTCAAACCTCACAAGCTGGCCTTGAATGTTCAGATTTCTCTAGGTCTTTTGAACATCTAGAGTCATCCACAAAGGCCCACAAAGCTTAGTATTTCAGGGCTCTTCTGGACTGCAGCTTCATATACTGTCGGATTCCTGGCACAAACTGATTTCAGATGCCTATGAACACTTGGTCAGATTAACCAGTGCCCCCATTTTATTGCTTACTTTCTCTAACTATGACTAAATACCCCACAGAAGCAATGTACTGATGGAGGAGTCAGTTTCGGTCTCTTCCAGAGGCTGTCAGTCCATATCAGTGGGATGTGTGCCAGTGAGAGGAGTCAGTGTGTGGTAGGCATGTGCAGCTGGTCCGATCGAAGCAGCAGATAAGAGGCAGAACAGGTCCAGCCTATAATCTCCAAGACTTTCCCCTTCCTACCTAGGCCTCTTTCAAAGGTTCTCTAACCTCCAAAAACAGCATCACTATCAAGTGTACCAAGGAAATCAATTGTACCAAGTGGGATGAGTATACCAAGTAGGTCAAATAAACCACCATGATCTGTGTGAATCTTTTACTTCCAAACCACAGCAAAGATTCAATCCTCTACCCAGCATATAACATGACTAAGGGAGTCAGACTCAGTTTAGACTTTTTAATGTCAACAGATCTTGCTTGAGAATATGGCCATCTAAAGAGTTTAATAGTCCATACACCTGTCTTTGGTGTTTTAATTCTACTTTCCTATCAAACAATAGCCTACAGAAATGGTGGCGCACGCCTTTAATCCCAGCACTCAGGAGGCAGAGGCAGGCAGATTTCTGAGTTCAAGGCCAGCCTGGTCTACAGAGTGAGTTCCAGGACAGCCAGGGTGATACAGAGAAACCCTGTCTCGAAAAACCAAAAATAAAAAAAGGAAAAAAAGAAAGAAATGTTTATATATTCAAGTGTTGAGAATATTGTGTGTGTGTGTGTGTGTATGTGTGTGCACGCGTGTGGGTGTTGAATTACCTCAACATTTCAGAAGTTGATACTCTCCCTCAACTGAATAGGTCCTGGGGATTGAATTCAGATCATTAAGCTTGGTGGCACATGCTTTCCCCTGCTGAGCCATCTCACTGGAATTATGCCTAAGATTTGATCTATGCTAGGGGATTTTTTAGGAGGTACAATATCAGTGAAAAGAAAAGAAAAAATAAAATTGAGCCGAGAAGGGAGAAATAAAGTACTAGAGAGTACGTTATAGATGTGTCTGTAGTTTTATAAGCAAACTCATTCTATCTACCTTTTTGTCCAGGATTTTATAACCCACATGTCTTGGTGAGAAGGAGAGAACATTGACTTAGTGACTCCTTCTTGTTTACAGTTTCTGATTAACGTTTGCCACAGAATTCATTGTCTTGCCCTCATGAATTATATTGTTGTATCTTCCAAGATCTTCCTAGCTAATGATGATAAATCTATAGCTCATGTCTCATAAGGCGGTATTTTATCTCGCCCCAAATAGTGGATGGATGGTCAGCCCTGGGAAAAGAGTGCACTCCAGCACCTGTTTTGGTGGGTACAAGAAGTGTATGCCATTGCCTTGTTCTTTCTCATAAAGCAAATGAGAAATTTGACTCTGCTAGAAAATGTGATGACCACAATGGTGGTCTTGTAGAGTCAGAGCAATACAAAGCCAAGTGAGTTTGCCAAGGCACATAAACTGAGAACTATTCATCCCACCTCATTCACTTGGGCTACTAAGGATATCCAGACTTCACAGGATGAGAGGATCCCTCAATGCTGCTTCAAGAAAAGATGTGTCTGGTGGTCTATAACTTTAGTGATACTGTCAGTTGGATTACCATAAAAGTGACTCAAAAAGATTGACTGTGGAGAGCAGAGGAAAGTCTGATTGATGTTCTGAGTGAATATGATGTACTGTTGACATGAGCATGGCCATATCAAGGATCCTAGGCTCAGACCCATGGCAAAAAGGTAGAGCCTTCCCCCATCCCAGGGGGAGGCTCAGCAGGATGGTAATGCTGTCCTCTGATCTATGTGTGAGTGTTTGCAGCAGGTGTTCTACCACAGCTTTCTACATTCCTTCTTGGATATTCTTGGCCTGAAGACAAACCTGCTCTCCTACAAAGTCTGCTCCTACTGAGATTTGTTAGACCTCCTTGATCCCGCAGTATATCACAACCCCTGCCTTCATGATTGAGCTATTTGCAATAATTGTCCAAGTGTAGATAATAAAAATGCTGAGATTCTAAGATGGTAGGCTGGGGGAGGAGACTGCAGCTTCTTGCCTCAGTCACCCTAATCTGGGAGCCATGCAAAAATGTGGTAATTAACAACCTACCTCAACCCTCACTGTTCCCATTAGTCCTCAGATTCTACTGGGCAGACACTGATGTCCTTTCTCCATTTATTTAAAATATATTTGGGCCAGTGTTGTGACAAGTGTGGGCTACTTTCCTAATGACTTTGTCCTTGGCTGCTTTTGACCAGCCCTTCATTTCCTTGCCTTATTGGATTCTCACTGCTACAGTTATCCATTCGCTTTTTTCTGGGCACAGAAGGTCCTACAGCCCCTGGGTTTCATTCCCTCACCTCTGCAGTGTAGAAACAATTTTTAGTTCTCATGGCAGTAGATATTCTCCATTCATGACTGTCTCATTGGTCTGCCAACCTAATGCCACAAGACACTCAGAGTAACCAACACTACTAACTAAAGTTTCTATACCTTAGTTCAGACTTCTGTATCCCTGGGCAGAAGTATCCCACAGTGAAATCAGCCTTACGACACCGTGAAACCTGAGGCTTTGTGAGCAAGAGGGTGAATTCTGCACTGGGTCACTGGAAGTAAGGGCCAGCCTTCTTCCATTGTTGGTTTCAGGACACCTAATTCTAGTTATCAAAAATAAAATGCTAGACCTTATTCAATCACTGCATATATTGACCCTTGAGGATACCAGCCTAAACATTTAAGTGTTTCCATAACCTGGACCTTTTGTTCAGATTTCAATATCACTTCTGCATTCTGTCAAGCCAGGTACTTCTTGTGATGGTGTACAATGTTGGAAAAGTGAGTCTTGTGGTTCACTGTTACAGTTTCTCATCTGTGAAGCAGTTTATTCTGAGGCAATGTTAGGTGTAACATCAGGTCAATGAACATTCTAGTAAGAACACAGTGGTCTTCTGGCCTACTTGGTTGTCAAGAGCCTCTTTTGTGGTAGAAGTTCTGTTGTGTGCATTAACATAAGAAATAAAAATTGAATGCTTTGCATTCCCTCCCTAAGTCCATCAATAAACGCTTTCCTCAAAATCCCATGCCCCTTAGTCATGCTTTCTAGTTTTGTTTTCTCAAACATATTCACCAGCCTGCCAAACTCCTAGTCACTGCCCATGTATCAACACGTTTACCTCCTTTACCTATGTTTTCTACTAAGTGGATGCCTGCTTGAGATGAGTGGTGTTTGTCACCATTATTCATGGCTATAGGAAGTGGGAGCAGTTGTACAAACAGAAGTGCTAACATGACATATTAGGCTGCTTGCAAGCCAGCCTTTGTGAACCAGCATAAATCTCTACTAGTTTAGAGAGCATATGCTCTGCAATAATTTCTTACTGTTCTGAAAGAAAATCCACACTTAAGACAGCAGTTGCCATTGGCAATAATAAAGCTAATCAAATAAAATTAACTTGAAAGTAAAAGTAATATGTATTGCGACTATGACCTGTTAAGGCAGGGTTCTTTAACATGTATATGCTTGCATTTATGCATAGACTCTCCAGAGTATGGGAAGTACAGTCACCAAAGTATGTATCATCTTGTATTGGTAGCTCAAATCCATGAGGGCAATAGGTTGAGTATGAAGGCAAGGGAGTGACTGCATTGATGGGCTGTGAATCTTAACCTGGGTGTAAAAGGAACTGTTGGTCTGTCAGAAGGTTGGGAGTGTGAAGATATGGATGTGATCATTTGGAACAGTTCACCAGCTAAATATCTTGGAACATTTGGGGGAGGGGTGTGCGGAAGGATAATAATGTAGAAAAAGCTAGGAGATGTGAGAACTAGAAGCTTCCTACTTCTGGACCCAGCGAGATTTGACCTGTGGACGATAAAAGTACTACACAAAAATGTGTCCAAATAAGCAGGTTCGTGGAGATGGTTAGGTATCTGAAGTAGAAAATTAGATCGATGTGAGATAAGTACTCACACGTTCTCGCCACTCCGACTTTCAGTAGCAGGAACTTACTACCTTCCCGGGTTGTTCTGTAACTCAAATGATTTGAATGTATTGTCCAAAGAATGGATTCTCTGTGTCTCTTTATATTCCTTTCCAAGAGACTGGATGTCTACTGTCTTTTTACAGCTAACACTCAAGGATCATTGTAAGGAAGATAGTTCAGAATGGTCAGACCATACGTACAGGGCTCCATCAAAGAAGGAAGGGAAATGTCAGTTGGATGGAGGCTGTATCCCACCACTCCTCTGAATCCCGAGGGCTCTCAGCTTCACACATCTTGGTTGGTTAGAAGCGTTGCCATCTCTTGGTTTCTGAGCTCTGTAAATTTTCAGTATGATTGCTGGAAACCCAGGCTCTCCAACATAAGATAAATATTACATATGGTCTTGATGGGGTTAAGTGGCCTTAGAAACTTCCTGGTCTCTAAAGATCATCATCTCTGCTTGAAAAATATGGATGCTGTACTGTTCCTGTAACACTTATTCTTAATGATGGATTAAATTTAAGACAGGCCATAATTTTATTCCTAGGATCAATTTGACTCATCCATAGTGATTAGTCTCCTGCCACAGTATTATATTTTGTTGATTTATATTGATTTAGGAATGCTATATCTTTAATTATAAGTAACATGGATGTATTTTTTCTTAAATAACCATTGACTGAATTTATTATGAAGGTTTTCACCTTGTCATAGAAATAATTAACTGGTTTATTCTATCTCCTAGTTTGAAATGTTTATATAGCACAGAAATGCTCATGTCCATGACTGTTAAATGATGTGGGCGAGCACATACTATCTACCTTCTATATATATATTTCAAGTCTGAATATTTTCGAAAATTACATTATCAGAAGTTTTTGCCAGTAATATTCACATGCATATAACTTTTAATCTTTTCTATAGCAAATGTTTAGTTTGATTTTCTATTTTATTTTTGTTGTAATTTTATTAATCTATACTTATTTACAAGAGATGTATTTTCCTGTTTTTCTTAAAAATAGTTATTTCTCATATTTAATACTTAGTATTTAAAGGGAAACTTACACTAAAAACTAATTTGAGGATTTAAGAAACCATTAATGATTATATGATAATTTTACTATTTTTAGTTATACTTTTTTATTTAAAAACATTTCTTCAACCATTCTACTGAAGTTTTATTTTCTAAAATTTTTAATTTTATTTGAATACTAGCTTCTCCCATCAATTTTCTATGGGACAATTCAAACTCCTAAAAAATTATTTAATAGAGTGTTTTGTTAGTTTGCCTTCTCTAGGTATTTTTTGATAAAATTTATTTCACTTTATTTTATGTGTATGGGTGTTCTGCTTGTATGTATATCTGTGCACCACAGGTGTATGGTGACCTTGGAGGCCAGAGGAAGCTATTTTATTCCCTGGAACTGCAGTTACAGATGGTTGTGAGCCATCATGTGGGCGCTGAGTCTCAAACCCAGATCTTCAGGAAGAGCAGCCGTGCTTTTAAGTGCTGAGCCAGATCTCCAGCCCCTCTATTTAATACACAAACAGCCATTTACAGTATACATTTGCTCTGACTATTCTGGGTATGTACTACAAATCTTCACACACATAATCTTTACTGCATACCAAATAGCTAGCTATTGGTCAGTTTTTCTCGAGCTGGTAAGATAGCATTTTGAGAAAGATATTGTGCTTTTAAAATATATCATATTGTTGAGATTGTAAAAATTGAACTTTCAAGTGTGTGTGTGTGTGTTTACCCAAATACATGTAAAAAGTTTAAAATGTTATGTTTGTTTATTTTGTGTATGTGTGTATAGATAATGTGTATATATTAGTTCATATGTAAAGGCATACACATGCCCCAATGTGTAGATTGAATACACAGTGTAGCAGCAAACAACAAGAGAGACCCCACTTCAAGTATAAGGGGAGAACCAACGCCCAAAGATGTCCCCTGACTTACACACACACACACACACACACACACACACACA
>JADRCH010000075.1:6088649-6172618 GCA_019843965.1 Rhynchomys soricoides
TGTTGTTTGCTGCTACACTGTGTATTCCACACACAAATCTACACACAGACGCTGGCTGGGCTGTGAGCTTCTTGGGAGTATCCTGTATTTGTCTCTTATCTTTCCAGGGTAGTGCTTGGCTTTCAGACATGGGCTACCACGTCCAGCATTTATATGGTTTCTGAGGATCAAAATTTAAATAATCATCAGGCTTGTACCAACCATATGTGGCTATATTGGTGTTTACTTTTAGCATATGTAAAAAATATTGCTAATACTTGAGAAATTGTTGAAACAGTCATTCTCCGTAAACAGATTATAATGTGTATAAGTAGTAATGATTACATTTACTAATTTTAGTGGTAGACTATTTTAATTAATTGTTGGTTTTCAGGACAGGATCTTGCTGTCTCTTCCCATCTGACCTCATGAGCCTCCTGAGTGCTGGGGTTACAGGTGTGTGTCACCCTGCTCTAATCTTATTTATTGCTTAAACATTACAAACTATAGATTTTCCTAACATGTGAGACATACATTTAGGCCCAGTACTATAAACATACACACATATATACATAATTAAAATCCACTCAATAGCTTAAAACCTGCTGGTGATATCATAAATTATTCCACGGTAAGTGTATGCATCTTAGTTTTTCTTTGCATATCTCTGAGTTTCACTGAACTTTTCTGTTTTCAGTGGGTTTTCTATATTTGTATTGCTATTGATGTCATTGTCACTATAAACAACTCTTATATTTTGTCCTTCATCTCGGTGTTTCTTTCTGTTAGGACATTGCCAACTTTGGCTCAATTTAAACAGTTTCCTTCCTTTTACAATTAAGTCATTTATTTCTAAATTACTTTCATTCAAAGTTCATGTAAGTAGCAAATGGCCAGACTGGGAATCTTAATTCAATGTGAGTCTTTTCTTAGTACAAAGCAGATATTCGATGACAGTTGGTAGTTTGGAATGGCATTTAACCTTCTTATATTCTGCTTTTGTTTTCTGTTTCATTTTAGGTGAGCCATAAAGCGTAACAGGACCAGCCCGGCAGTGGAAACTCTCCAAAGTTGACAATCCTCTGTGGCACAAGTTTACATACATGTGGCCAGTCCTTTCCACCAGCAAGATTAATGAGGTTGTATGACTTTAGTATAAATCTTTATGTTCCAGTGTCTGGTCAACCTTCAGAAAATGTTCATGTACCTTTTGAATTTCAATATTTTAAAAAATCTTGTTAATTCTGTTCTTTACTGAAAAGAAGTATAGAAATCTTTCACGGTGGAAACAAACTGATCTGGTATTTTCTTTTTTCTTGTTATCCTTCAAATTTTACTTCATATATTTTGAAATGCAGGTCTTAGGCACACATCTGATCAGAATAGTATATTTCTCTAAGTAAAGTTAGATGTGTTGTTATGTAGAAGCCCTGTCTACTTCTAATAACAGTTTCAGCTATTCAGTGACAACAAAAGCATCCCATAATGTTGGTTATTATATGCCTTGTATGTCTTCTTTCCATCATTTTACTTGTTAGTTTTGCATATTTTTTGGAAGGGAACTAATAATGAATTTAGTTTGTTGGATGGAATCCTCTCCAAACTGAAGCGTTGACCTTGACTGTCCTACTTACGCACATACCTGAATTACTGTCTTCTTTCTGCTTATCATGACCCATCTGTGCTGCATCCAGTCTTTTATTCTTTTATAGTGGCTTTTTTCTCTTTGCATTTTTCTTTATTTAATGGTTTATACGTTGTTCTATTTCCATTCTTTTGAGGGCTGGTGTTAGTGTAATTACCCCAAACATTGTAACTTGCATAAATAAATTATCAAATGTAAAGTTAATAAGTATGTTTTGTCTTCTCTTTAGTAATACAAACACAGAATAGCTAACTTTGACCTTATGAGTTATGGTATGCCATAGGTTTAAGTTTTATTGTTAAAAATCTCCACAATATATTGATAGTTTGCATACAGTTTATATGTATTTCCACCTATCTTAAAGTTTTCATCTTTTATCTCCGACTCTCTGACCTAAGGTTACTTTCCTTCTGACCCACATACCTTTCATGTAGTTAGTACGTAATATATAAATTTCACTTATCAAAAATACCTTTACTTTGCCCTTGTTCATGTGAGGCTATTCCCCCAAATTCTTTGACTATTACTTGTAAAATTAAGGGAAAGAACTGAGGCATTAAATTAGCCAGAGTCAGATGGATGGACTGTATTTTCCAAAATTACTGGGTCTTGGGGTCCTGCTGCTTCTTGAAATGTTTGGGGAAGAAAGTACTTAGCAAGCAGGGAACTCAAATTAAATACAATCCATTTCACTTCAAGTCTGTGTCCATTTCATTTGAAAGACCCATATCCCCAATCTCATCTCTCATAATTGATTTGGAGATTTGACATTCATATTGTGGAATTCGGGACTGTTTGGGCACTGTGTTCACTAGTTTTATTCCAGATTTGACCTCTAATTTTATGTTGTATTTATTGTCTGTAATGTATTTAGATGACAGGGGGAGAGCAGGAAGATAGATGTGGTCCCTGACTCCCAAACCTTATAGTTTAAACATAGACTGTAAGAGAATAGAGAGTAAGGCAGAAAAGGGAGGCCAAGGAGAAGAATCAAGGTGAAGCGAGGAGAGAGAAGAAACCAACGTAACAAGCTATGTGTCCAAGCAGTAAAGACTGAATGCTGAGGAAAAGGAGTCATGCTTGGGAGCCTTAGTGGGGCTGGAAATTGAGTGGCAATTTTACCTCTAGGAGAACCATCATCAACCACTGAACTGAGTATCCAGTGCTTTCAATGTCTTGACAAGAGGCATTCAAACTACAGTGGTGATGGACAGAATAGGTAAGAAATGCAAATATTATGGAAATACAGTTATCTTCACAATATCTCAGCCTGCACTCATGCCAAAAAGCACTGCAGCTGATCTGAGGACCCATCCCATGCCACTTTCTAGATATTATATATCCTAAAATGAAACCAATATAATTTAATAAAATGTAGTTAATAACTACAGAACTGCATGTATACAAAGACCGCAGTATCTTAAAACATATTAAAGCCCTATGAATGCAGACAAATGATCCATTATTTTTTTTGGTTTGTCCTAAATTCATTGGGGTACTTTATAGGAATGAACTCTCACACTATTTTCTCAAACCTTGAATAAAACTTATAAACTGAGAAATTACAGTTTTAAATCTTCAAAGGCAAGAACTAATGGATTTTTTTTTATATTCCGGGATGAAAATCATTAGTATTAGAGAGTTTAAAGAGGCTTAAGATTTTTGGAATATATTACAGGATAATCATCTTTACTAAATTAAAACACATCTATTCAGATATACCAATGATAGAAGGAAATTAAAATTATAATTTTTTCATTGACCAAAGGTGATAAAAATGCATGTACAATGGGGATCTGAAGACACATAACAGGACATTGCATCTACATATGGACCAGGAACCTTTTACTAATGATATATTTAGTCTTTTGAAATTTCATGCAAACTCAGAAACCATTTTAAAGAAAGGAGAGGGGAATAAACACAACCTTGAACATGATCAAACAAGGAAATTGAAGCTTTATTTATTTATCACTAACAAGTAGATGAAGTAGGGCCAATACAATTGAGAAGCTGAAATGGTTGGTTAAGAGCTGACTTCTAAACTGACACATCTCTGTATGAGAGTTGAGTGAAAAAGAAAGGGGAATTATCCACTGAAGGGAGCACTAGGACCCTCCATGGGTCTCCTGATAATGCAGCTGTGCTGTGGAGTGGCATGAACACAGAGAAGACCAATAAAGAAATAAGTGGGAAGACCAGAATCCCAACCGAGAAAATGGAGGGGGAGAAGCAACCCCATTCAGTTTAATTATCCATGTTTTTGTTGTCCTTCATTATCCTGAGGCTGTATTTCACTGTTTGTGTGAAGGACAAAGTAAATGTCTTGAATGGGAAACCAGACATGATGGCAAATCTCAGTGATACCAGCACTTGGAAAACTGAGGCAGGAAGATTACAAGTTTAAGACCAGCCTAGGCTACTTAGCTAGTACCTGATCAGCTAGGATTGTATAGTGATAGCTTATCTCAGAAAACCAACCAACCAAAAACTAAAAACCATAACCAAACCAAACCAAACCTACCAAACAAACAAACAAACAAAAAAACCTATGAGGAAGAGAATTGAGATAGTTTAATATTTTTGTTACATTTATTTGTGGGGTGTGTGTGTGCAAAGGATACGTTATTCCTATGAAAGTCAGAGGACAACTTGTGGGAATTAGTTCTCTCCCGCCATTCACCAAATAGGTGCTAGGGATTGAATTCAGGTCACCAGCCTTGGTGGCAAGCACTTTTACTTGCTGAGTCATCTTACCCTCCTAATAGTTAAAGTATTGCAAAAGGAAGAGTTGATGTCACTAGCAAAGATATTTGGAAAGTGAGTTTTTCATTTCTGAGTGTTTCTGTGATGTCTTACACTGAAGCAGAGAACTCTTTCTGATTTCTTCCTCCTACCTAGAAATCGGAGAATCCATTTGAAGGTGCATCCATTGAGTAGAGCAAATGTCCAAAGTAGCCACCACTGTCAGAAGCAAATTAGAAGCCAAGTAAATCAAAAGCAGCAAAGGGCTTAACTATCACAGCTCAGATTTGTTCCCCAGAAATATAGCTTATATGGTCTCTTAATTGCTTTTGTGTTGCTGTGATAAAACATCATAACCAAAGCAACTTATAAAAGAAAGTATTTAATTTGGTTTACAGTTTCAGAGGGTTAGAGTCCATAATGGCAGACTAAAGGAACAGGTAAGAGTTCATATCTTGATCCATAACTATCAAGCGGGGAAAGGCATGGACTTTTGAAATCTCAAAGTCACCCTCAGACATATCTTCTTCAACAAGATAATACCTGCTTATCCATCTCAATCAGTTCCCCTCAAATAGGAAATGAATATTAGAATTTTATGGGAGCCATTCTCATTCAGCCACGATCAGGTATTGAAAAACTCTTAGTTCCACACCCACATTTCAGTAAATTGACAAGCACACAGGTGAAGTATGAAAAAGAATCATTTTCTTGTTTTTCCCTTCCATGGTTAAAAAAAGGGGGAGAAATGTCAGTAATTTTATACCCAAATGTCAATGTAAAATTAATGTGTTTGCACATGTGCATGTGACTTATGTTTGTGTGTGTATGTATGTGGTGGTGGTGTGTGTGTGTGTGTGTGTGTGTGTGTGTGTGTGTTTGTTTGTGTGTGTGTGTGTGTATGTGTAGAAACCAGAAAAGAATCTTGGGTGTCTATCCTCAGGAATTGTCTACTTTTTTAATTTTTTTTTTTTTTAAAAGACAGAGATTCTTCATTAGCCTAGAATTAAAAAGAGAAACTAAAAATTAATGAGAACAGCATTCAGTTTATAGAGTTAGAAGAATAAAGTAAGAATGAACTGTCAGGAGTTAGGTAGAAGGCTGGGCAGGAGAGGCAGCTTATTGGTAGAGTAGATTCCCAGTGTGCATACAGCCCTGTGTTTGACCACAATAGTATAAAAAATGCAGAAGATAGGAAGAAAGAAGGAAATAAAACACTAAATTAAAAAACAAAATGACAGACTAGAGTAGATGTACACGGAAACATCAAAACAAAAAAATCTGTTTTTTGAAAATATTAATAAAAATATATACACAGCTATACTTACTAAGAAAATTTGGATAAAATGAAATAATATTAAGAATATATATCTCTGACTATATAATCATTAGATATACTATAACTATAATATAGGGGTATTATAAATTTCCCTTTAATATATATGTACAATATATTACATATGTTGTACATATATAAAATATAATAAAAGGATATTATAAATAAAGGGATATTATAAATAACTTGGTCAAGCACTTGAATTTTTGGACAAAAAGTAGTATGTTAAAAAGGAGTCAAGAAGAGACCAAAAGGGATGGCGAGGTGGCTCACTGGGTATTTGCTCCCAAGCCAAATGACCAGAATTCCATCCCTAGGACATACAGTAGAAGGAGAGAACTGACCTGACCGTGGTAAATTGTTCTCTGACCTCTAGCACCCTATTGCATGCCCAGTCCTCACACTCACAGTGCCCTCCCAACAGAAAAGTAAATTCTAATAAAAAAGAACCACAAACCATCATGATCTACCAGCCATGGAGAAAGATAAAAGTCTCCCCACAAGTACACCATGATATAGTTTTCCTGATTCAAACCCAGAAGAAACAAATAATTCAGAATTCAAAAACGAAGAAATATCTTCCAATTAACTTCACAAGGGAAACATTGGTGCCACCTTTAATGAAGATAATATAAGACATTTATTTATATGTTAATTCCTGTTACAAATATTTGCAAACATCCTAAGGAAAATATTAGCTAATTGAATTCAGCAATCTGTAGGCATGCAGTTTGACTAGTTTGGGTGAATCTCAGTTGACCTTTAACCAGGAATGTAAGCTTAGTTTACAACAATAAAATTAATTAACGTGATTGACACACAGATGACGAAAACAAGTGATATCATCACAAATACATTCAAAGGAGAGTTCCATGGGACAACACACACCTAACACTTTACTGGGATGCTTCAGATCAAAGCTCAGTTATTCTCCATGCTATCCTCTGTCTCTGAGCTACCACCATATCCCATCTCACAGCCTTAAATCATAGCAAATTGGGATTCTTTCATCTTACATAGAACATTTATATCACAAACAAATTTTGAGAAGCCGACTTAAATGAGCATGAAATGGCAGAGGGTCAGCAAAAGCCAATATACAAAGAACAAAGTGGAGGAGCCTGCCCTACGGAATATCAAGATTTACCTGGTAGAGAATGTCACCAGACATGACAATACTGTGCATGGTAGACAAACTGATGTGCCAAAGAGAATGGAACTCACAAGACCCGTATGGAATTATGACATTTTCTTCAGAATAGACATTACAGATGGGTGGCAGATAACATCAGGCCAGTTGTTAATGAAGTTGGGGGGAAAGAAGGAAACATGACAGGAAGGACAGGAAGGGGGGGGGAGCGAGCTTGGGTTTTGCTGAATCATCTTTGATCACCGCTTCTTCCATTTACTCTTGCTGCAGTTAATCTCCGTGGATAGCAATTGTATTCCACGATCATCCCTGCCATGCTCAGGGTCTATTCTTGCTTTCCTTATTTCTCACACATTATGTCCCACTAATCTTCATAACTGTTATGCACACCCTACTAATTCTTCGCTGTGCTACGGCCAGGATTCTTATCAGTGGAGCTGTACCCCAGCATGCAAACAAGTGAAATACCCCAACTGGATTCCTACAGTATTGCAACTATACCCTAAGGCTTCAGGACTGGGTGTGGCCTCACTGTGTAAGGGTCTCCTCTTGTGAGGTCCCCTGTGGCTCCTACTTTTATTACTATAAGATTCCAGTTGATTTCCAAATAAGTTTCTGGTGTTCTTAAAAGTACAGAGTATCCTGTTCCATTTATAGTTTTATTTCTGTGTCTAAAATGAATGATTAGTAAATATTTGAAGAATGTATAGATTAATATGAGTAAAAGTATAGATGAGTAAATGTAAAGTCGCTAAATTGCACAATGCAGATGTCTGAAATATGTTCATCTTACATGCTCGCCTTGTTCTGCCCCTCAGTGGGGCCTTCCCTGCCCCTTTGATGGAGTTTAAGATGATATTATTTGAGGCTAATGTAAACTTCCTTTTCACACATTCTTCCTTTCCTTCACACTGGCTAAAAACATTCTGCTCAAAAGCAAAATCGAAGTTACTCAAGGTTAATTCACTTCTTTTCTAGAATGTTTCTTTCCACCTTTTAGAGTGCTTCTTTCCTTTGATACTTAAAAAAAAAAAAAAAATCAATTTTAAAATAAAATGTTAGATCCTTTTTAAAAAGTGATCCATTTTAAATTAAAAAATTACTATATTTCTTCCTTCTGTGAAACAAACAAACAAATAACAACAATAAAAACAAACAAAACCTAGAACTCTTTGGAGTAGCTCAGATGTCCCATAAATGTCTGCCGGCTGACTGAAGGATTAGAGGCACAACAGCTCCTATTATTTATTGCTCTTATATTTTTCATGTCTTCCTGAAGAACTTTGACGGGCCAATAGAAGGCCTGCTAGACCCAAACAGCCCTCCCATGAAGAGGCCAGTAAGTAAGACACCAGGGCAGTGTGTTCCTGTGCGACGACTCAGAGTTTTAAGAAATGGAGACAAGAAAAACTTCAGATCCCTGGTGATTGGCCCGGACCCCTCACCTGGATGGAAATCACGGTAAGAGCAACAGCCTGTTCAGAGTCAGCTTCTGGAACACTTTTCAGGTTTTGTAGATGAGTCTCTTCTTCCTCCTTAATGGTTTCTGGAGGAAATGTATACTTATTTATAAAAAGGGCCCTATTTGAAGATGAAAACATATGCACATTTTTATTTAGTTCCTGTATCGGGCGCTTAAATTGATCTCTTCTGTTTTCATCTAAACACAAACAGAAGAAGAGTAAGTCAGAAATGAGTGGCTGAAATTTAAACAGCTCTCTGTATTTTCAACGAGCACTTTTGAGTTTTACTAGTGTGTCTAGAAATAAATGAACTCACAACGTGCTTATTAAAGTTAGCTTTTAAATTGTTTAATTGTAGTAATAATTATTCTTACATCCTTGGGTTAAGAAACACAGTTCTCTGAAGTACTCGGAAATCATTGATCTGTAGTTAAAAGTTATCCTGGATTCAAATAAAATCATCTCAAACATCGCATATTTCTCTACCACTGGAGACAAATCACTTGCTCTATGTTTTTATTTTATGACAAAGGGAATCTCGGATTGCTGAAAAGCTTTGATGGAATGAGTTAAACACATTGTTTCTCATATAATTACCAGCAATGTTACCTCGTGACCCTTCTTCTGAGATATTTAGGATATCTGAGGCTGCTGATAATAGTTTAATATTACTCTCTTCACATCGATTAAATATACTTCATACATCACTGAACAATGAGTAACGTTCAGATTGGCTGTCCACTGAACTGCCTGTAAAGATGATAAAGTAAAGAATTAATCTTCAAAGTAAAGTCAAGCCTGAAATTGAAATCTTTGACGCATACATCTCATAATTAGCTCATTCTGCTTGATGTAAGATGCGAGGGCAATGCCCTTAAAAAAGGTCTGACTTTTTCTAAACACTCAAAGTTAACACATCATCTATCCTTTCTACATTTACTCCTTGTTTCTTATTTTGTATAACTTATAATTACAATTATAAGTTATACACAGATAACATCCTATCACCTTATGTTTAAAGTGCTCAGCTTAGTCAAGGAATTCAAAAGTATTTAGAGAGATTGGCAAATCTGAACAACTATCCTGGCAAAGTGTGGACTGCCCATTATCTGAATGCTTTGCTCATAGAACATCATGTCCTGCTTAGTTCAACAAGCATTCAGACATTAGCAAGCCACTTTGCTCACCATTTGAATTACTTTTGCCCAAATAATTAAAATACAGTGACTTGGCAAGAAAACCCTTCCAAACAGAGATAAATGTTCCTTTATCATTTGCATGGAGTGATCCACGCAAATCCCCAGCTGTGTGGAAATACTTGTTAACAAAAGGGATAGATAGAGGAGTCCCAGTGGAAGAATAAGGACACCAACCCACCCATAATAGACCCAAAATGGGTCCTGCCTACAAGGTGTGCAGGGACAAAGATGGAGCAGAGATTGAGGGGATGACCAACCAAAGACTGGCCCAAATTGAGACCCATCCCATGAGCAAAAACTAGTCCCTAACACTTTTAATCTCTGTTATACTAGGAGACAAGAGACCATCATAACTGTCCTCTGAGAGTGTGACTTAACAGCCTATGGAAACAGATGCAGAGATCTACAGCCGAACATTAGACAGAGCTTGAGAAATCTTGTGGAAGAGTTGGAGAAAGAATTGAGGGACCTAAAAGGGATAGGGTCTCCACAGGAAGACCAACTGAGTCAATTAACCTGGACCCTGTGGGGTTCCCAGACATTGAATCACCAAGCAAAGAGCAAGCGTGGGCTGGACCCAGCCCCCCACCCCTGCCTATATGTAGCAGATGTACATACAGCTTGGTCTTCATGCAGGTCTCCCAACAACTGCAGCAGGGGCTGTCCCTAAACCTGTTACCTGCCTGTGAATCTTGTTACCCTAACTGGGCTGCCTTGTCTGGACTCAATGAGAGAGGATGCACCTAGTCCTGTAGTGACTTGATGTGCTAGGGTGGGGTGATACAAAGGGGGGTTCTCTCCCTTCTCAGAGGAGAAAGGGAGACAGGTATGGGGGAGGGGTTGTGGGGGTACTGAGAGGGGGTTTCAAACAGGATATACAGTGAATAAATAAATAAATGAAATGAACAAAGTAACAAAAAAGACACAGCTAACTCAAGAGAATGGTCATGTGGCCCATCTCCAGAAGGAACACATTGGAGTCTGTAGAATGGCATACCAAAGTTGGGCAAATTATTGGGCTTGCTTTAATAGACCTAAGCTAAATACTTTTCAGAAGAAAAGATTCTACTGACACATGGAATACTTTGCTCTCATTAACATGAAATGTATGTATGTATGTATGTATGTATGTATTTATAAAAAGTTGAGCTATTGTGACTGTATACACACACACACACACACACACACACACAATGATATAATGATAGAAATCTAGCTCTGGCCCCAAGCCATTCTTCAGCTATGCAACAACTTGCTGTGGATGGTTTTGAGGGTTTGCTGTTGGTATTGGTTCCAGCATCTACAAAGACAGGACAGCGCCTTCCTTTCTCTATCATGATCACCTGCTGTGCTGTTGCTTCCTTACTCAGTACCTGTGCTGCTTGCTCCGTCACATCAAGGAATAAAGCATGAGAGAGCCCCTTTAATACCAGCATTAAAGGCCTATAGTAGGTGCCAAAGCAGTGCTCACACATGAATGATTAGCTGTATTTGATCTGTTTTTCATTTCCTAAAATACATCAGTTATCAAAACTGAACAGAAAAGTTCACTGACTTGAAAATTGGAATAAAACTATATTCCAATCCAGCATTCTTATTCTGATCATCATTGTTAAAATTTTATTTAGGTATAGATTCACAGTGGAAGTAAGCAAAACGCTACAGGGAAAATTTATGTCGTCTCTTGTTAGGGTCCAGGAGTTGCTTCACAAACCACAGTCTCAGCCAGACTGGGACAGGTTATTGAATGCACACCCCAAGACTTATCAATTGGGGCCCATAGCTCTGAAAGCTAAATATTTCTTTACCCAAATATTTCTCAGTGCCAGCTTATAAAGGCTAAAATTGCAAAACCCACAATGAGCTCATAGACAGGTGCAGGAGGTGCTGCCCAGTGGTCAGCCCTCACTCAAGCTACTTTAGACATGACAGTTCCTATTGACCTTTAATTTGATGGGTCCTAAGTGAAGCTTAGGGTTGTGGAATTTCTTAAGATTAACAAACCTCATAACACAGAACATAATAGGTTATGTGGTCAGCATGACCCTGCTCTGAGTCAAGTTATTTTTCTGTGTAAATAACTGACAGACATGCTACATCAACGATACAAAATAGCTGGCGGGCATGGAATAAAATGGCTAGAACTATGCTAAAAGGGCAAGCCTCAACACTCTGAGGTTTTTTCCAAGTAAATAAATTTACATTTCAGAATGTTTAGCATTGTGAGAAAAGGAACCAATTAATGCAAGTAGATTTTCTTACATAAATTCCTCAAAGAATACATGTTTAACATGCCCTATCATTAAGTATATATTATGGTGTTTTTACTTAGTTATGAAATGTGTGGTTTAATATTTAACTATGTTAAAATTTGAAATTTTATCTTTTAAGGGAAGGCAGATAATTGGGAGCAAATTATGATAAGTTAAGGTCTCACCACTTAAAACATGTTGTTAAGACATGCTGTAGCTAATCAAATGTCAAGTACCATGACTGTGTCTCAAATTATTTGTTTCAGAAATGTTAATGCTGAAAGGAAAGAGAAAAGTCATGCCATGAACTACTCTGAAACAGAAAGAAACCAGATTGAATTTCACCACCTTTTGGAGAGGTAAATGTTTACTCTTTGAAATGCAAAGGTGTTTTGTGTGTGAATGCTTGAGTGATAGTGCTTACCAGATAACACACAAAACATTCCTTTATATAAGTTGTAAATACAATGATTACAGACAATTTAATTATGTGTGTGTGTGTATGTGTGTGTGTGTTCACACGTGATGTGATAGGAAGGCAAAGCTATACAATCTGCCCTCAAAGTTAAATTGGAAATTCCAGAAATAAGAATAAAAGAGGCCTGGCATTTGACTGTAGATAATCTGCCTTCAGAAGACACACTCATTATTAGGTTTTAGAAACCAGTTATTCTCTGCTCTCTGCTTTGATGTTGGCCAGCATGGAACTAGTAAGAGGAAAGAGTGCACAGAAAACTCCTTACCTTTGCATTCCACAACCTTCTCAGAAGGGACAGAGTCAGCACTAAAGCTAGGATTCCAGAACTTGGTAAAAGATAAAGGAAGATTAATTAGCCACTCACTCCTCATCTGTGACCCAACTGTCCTAATGTGTTCCAACAGGTGAACATTCACTCTAGAAAAATAGGAGTGAGGGACCAGAAGCTGGTATACCATGAGCTGCACTGTAGGCTCACAGATGTCCAGGAAAATGAGATGGCATTGGAGTAGCTCTTTTGGTATCAATCAAACAGAAGCAGGGTGATCCCACCAGCTGTTGTGAGTGAAGAAGCTCACTTAGTGCCCACTGGTCCATCAAGTGGAACATAAGATGATGTACTTCTTACTGGCTTATTTCCTTTCAAGACCCCCTCAATGAAATAACTGGTCTCCTTATCTGCTTAGTTGCTGCAAGCTGAGGTAGGAAATAAGAGTTAGAAATGCTTCCTATCTGAGTCTTGCTAAGCACCGAGTCATCTCTAACTCACACAGTGGTACATGCTACCATCAGCAATGTATGGCAAGACCTTCATCCCAACCACACTGTTTAGGAGCTAGCCCAGCACATCTGTCAGCTCTAATTCTCCTTCCCTAGGGTTAGGTATAGCTAAGGGCAACACATCTATGCTCCAATACCTTCAGTGGCCTCCTGCTGTCCATAAACAGAAACTCAAGTTTGTTATTCCAGAATCCTGAATACCTTCAAGCTGCTTCTGTCTTCTTTCTAGGCTCATCAGATCTCCAACCCATTCATACACTCAGGTCCAGCCTTCAACATTTCTATTATAGTTTCAATTAATTTTTTCTTGAGCGTTTCATTTCTACCTTTCCCCCACTATGCCTCTTCTCCTTTCTCAAGTTTATGACCTTTCCTCTTCTTCTGTAATTGTTCTTGTTACACACACACATACACACACACACACACACACACACACATCCTTGCTGAGTTCCTTCAGTGTTTCTCATATGAACATGTGTTTAGTGATGATTAAACTTGGGATTGGATGGCCTATCCAGGGCTCATCTCTGGAGAAAACTCTGCACCATGGATTGCCAATAACTCTTCCTAGGGTAGGATCTTCTGGAATTTCTCACATCCATGTTGGCATGTTAATTGGTATAGACATTCATTATGCAGGTACGGTTTAAGCAGCCATACTGTTGATATTTCATGAATGCAGCATAATGTCCATGTCTAGATGACACTATATTAACAGGTGCCCTATTCTCTGACTCTTACAATCTTTCTGACCCTCCTCCATGGCATTTTTTGAGCCACAGGTTGTGTTGTAGGTCTCCCATCAGGATTAGACACCCCACGGTTACTTACTGTCTGCATTTTTACCAATTGTGGATATCTGTAGTAGTCACTGTCTACTGTGAAAAGAGGCCTTTATGATGGGAGTGGGTGGGTGTTACACTTATCTGTGTGTAAGAGGTAGAATATTTAGGATGCAGTTATAAACTATATTGGTTTAAGAAAATGGAAGTAGTGGGTTCTCCTCTAGGGTCCATGATCTCTCCAGCCACGGGAGGTTAGCTAGGTTTATAATACTAGGCATGAATTCCCCTCCTGTTGGGTGGGCTTTAATTCCAGTTAAACAGCTGTTAATTACCCCCAGGTAGTGCCTTTGGAGGAATCTTTCTTTGTAGCCAATCCTTTGTTGTAGCCAAGGCTTTGTAGTTGGGAGGTCTACTGACACTTTGACACTTTGATACCTTCTTATTTTATTAGAAGAACTAGTCCTCAGGAGGAAGCTTCCATGCCAGTTGCAGCTTGATTCCTCAAAGTTCTGTGTCTGAAGTGTGTGGTGTATTCTGCAATTGGGACTTACCTTTAGATTTTTGGAGGCCACCAAGGCAAAGGCGATAGCCTATATTGTTGTAGGTGTTTCTCAGAAACTCTTGACCAACAACTTGAAAAGAAGTTTTCAATATGGCATGAGAGTTTTTGTTAGATAGTCTATGTCTCCTGGGAAAAACACTTCACATAGTATAGCTGCATTCGAACTATATACCTGCCTAAATGTGTAAGTGTATGTACATCTGTATCTTTACAAAAGCTTATAAAATAATGTTTTCCTCATGGCCTTTTTATACTTCTCTTCCTCTTTCCTTCTATGTTATTCTTCCCTCATCTCCAGTCAAAATCTTATCTGCCTACCTTTTCCTCTGCCCCTCTTCATAGCATCTGATCTTGGTGAACTCCTATTCATGCCTTAAAGTCCAAGCCAACGTCATTTCCTTAGATTACCCCCCCCCCCAGGAAAGAATCTACTGGTTTCCTTTGTTCTTAAAACACATGGGCCATTGCTTACAACAATGCATCAGGCTGATGGTCTGCTGATGATCTGTCTCCACTCCTGGCTAGAGAGATATCGCCTCCAGGAGTCCTGAATCTATGTCATTCATCTCACTACCCACAAAATATTGTGTGAAACTGAGCAGGGAGAGGATCAATGACAGTACCAAACAAAAAGAATTCTTGTTGCAGTCAGTTCCTGGGGGAGGAGATGAGGAACTGCTTGGTGAAGGGGTAGCTTTGGCATCTTTGGGGAAAGCATGGAACTTCAGCTGAATATATATATATATATATATATATATATATATATATATATATATATATATATATATATATGGACACACTGACTCTGGGGCCCTATTCTTGAGTAATCACTAATGGCCAGGCCTTGGTTTCTTCTGCTCTCTTACCTTACTACTGGAAGTTTTATGTATGCAACATCAATTTATATGTCTCTTATTACAGGTGCACCAAAATTTTGAATTTACCTTCTGCTGCTCGAAGACTTTTCAATGAAAAAGGGAAGGAACTTTTTTCCCTGAAAGACATACAGAGAGATGAACTGGTAACTGAGGGAGGGTGTGGAATTGGAAACTGATTAAGTGAGCATAAGTGAAGGAAAATACCCTTCAATGCAAGGCTTCTGCGCTTGCCATTCGTATTCTTTCTAGAATTCTCATAAAGGAGTCAGTCATCAAAAGCGATGCTAATCAATAGCATTGCTGCCTTCCTTTGGCCTGGCCTGCCTGACAAAATATGATAAATAAATATATATATGCTTATTGAGCCTCTTTTAAAAGATACCCTTTTTTTGTATGTTATGCTGGGGTTACTCAGTGTTCTCTATTTTTTCCAGATGGAATTCTGGGCAGACAACCTTAAAATAAATAATAACTAAAGATAACTGTGGCCTAAAGATAAGTGCAGAGGAGGCAGCTGGGCACAGGGAGTATGGGTGTGAGGTTGGTGAGATGGATTAGGGAGCAGTCGCTAGTGCTTAACTCACCATCCCGTAAGTGTGAAGACTGTAGCAGGGCTGGTTGTCAGACTTAGTGTCTACAGGAGAATGCGAGGCCCATTGCTCAAGAAAGGGGTACCTAAGGGGGTCTCTCCTGCATCCTCATGGAAAGAGCTAGGTGAGTGTGTGATTGTGTAAGAAGTGGCACTGGGTTTCTCTTCAGACCAGGCACTTTTTAACATGTCATTACCGCTCCTCATCTTTAAGAAACTATGCACCAGGTGTGGTGGTATATCCCTGCGCTCCTGGCTGTCAGGAGACTGGAGCTAGATTGATTTTAAAGCTCAAGGCGAGACTGGGCTACACAGAGGGACACTGTGAAGGGGGAGGGCAAGAGGGACAGAAGGAAGGAGAGAAAGAAAAAAAAACATATTTAAGGGTATTTAAGAAATAGATACAAGGAAAATGAGGAGAAAGTGCCATCTATAACACATTATCCAGAAATTACACATCAATATTTTGTGCACAATTTTAATATTGTATAATAAGCTAAAACTACCTTAGAAGAGAAATATTGTTTTTATATAGTCTTTTTAATTGAAATAGAAGTCTATCACTTTTTCTGCCTCTACTGTGTACCAATCCACTCTTCTTCAAAGCTCCCATGTGTCGCAGGATTTTCCCTGTCCAATTACATTAGGGCAATAGGAGCCCTGTGATTGGACAGGGAAGAGGGAGGCGGAGCTAAGAGTTGGAGAGACAGGAGCATCTTGGGGAGAGAGGAGGGAGCAAGATGGCAAGGGATGTGAATCAGCATGGCTATGACCAACCACAGGTTGTTATGAATCGTAAAGGTTAGAATGTTGGAATAATTTGTCTAATCTAGGTGGGTAGCTTTATCATTATCAATTGGCTCTGAAATTATTGTATTGGCATTTTGTAAATTGTGATCGTATTGATACATAAATCTGATTGGTTAACTATATGCTTAAGAGAGAATGCCAAGGAGGGAAGATGAAAGTGGGTGGGTGGGTGGGAGGGGGAATACCCCCATAGTGGCAGGGGGAGGGGGAGGGAATAGGGAGGTTCCAAAGGGGAGATCTAGAAAGGGGGAAACATTTGAAATGTAAATAAAGCTTGAAAAAAAAAAAGAGTTTTAATTCTACCAGTTAATTGAGATGGCTGTCATGGGGTGGGCAATTATTGCGTGGGTCTGGAGGTAGAGATCTGCCAAGGGACTCAGTTCCAGCACAGAGAGATGGCTGAGCTGAGATCACCCGGCTGGAGCTCTGCCACCCACCTGCACAAGTGCAGGAACGTGCAGGTTCTCCTTTTTAAATATTTCCCACAACACCCATGTTCCCCCCACTCTCAAGTTGGTAGCCTCTTTTTCCTTTGATTATTATTTGTAAAATAAATAAATAAATAAATCCTTTTTTCCTCCCAGCCCCTGCATCCAGAATGATGAATCTGACACTAATCATTTATTAATAAATACCTAGGCCACAAGCTTTGGCTCGTTCTCCAACTAGCTCGTAACTTATTTAACCCATTCATACTATGCTATGTCATTCACACGGTTAGGTACGTCTCCCTAGCTTCGTGCATCCAAGTCCAGAGCAAAGCTCCTTTTATTCTATTCCCAAGTTCATCTACCTGCTGGTTTACATCCATTTCCTCAGCATCCACTTGAATCTCCCATTATTCTATCTCAAACTCCTCTATGTGGCTGGTTACCTCTGCTCAGCTCCCATGTTCCTGACCTTCATTCTTTGATGAACCTCCTGTGCCTTTGACTATTTCCCAGAATCCTCTTTCTTCCTGCCAGTGTCCCACCTCCTATTTCCTGCCTCAGCTCGTTGGCCTGAGACTTTTTTTATTGACAAATATTGCTTATAAGAAATTCTTTTCCCAGCACTTGGGAGGCAGAGGCAGGCAGATTTCTGAGTTCAAGGACAGCCTGGTCTACAGAGTGAGTTCCAGAACAGCCAGGGATACACAGAGAAACCCTGTCTAGAAAAACCGAAAAAAAAAAAAAGGAAAGAAAGAAATTCTACCATTATCGACAAATATGTATGTTTGTGTGAATATGCATGAACAAGATCAGAGCAAAGGCAGTATCAATTGACATGTTAACCTGGAAGAACAATTTATGGGATCCTATGCTTGGACAAAGAACTTCAGGCAACTGCTGATTGCTGGGAGAGGGAGAATTAGCCTCTCCCAGGGATGAACCCCTTATTGATTATCTAATTCAGAGTGATCAGCCTTAAAAGCATATACATACAAGTAGAAAGATGGATTTAGCAGGGTGGGTGTGTGAGTGTGTGTGTGTGTGTGAGAGAGAGACAGAGAGAGAGAGACAGACAGAGAGACAGAGAGAGACAGAGAGAGACAGAGAGACAGAGAGAGAGATCTGTGTGGGTTTGTACAGATGCATGTAGTTCATCTAAAACCATAAGAGGGTGTTGTATCTCCTTCAGCTAATTTACAGGTGGTGGTGAGTCACCCATTGCAGATGCTGGGATCCAAAACCCTGCAAGAGTGGTACATGTTCTTAACTGCTAGCCATGTTTCTAGCCTACATTAATATTTCGGTGTTTATAAAATACAAGTCCATTTATGCAAGGGATCTTAATTTTTTCCAGGAAGGGGCAGGTAGTGAAGATCTTAGGCTGCGGTGACTATATGGTCTCCAATGAAACACCAGCAATTGACTGCATTCAGACAAACGGGCAAGCCTCTTTCCCAGCAAAGCTGTATTTACCTAAAGGACCAGTAGCCCACATTGGCCATTGTCACAGTTTGGCAGCGTATGATTACCAGTCCTTTTCTTCCTTTCTTCCCTTCCATCTCAGAAACTTATTTGTAAACCTTTTTATTTGTAAGTGACTTCAGTCCAATAGGAGTTGCAAGAAGGCTGTGAAGCATGTTTGCTGCTCTATGTCGTGCTGTGTGAAAGGCTAGCATCTGCTGGTGAGCATGGAAGAGGCCTGGGGTCTGACAATAAATGGAGTTAGGGCTTTGCCTCCCCCCTTGTACTCTGCAGGATCGGTGCCTTTCTCAGCAGTTCCTTCCTTTTCATTACTAGGTGGTATTCCACAACACTGCACTTGGGCCGTTCTCCCACTGTCAGGTGTTCCAATTGCTGTGATTACTTCTATTTTGAGGTGTTTCGAATAAAGGTGCTCCGACCCCTTCCACACCATATCCCAGGCTCATGTCTTTGATAGGTATACGTTTCATGTGGAGATCACTGGATCAATCCCGACCTCTCCATTGTTCAACAAAGGAAGCAAGTCTTCCTAAGGAGCCTCGAGTTTGACATTTCCAAGATGAAAACCTTTTGCAGCATGCACAAGGTGGAAGGTAGGCTTTGAACTTATCTTACTTTGATGTCCTAACATACCTGATGATATTGCTTTATATTTTAAAAAATCATGTTTATTTAAGCAGGCATCTTGCTGTTTAGCTCTTTAGCCTCATTTATTAAAGTATATTTAACAGGGTTGCATATTTTGTTACCTAATATACTTTGGAAGAGCAAAGAGATTTAAAAAACCAACATAATCTCTTTTATCTTTTATAGATATATAGCTATTGGTGAGCCCCATGCATTCTTATCCCCCCCCAAAAAAGACTAAATGTATGATCATGTTTTAAATATTGTACCATCTGTTTATGTAATCAATCTCTTAGAGAGGGATTTAGGACTTCTCAGTCTGCAGAACCCCAGTTGGCTGAGAGGAAAAAGTTTTAGGATGTAGATCCTCTTGTGTCTGGGCTCCCGGGCTGGAGTCTATGTCTGCGGTGACTTGTATTTGTTCATTTGGCCCAGATAGTATTTTGAGTGGGATCTGTGCTTCCTGCCTAGCTATGCCTGTTTCCTTCCCTATCTTGCTTTCTGAATCCAGGCAGTGGCCTCTGAGTTACCTCTGAAGTCTTGGGTAGAGAGCCATCTCATCCTTATTTATCAACCAATTTAGGAAGTTTCCAGAAAACATCTTGGCAAATCACAGGTCATAGCTGCACCTTTAGAAAGCCAAGCCCATATGCATGTAGCCAGGAGAGATCATGCTACAGAGTCCTGATGTTTCTCTAGCATTTCCACAGTGAGGCCAATATAGGGAAATAAGATTACTTTTACCTCTGTCCTCCCAGGTCAACACTGAACTTAAATTGTTTGTTCACTAAGTGGGAGGGAAAGGCTTGTGGGAAACTGAATTGGTGCAGTTTCCTGACATACGTAGGTGTCATCTTAGGATAGTATGGCATTTGATGTCAAAAACTGTCATTGGCATTTGGGGAGAAAGCCCAGCCAGCAAATTGCTAGTCACTGGGATTGATTGCTAGTATTCTTGTGAAAAATCAGGTGTAATGGCAAGAACCTATGATCCCAGCACTGGGGAGGCAAAGACAGACTAACTGGCTAGCTAGACCAGCCTTATCAGTGAGTCTCAGTTCTTAGAGGAAAGTCCTGTCTTAAAAAAAAAAAAAAAAATGGCAAAGATGGCTTTGGCTTTAGAAGAACAACATAGAGTTGACTTCTGCCCGCCAGTCCCCACCCCCATTTCTGTCTTTGTACTTTTCCTGTTCTCTGTAGCATCTCACTTTTCCTTGTGAGATCCCTTTTTCTCTTATTAGAGTAAGAAAAAGCCACGACCCTACACATGTGTTTAACAACAAGGTTTCATATGCATCTTTCACAGTATTGCATTTCATGATTGACTACCAGAGAACAATCCAAAGATATGCGCGAGTGCGCGCACGCACACACACACACATACACACACACACACACACACACACACACGCACGCACACGTATGTATATATATATATATATATATATATATATATATATATATATATATAAAATTAAGCTTGGAAATGCCTATTATTAGTACTTTTGTCTAACAATATCTTGAGGGAAAAGAGTGGGCAAACCTCCCGTTAAATAAAGACCAACTTTTTGGTTTAAGGAACACCCAATGGCTAAATGTTTTGCCTTTGTGTGAGTGTGTACTTAGAATTCCTAGTGCTCTACGGTCATACATAATGTCTTTGCAATTTGATCATTTCTTCTCAGCTCTTGTTTTGGAAGCCCAAGGTGACCTTGTGTGCGGGGGCAAACTTGCTGTGAATAAACCTGTAGTGGATTTTGAAAAGGAGAAGCATGGAAAAGGACCAGAGGAGAAGCAGATGGGAAATGCTGCTTTAATAACAGGAGATGCTCCCAGAGAGACTCTGTAAGTAATCACGGTGGCCCAAAAGGGACCAGGGCTCTGTGACTGCAGCCCATCCACCTGCAGTAGTGTGGAGCTCAGCAGGGAACTCAGAGAAGTTTCTGAAACTCAGTCCCTTGAAGACACCATGTTTAATTGGTTTTCTAACAGATGAATGGAGCCAGAGCTTGAGCCATCAGCGTCATCTACTTGCAGTAATGTAGCCATAATGTGACGATTTTAAAAAGACATTACCTTAACATTACACTTTCCTTCTTCCCCTCCCTCCCTCCCCCTCTCCCTCCCTCCCTCCCTCCCTCCCTCCCTCCCTTCTTTCCTTTTTCATTTATTTTTTAATTTGCTGTATTTTGTCCTGGTAAACACTGAGTCATTCTGAGCCATTAAAATGGATTCTGGGGGATCTCCATAGTGTTATCCTTTCGTCATGTAAGCTCCATCTGTGGACCGTTATCTTGCTAACATGTGATTTTTTTTCACACAGTTCATCAATGAGTGTGTACCCTGACAAGTTGAATAATAATCTGCTCTCTGCTACCCTCATGACTGCTTGTCAGTGACCGAATTTGTACCTCACGGTCACGCCCCCATGACACATCTCTTCTTGGTCTAGCATACCAAGTTCTAATAGGTGACAAGCAGTGACCTAAAGGTGACACAATCCTAAGGCCTACCACAGATACATCTTTCTGCCTCAAGTTCTTGTTGCACACTTGTCTGTGGTGACTTCACCATCAATACTAGTTTCAACAGTGCTGTGCATGGATGTACTTGTTAGATCCTCCTCTCTGGTCCTTCCTGTCTAACCTGGGGATTCAGTGTGGGAAAGGGCTCTACATCATGTGCTCTACAGACAGAGTAAGGGAAAAATTGAGTTCATGTCAGAACAAAGCTCCAACGACTGCCTAAATTCATTTATCTTTGTTACAAGCTTTGAGTTTGTCAACATTTATTAATTTCGCATGTGAGTGCTCAACACTACAGGTGTGGAAGTCAGAGGACAAAGACTTATTTCTCTCCTTCCTCTTTGGGCTATGGGGGTCAAACTCAAGTTACCATTCCAGGCAACAGGTACCTACCTGTACCTGCTGAGCCTTGACTGGCTCACCTTGTTGCCAACATAGAGGAAGCCAGTTTTAGGAAGCACTTTTTTTAATGTGACATGTGATCCATCTAGCCCTTGTCTCAAAGCTGCCACAGTCACTGGAAAGCATGGTTTGCTTTCAGAGACCACTTTCTGCCATGTGGCATCTTCATGAAAATTAGGGAATCAGACATAAACTTTGCTAACAACCCTTTCATCTGAAGGATGTTTCTTCTGCCCTCTGAGTTACCATGCTGTACTTAGACAAAACAGAGGGAGGAAAAAGGAAATGTCTTAGAGCCAAAAGATATGCTTTGCTCTGCATTGGTCACATCAAGGCCTGCAGTCCTCAAGGTAACGGGCCTTGTAGCACTCAGTGCTGTGTGGGACTCACACAAACATCCCTGGCAGGCTTTGTGACCTTGTTCCCCACATCTGGAGTTGTCACTGGTTTACAAGGCAGTTTTGTTGACTCACCGTTTTGATGCTCACAACTCTGCTTTGGTGACTCAAAAGCTGGGAGGTAAGAGCCTGCCTGCTTCCACCTGTGGCCAGAGACCCCTGCCTGGGCCACCAAGCCTCCATAGACAAACAGCGCAAGGAGAAAACAAGCCGCCCACTTGTGTGGAGGAGCCAGCGGAAGGAGGGCTCCAGACGCAGGGTCTGAAGAACAGCTGGTCTCCCAAGAATATTAACATCTGGGCTTGAAGGAAAGACAAGCCACGGTCAGAGAGAGAAAGACCAGCTAACACCAGAGATAACCAAATGGTGAAAAGCAAGGGCAAGAACACAAGGAACAGAAACCAAGACTACTTGGCTTCATCAGAACCCAGTTCTCCCACCACAGCCAGCCCTGGATACCCCAACACACCAGAAAAGGAAGACTCAGACTTAAAATCATCAAGAGGATGATAGAAGATTTTTAAGAAGGAAATAAATAACTCCCTTAAAAAATACAAGAGAACACAGGTAAACAACTGGAAACCCTTAAAGAGGACACACAAAAATCCCTTAAAGAATTACAGGAAAACACAATCAAATGGGCAGAATTACAGGAAAACACAATCAAACAAATGAACGAAACCATTCAGGAATTAAAAACAGAAATAGAAACAATAAAGAAATCACAAAGGGAGACAACCCTGGAGTTAGAGAACATAGGAAAGAAATCAGGAGTCATAGATGCAAGTATCACCAACAGAATACAAAAGATGGAAGAGAGAATCTCAGGTGCGGAAGATACCATAGAAAACATGGACACAACAGTCAAAGAAAACACAAAATGCAAAAAGCTCCTAACCCAAAACATCCAAGATATCCAGGATGCAATGAGAAGACAGAACCTGAGGATAATAGGTATAGAAGAGAGTGAAGACTCCCAACTTAAAGGACCAGTAAATATCTTCAACAAAATTATAGAAGAAAACTTCCCTAACCTAAAGAAAGAGATGAACATAAATATACAAGGAGCCTACAGAGAGCCAAACAGACTGGACCAGAAAAGAAATTCCTCCTGTCACATTATAGTCAAAACACCAGATACACAAAACAAGGAAAGAATATTAAAAGCAAAAGGGAAAGTTACATATAAAGGCAGATCTATCAGAATTACACCAGACTTCTCACCAGAGACTATGAATGCTAGAAGATCCTGGGCAGAGTTCATACAGACTCTAAAAGAACACAAATGCCAGCCCAGGCTGCTATACCCAGCAAAACTCTCAATAATCATAGATGGTGAAACCAAAATATTCTATGACAAATCCAAATTTTCACAGTATGTTTCCATAAACCCAGCCCTACAAAGAATAATACATGGAAAACGCCAACTCAAGGAGGGAAAGTACACTCAAGAAAAAGCAAGAAAGTAATCTTCAACAAACTTAAAAGAAGATAGCCACACAAACAATATAAACAACTTCAAAAATAACAGGAAATAACAATCACTATTCTTTAATATCTCTTAACATCAATGGTCTCAACTCCCCAGTAAAAAGACATAGACTGACAGACTGGATCCATAAACAGGACCCAGCATTTTGCTGCATCCAGGAAATGCACCTCCATGTTAAAGACAAACACTACCTCAGAGTAAAGGGCTGGAAAACAATTTTTCAGGCAAATGGCCCCAAGAAACAGGCTGGAGTAGCCATTCTAATATCGGATAAAATTGACTTTCAACTAAAAGTCATCAAGAAGGATAAGGAAGGACACTTCATACTCATCAAAGGAAAAATCTACCAAGAAGAACTCTCAATTCTGAACATCTATGCCCCGAATGCAAGAGCTCCCACTTTCATAAAAGAAACTCTACTAAAGCTCAAAGCACACATTGCACCTCACACAATAATAGTGGGAGACTTTAACACCCCACTCTCAACGATGGACAGAGCCTGTAAGGAGCTGCGTGAAGACAATCCTGATTACTGACTGGGCATCCTTGCTGATGGGAAGCAAGTTCAGAGCACAGACTTTGGGGATGGCCTTCTCATTTTCTCAACATTGCAGACATTGTCCCTTCCTGACTCCCGAGCCCTGTGTGGCTCTCCCTCCCTAACCTCTCTCCATGTCACATCAGCATCTTCCTGTTCCTCCAACGAGTCAAATGAACTCTCAATCTGCTTTTTGCTTGTTTGCTTTTGGTTCTGACTAGAGTGTTCTTCCTTACATAGGGGATTTCTTCCCAGCCCTGTTTTAACACAGACTCTGAGAGAACTCGGAGAGTACACCAGATCCCAAGGCAGTGACCCCCTGCAGTAGTTTCCTTCCACAGAGGCAGGAGAGCACTAGTTGTGGTTACTAATTTTCTTGTCTCTTATCTTTCTTCTTCACAACACATCATGAACTGAGAACTTACTTACCCTGTACCCCACACAAAGAGTTCTATATCTACCATATAGTAGATGCTAGATAAATATTGGTTAAAGGAATGAATAAGTAATGAAGATGCAGCCGATAAGTTAGTAATTTGGTTAATTGATTATTTAAACGAAATAATCTTTTTAAAGGCTTTTCTAAAACTGACTTGGTGACATTTGACTTACCAGGAATATCAAAGGCTGGTAAATTCCAAGTGGGCTGTAGGGTGAGGGTGGCAGGGCTGTGCTTTCTATTTCAAACACAAGATGGCACTGGTGTATTTTCAACCACTGGGGATAGGCTGCCATGGGAAGCTGCTTGTGCTCAGAAGGAGACCTTGGCTTCACTCCAATCTTATATCCACAAGCAGCTCTGGCCTTGGCCCTTGATAAGTGCACAGCCACATGTGTTAGCACCAGAGTTGCCCTGGAAAGCTCCACTCATTTCATAATGCTTGTAGTTACATCAAATTATCACCACCATTTGACTGTCTAAAGTATACCCCAGAGAAAGGATGCTATTTACCCAGTTGCATGCTGGGGCTGAAGTACACTTGCTGCTTTGCCTGTGAGTTTATCCCACCCTTGGCAAAACAGTCTTTATAATGCTACATCACAATCTCACCCAAAGCAAGTGTGTTCTAACAGCAACCTGGAGTTTAGAATCCATGGGTCTGAACAGTGGGCGCTACTCCAACCCAGCTGTGTCTTGAGCATCTAAACTATCACAATTATATTCTAGTGTTTCAATGTACTTTTCTCAATTAAAAAGCTTGTGTGCAGCTGTGCTTTGAGTCACTTTAGATTTCTCTATTGAGAATAAGATTCCTTAACATCTGTAATACATATTACCCTGGGCTACACTGCTTCAGGCAAAACTAGGACCCATTTACCCTGGTCTTAGGAGTGTCATTTCATGTTCATTATGAATTGTTGAAACTACTGTTTAATGATCTTAATATAACCTTAAATATGGGCCCGCTTTTCAAAACTAAAATAGAAAAATTGAGTGTTGTTTATTATGTAATTGAGGGATTTTATTTGTAGGCCTCTACTAAAAGATCTAAATTGTGTACTAGTGAGGTGTGGATTTCGAGATCTAGATACCCCCATGAAAATATGATTTACAGAAGCACCAATATTCTGTAGGCTGTGGTCAGGCTGTACATGGAGACCCTGTGAACATTCTTAGACTTGACTTTGCTCCTGCATCTTAACAGAGATTCTCACGCGAGAGCCCATCTCCGCATGGAGGCCTGCCGCAGGACGCTCAAGTATGCTTGGCAGGACCCTTCGTACACCCTTGCTGCTGATGGCAGCCTTCCAAAGAAAGCAGAGAAAGAGCTCTTTGAAAATGTGCAGCCCCCAAAGAAACACAGGTAAAATGTGCAAAGGATTTCTGTCGGTAGGTTCTATCTGGCCTTGGACCCCCTCACGCTGGTACAAGCACATTCTTTAACATTTTTGCTTTGATTTGCTACTGTGTGTGCCAGCATGTACATTTTTGTCTTGTGATACTGATCAAAGCATCTGGGACTAGTGGGAAGGGGAGGTTCTTTACCCTTTAGCTCATCCTGTGCAGGGGTATATAATGTCTTGGTATGTGAGGTGATTTACTCTTTCTACTAAACAGCCGTTTCATCCACCTGTGAGTCCTGAGAACTTGGAACAGAATTTGAAGCTTTGTCTTCATTGAATGCATGTGTGGATAAGTTACTGAATGCTCTATTAAGATGCCCCCAATTCCCTTAAGAAGCTAGGAAAATACAATTTTTCCTTTTAAATATTTTAGGTCCTAACCCAACGAGATGCTAGGGATGTAACATATGTTGTAGTTTTTCATCTTTAGACTTTTGCTTAACATTATCGTGGTTAGTAGCACATGTGAGTTAAACCATTCCACACGTTTAGCAGTTAGCATTAGATCATGCACAGAGCAGGAGCTCAATGGAGCTCTTTAGATTAATATGTCAATGTGTTCTGATGTTTACAACGTGTCACACATCTGCTTAATGTTTTAATGTCCTTAAGTAAGAGATTTATTTAAATGAACTTCCTAGTATATCCTTATTCTCTTATGACAGTTCTTCACTGAAAATTTTGGAGCCAGAACCCAGAGGTAACAAAAGAAAAAATACTTCCGTTTGCACAGAACACCATTATTTTTCTGTTTTTCCTCTGCATGCTTCCTCTCCTCTTCTTTGCCTTGTTTGAATTTTGCCTTTTCTTCTTTCACTCTACTACTTCTCTGTCTGAACTTTCTTTCTCTTAGCTGGCAAATTTTTCAAATGTTCTCTTAGATAAACATTCATTGCTTTCATAAAAATAAGCTCAGGAGTCCACTTTAATTTTTTCTTATTAACATACAGGGTGTGTGTTTGCGTGTGTGTATGTGTGTGTGCGTGCATGTGTGTGTGTGTGCGTGCATGTGTGTGTGTTTGCGTGTGTGTGTGTGTGTGTGTGCGTGCGTGTGTCATATGTGAGTGTGAGCTGGTGGAGGCCGAAAGAGAACATTGACTCCCAGAATTGGAGTTTGAAGTGTCTGTGAGCTAGTTGGTGGATGCCGCAAGCCAAACTCCAATCCTCTAAAGGAGCAGCCAGCTCACTCCCTCCAGAACCAGGACTCAACTTTCCCCACCAGCTCATGGGCACACTGCTGGTGCCTTGCCGTTGTGCTCCTGGAATATTTACCACTACAAGGTTAATAACTCATGGAGAGCTCAGAACAGAACTCAGTGTCTCCAGTGCATGCACTTCCAGGAGCCATTTTTCTGTTACTAACAATTTCTTTTCTTAGCCATTTCCCAAAGCACAGCAGATCATGGAAGTTGTGTCACCAGGAGTTTGAATACAGAGATGGGCAAATCATTAGCCTCGCTGCTCCTCAGCTGGTCCTCGGGGTACAAGTCTCTAAACCCCGTTCAGGCACAGAGGTTATTTTGGTGGAAAAGAAATCTGATGAAAGTCGCCAACACTGGACATACAAGGCAGACAGCAGGTAAACCCATTGCATTGGGAAGCTTACACATCAAACTGTGCATGAGATCCTAAGAAGTCTGGCATGGTCTCCACACAGAAGGCAGGAGTATAGTTGAGGACTTTGGATTTTCTATTTTACCTGGCTAAAAATTCTTTATCCTAGTAAAAGAAGAGACAGAGAGATAGGTAAGATTTTTAGGTAAGCTACACACAACTTTAGCAGCTGTTAGATTTGGAGAAATGATCTATTCACTTTTAGTTATTTAGTTTTACCTGGCCATTGGCTCAAGACTAGTACTCATCTAATTTACGTTTGCAACAGAAATAAATCAAAAAAGAATTCTAAAGTATTTCCAATTTTGAAGTATTTGGGGACTTTTGTTTATGTGTCTCTCCCCAGTTTATGAGCCTTCCCAGTTTTTCATTCATGAAAATAACTTAAGTGGTTTCTATTCATACAGTAAGCACGACTTCCTACTTGATCAAATGTACTAACCTAATTTAATGGCTGGCCTTGGGTCCAGATTCAAAATGCTCCCAACATTTTCTTGAGAAGATCAGAAGAAATCTAAAACAACTTGGCTGTGTGATTATATTAAAAAAATAATACTAATCTTATTGCATATAATAATTGGTCAGTGGTTATGTTGAAATAGAAAGGGGGTCCTGGACACTTAAGTGTATATTTAGAGATAAAAATGCAAGATATTTCAATTAGTTTTATTTTAGGTTTTCTAGCAAAAATCTGGAGAGAAGGCTCAGCAGTTAAGAGGACTTGTTGCTTCTGCAGAGAACCAGAGCTCAGTTCCCAGAACCCACAGAAGAGTGGGCCCCAAGCTGTCTAACTCTGGGGGACCCAACATCTTATTTTTTGGCCTCCATGGGCACCTGAATGGACATGTGCACGAATACAGCAGACATGTATTTCTGCACATAATTAAAAAATAAATAAATCATAAATTTTAGCAAAAATTAAAATGTCAAGTTTCACTTAGATGAAACAAGACAGAATGTTGACAATGTTTAGGTCCATGATATTTCATTGCCCATTTCTACTTATATTTGTGTACATCTGAACATTAATTTAATACCAAAAAAACTACTTCCTGTTTGTTCTTTATTGCTCTACTTAAAATTCTATCATTACATTTAGTGGGGCTCTAGTGATCTTCTCAGTCTCTTGCATACTGTACAGGGATGTATATTCAGGCATCTGTGCAAAATATTTCTTAATGGGATAGAGCTTGACTTTCACTGTATTCTCTAAATATCTGCACTGCCCATGGTTTAGGCCTCTGCACTTTGGGGCAAATTGAAAAAGCTCATAGAGGAAACAACAGTAGTCCTGGCATGGCAGGAAAGGGGCTAACTCTACTGTGCACATTAGAAAGCACACACTAGCCATTGGTTGTGTGTTGGTGAAGCTGGTGAGAAACTTGCTGGACAGAGCTGCTAGAAGTGTTTCTTTTCTCCATCTGCCAGGGCTATAGTGTCTGTGTGATGAGGAGCTAGTGTGTAGGTTTTTTTCTCTTCAAATGACTAGCTATATGGACTGTAATTCATGCATTCAGCTGACATTATGTATGCATTAAAGTAAGAATTACCAAGAAGATATAACCCAAATGCAAGGACACCCAATTTTCATAAAAGAAATGCTATTGCGTTTTTTTTTTTTTTTTTAAATCATATACTGCCCCTGACACAGTGATGGTGAGTGACTTTAGTTGCCCACTCTTATTGATAGACAGGTCATCCAGACAAAAGCTAAATAAAGAAACTTTGGAGTTAAATAACATCATAAATCAAATGAACCTAACAGACGGCTACAGAGTATTCCACCCAAACACTAAAGAATAGTTTCTTCTCAGCAGCCCATGAGACTTTCTTCAAAGCTGACCACATTTTAAGATACAAAACAAGTCTCAGTAAATTTAGAAAAATCAAAGTATCCTCCTGCATCCTGAGCACCATAGATTAATGCTATGGGTTATTGAAAGGATTGTTTTAGGGATGGAAGTTCAGCAAAGAAGTAAAATTATCAAGATTATTGTTCCTGTGGAGATGGAATCCTAGAGCTCCCAAGATATGTATTATGTATTATATTTAGAACATCTTTCTGCCTTGTCTTTCTGTGATAAAGACATGATATAAATTGTGATAAATTTATATCATGCTTGTTTTTAAAAAATTAAAAATGGATTTTATGCAATATAATAATTCTGATTATAATTTCTTCCTCCTTCAACTCCTCCCAGATATTCACTGACTCTCCACCCACTCAAATCCATACCTCTCCCCCCACTCTCTCATACAAACAGGCATCTAAAAATAATAATAAAATAAGATGTAAAACACACATACATAAACAAACCAGAATAGGATGAGACAAACTACAAAGTAAAAACACAAGGAACAAATATACACATTGAGACAAACACATTCACACTCACAGAAACCCCACAGAAACACACCCAAACTGAATACTCCTACCTAAAATTGAATGCGGGCATGGCTGATGTGCAGTTGAATATATAAGGGGAATGATTATGTAAGTCTGACTTAAGCAAGTTTGGAAATGCCTCCACATTCATTGTGAGAGAGTGGTGGTTCGGAGTCCCATTTTAGCATCATCATTTATTCTCCTGGGTATTCAAAAGGAAGGAGCAGACAGGGAGCTTAAAGAAAAATAGAAAGAGAAATTTACCTCAAACTCTGTTAGCTGTTGACCCATGATCTTTAGAAAACTTTAGAAAACTCTAGCCATGGGCAACACTAAAGTTGCTTTCAGACCCTGAACCTCTACAACTTTGCCATCTTGAGGCTACCCTTTATCAAGCTATGGGAAAGTGATGGGTAGTTGGTGGGAACAGTGGCTTGTTAAAATGATTTCATCTTTTCCCATTTTGACAGCACTATTGATTGCTGCTTGCTCATAGCAGAATAAGGAAACCTGTGCTTACAAACTTCTACATAAAGCTCCTGTATACCAAGGAGCAAGGTGGAAACTGTATCCGAGTGTTACTAAGATAAGCATAACTTCAAAGCATTAAGACTCAAGGATCTATTCTAGATGGTAAAATGTAGACATATTGACATCTCAGGAATCATCACTGCAGGAAATCAATACTTATGCATTCATTTGAATGTTGTTGGATGCCAATACACATGTAAGAGGTGAACTATAAAAATGGCTGAACCCACAGAGGTGAGCTATGTAGACTACTCACTCTACTGGAGGACCAAGCCATGAGAAATGCTGAAGAGGCATTTCATAAATTTGAATATCCATTTTGGACATTAACTGGTACCCTATTAACTAGTAGTAAGGGAGAAAATATGAGTATCATCATCTTTCACAAATATGATGATCTTTAAAAGTCCTATTTTCCAGAGTTTATAGTTCTTCACAATGAAGATGTATGTTTTTATGCTCAGAAAGATATCTGGAACTTTTTAAGTCTTTAGAGAAGAATGTACTGTTTTAGAATAATGGATACCTCCCCCCCTTTCTTTCGATTCCTTTAGTCTCACATTCTTACATCTTGTATTCAAGGTGAGCTATATTTTCAATGGCAGAAGTGCCACCACTTGTCTCTATTGTAACCTTGTTTAGAAAAATAAAGAAAAAATAAAGAATTTTTTTTCTATCCAGACAAAAGCTTTGAATGTTTATTTTAATTCTTAAAGGCGATATAAAATAAATAACATGAAGGTTTTTACCCAGTCATTTCAGTTTTATTTTCAGCCCGGGAGGCTTTATACTGACCCCAAGATCACTTTTGAAACTCAGGATAGGAGCTGGGGAAGTTCTTCCGTGGTGCTCCTGCAGAGGGTGGTGCTTCTGTCTCCAGCACACACACAGTGGTTTACAATCAGTTACCACTCCAGTTCCAGGAGACACAGTGCCCTCTTATGACTTCCATCTGCACCAAACATGCAAATGATATTCACACATACATGCAGCAAAACACACATATAAATAAATAAATAAATAAATAAATAAATAAATAAATAAATCTTTTTAAAAGAAATTCAGCATATGGGCTGAAAAGATGGTCAAGCAGTTAAGAACACTTCCACGTTTCCAGACAACTGGAGCACTGTTCCTAGCATTCACATCTGATGGTTCAGCTCCCTCTTCTGGACTGCACAGGTCTGTTCTCACACACAAACACACACACACACACACACACACACACACACACACACAAAAACTTTCAACATTTTCAACATATATCTTGGACTTTAGGGAAATCTCTGGAAGCATGGGGATTTAAAGGAAAACATATCTATTAAGATTTATTTTATTCCTTATGTGTTTGTCTGTGTGTAGGTTTGTGCACATAAGTGCAGGTGCATATAGAGGCCAGAGAATGTGTTGGATCTCCTGGAACTGGAGTTACAGGTGGTTGGAGCTTCCCAATAGATGTGTTCTTGACTGGTGGACCATAAATAGAGCCCCAGTAAAATATTTTTGAAAGGCACAATAGTGCATAATTGTGACTAATGAGTTCCCTTATAATAGTTACTTTTATATGCATTAACTCATTTGACTACCATGGGATAGAGAATACTCTAATACATAGATGGGTAAACTGAAGAATTGAGTTATTAACACCATACAACATGAAGACATGAACCTAGGATTCCATCCCATGTAGCATAAAATCCATTTCATCATCTTTAACACTTCTGAAAAGCAACTTGGGCCACAAAGATATATCAGTGTGGGTATAATCTAGAGACAGAAACCACACCATGATTTAATCAGGGAAAATAAATTATGAGGAATTATTAAACTATGATAAATCATGAACTATTATTTATAAATTATACTTAAGATGTTATAATGAACATTTGATAACATCTCAATCAGAATATCATACTTATTTGTTCTGATTATCTGTAAGACATAAAGAGACTTGGATTTTCCCATAGAAGAAATGTATAGAAATTCCATTTACATTGATCACAGTATGTTATATATAATGGGACTGATTCTGTTTTCTTAAGGACCTTTCACCTGGTGAGTAACCCAGACCTTGTACTGGCAGTGTCTATGACCAAAGCTAAAAATGAAGCCCGTGGCTATCCAGTTATCATTCAGGTAAGATATGCACAGGCCAACAAGAAACCATGACCTTTCTAGAAGCTGCAGGAAGGTTCTGTGTCTCTTGGTTACAGAGCAAATGATAGCTGTCATAGAATGTTATCTTGAATGTCAGTGTTAAAATGTCTTTTTTTAATAATACTCTGCCTAAACTTATATTGAGATACCTCTCAATTTGGTTCATTCTGCCCAATGGCGACTGTAGGCTGGTAGTCTAGAGTGGGGGCAGTTACTGCAGTCACACACTGGCAAGCATGAGAAATACTCCCAACAGAATTCATGGAGCTTGCAAACTCTGGGTGTAAGGGCTGTGAGGTGCACCTAAATCCACCTACAAGGACCCCTGGGTACTGGAGGAAAAGACCTGGTCAGTCTTTTGGGAGGTCATGAGCCAACAGTATTAATTTTAAGCCACCCACTTCCAGCGTGTTTAATGCAGGCTTCATTTGAGTTTTGGGCAAAGACCCAGGAAGCTCTTTTCTGCCTCCCTTCCTCAAAGCCAAACACTTATAATAGTTGTGTGGTTTTCCTTGCTAGACCACGATAAGACTTAGGAAAATCCCAACTCTGTCTTTACCTTCTGTAAACTCCCCCTAGTTTCCGTCAAGAAGAAGAATTATCTCCAAAAATCATTTGTCTTATTCCATACTTTCAGTGAAGAAATTTTCCAGTTAGGAATCCAAAATCAAGGCACAGAATCAGGATGGCTTCTGAGTCTTATTTAATTAAGTCTTGTGTCCTCACAAACTAGGATGAGGCTTTTATTCTGTGTACATGCTCAATAACATTCCATGCTTCTTGTCAGGTACCTCTTGAACAGAGGCCACATTGAGGTTAAGTCTCATGTGGCTCCTTAATAGTTTTTATATCATTTGCAGATATTAATGTCACCCCCATGTGTCTGTTTTTATGAGGAATAAACTGAATTGTAAGGTAATTTGTATTACCTTTCCAGATGTTTTTTAATTGCTAGTAATTCATCATTTTATATATTAAATAGTAACTTTGTGAGAAAACATTAAAATATCAGATTAATGCTGTTAGCACCTTTTTATTGGATATTTTCTTTATTTACATTTCAAATGTTATCCCCTTTCCTAGTCCCCCTGGAAACCACCTATCCCATCCCCCTCCCCCTGCTTCTATGACGGTGTTCCCCCACTCACCCACCCACTCCCGTCTCCCGGCCCTGGCATTCCCCTGCATTGGGCATCGACCCTTCACAGGACCAAGGGCCTTTCCTCCCGTTGATGCCTAACAAGGCCATCCTCTGCTACATATGTGGATGGAGCTATGGGTCCCTCTATGTGTACTCTTTGGTTGGTGGTTTATAGACCCTGGGAGCTCTGGGGGGTCTGGTTGGTTGATATTGTTGTTCTTCCTATGGGGTTGCAAACCCCTTCAGTCCTTTCTCTAAGGTATCTTGGGGACCCCATGCTTAGTCCAATGGTTGGCTGCGAGCATCCGCCTCTGTATTTGTCAGGCTCTGTCAGAGCCTCTCAGGAGACAGCTATATCAGGCTCCTGTCAGCAAGCACTTCTTGGCATCCACAATAGTGTCTGGGTTTGGTGACTCTGTATGGGATTGAATCTCCAGGTGGGGCAGTCTCTGGATGGCCTTTCCTTCAGTCTCTGCTCCACACTTTGTCTCCATATTTTCTCCCATGAGTATTTTGTTCCCCCTTCTAAGAAGGACCAAAGCATCCACAGTTTGGTCTTCCTTCTTCTTGAGCTTTGTGTGGTCTGTGAATTGTATCTTGGGTATTCCAAGCTTTTGGACTAGTATCCACTTATCAGTGAGTGCATACCATGTGTCTTCTTTTGTGACTGGGTTACCTCACTCAGGATGATATTCATTAGATCCATCCATTTGCCTAAGAATTTCATGAAGTCATTGTTTTTAATAGCTGAGTAGTATCCCATTGTGTAAATGTACCACATTTTCTGTATCCATTCCTCTGATGAAGGACATTTGAGTTATTTCCAGCTTCTGGCTACTATAAATAAGGCTGCTATGAACATAGTGGAGTATATATCTTTGTTATATGTTGGAGCATCTTCTGGGTATATACCCAGGATATACCCAGGAGTGGTATAGCTGGGTCCTCAAATAGTACTATGTCCAATTTTCTGAGGAACCGCCAGACCTCAAGCTATACTATAGAGCAATAGTGATAAAAACTGGATGGTATTGGTACAGAGACAGGCAGGTAGATCAATGGAATAGAATTGAAGACCCAGAAATGAACCCATACACCTATGGTCACTTGATCTTTGACAAAGGAGCTAAAACCATCCAGCTGAAAACAGACTGCATTTTCAACAAATGATGCTGGTTCAACTGGCAGTCAGCATGTAGAAGACTGCAAATTGCTCCATTCCTATCTCCTTGTACAAAGCTGAAGTCCAAACAGATCAAGGACCTCCACATAAAACCAGATACCCTGAAAATAATAGAAAAGAAACTGGGGAATAACCTTGAACACATGGGCACAGGGGAAAATTTCCTGAACAGAACACCAATGGCTTATACTCTAAGATCAAGAATCGACAAATGGGACCTCATAAAATTGCAAAGCTTCTGTAAGGCAAAGGACATTGTCAATAGGACAAAATGGCAACCAACAGATTGGAAAAAGATCTTTACCAATCCTACATCTGATAGAGGGCTAATATCTAATATATATAAATAACTCAAGAAGTTAGATTCCAGAGAAAAATAACCCTATTAAAAAATGGGGTATAGAACTAAACAAAGAATCCTCAACTGAAGAATATCAAATGGCCAAGAAGCACCTGAAGAAATGTTCAACATCCTTAGTCATCAGGGAAATGCAAATCAAAACAACTCTGAGATTCCACCTCTTACCAATCAGAATGGCTTAGATCAAAAACTCAGGTGACAGCAGATGCTGGCGAGGATGTGGAGAAAGAGTAACACTCCTCCATTGTTGGTGGGATTGCAAACTAGTACAATCACTCTAGAAATCAGTCTGGTGGACTCTCAGAAAATTGTTAGAGCCTTTCTAATTGCCTTAGAATTTAGCCTTTGATTTTCCAGACTTTGGAGGGAACTCTTTTGTCTGACCTATTAGTGATCAGGACTTTTTGATTATCAGTCTCTTACCAGGTAGTGTAGTTATTGTATGTTATAACGTTCCTTGAGACATCATGACAAGGATTCTTAGAGTTAACATGCTGGCTTACAACTTGTTAAGCTGAAACTGTTTTTTTAGTTATACTTGAGTTAACTCAACAATGGTTTAATTATATTAAAAAAGTTACATTCAATAGCAATAGAATTAAAATACATATCTAGTTTCTGTTGTATATTCAGCTGAGTTGTTTAAAAAAAGTCTTTTTGACTATCTCTGAAATACTTATTAAATTGCCAACAATTTGCTCTTTTTCACTTAGTGGGCTGATGTTTGGGGAGATATGCATGTTTGGTAGGAACATAAAAACAATAGGCAAATTTACATACTGTTGGGAAAGGAGAAAGCCAAATAATCTTTCTAAAAAAATGCCTTCTTGATCAATAACATAATTTCTTAAGTGATCTTAATCAATAATCCTTCTAGAAGTTTCTCCTAAAGAAATTTTTTGAATTTATATATATAATATATATACACATAGTATATAGGCATATACCTATATATAATATGTATAGTACATATGTATATTAGTGGTATTATATAGATATGTATGTATATATTCACATGCTAATTATTTTATATTATTTCATTATTATATATAAATACAAGCATATTTTTACAAATACGTATAAGTATATATACATAATATATTTACATATACACATGTATATTATATATGTGTATATGTGAATATATATATAAACTGTGCCTTATTTATTATAGGTTTAACTATTGAGGAATTAGAAAGCATAATATCCCTAAGATGAAATGGTTACTATCCTTTTAAAAAATCAGAAAAATTCACAAAATAATGAGTCAAAAATGATGGAATTACTAAATTGTATCTTTTACTGCTTTGTGAATCAAATATGTTTAAAATTATGAAATATTTACATAATTCCATTTTTGATAGTAATTTGACCACAGTTATTACTATACAGTAATTTATGAGTAATTGCCTGTACTTTCTAAATGTATACAATAAAAACAAATGTTCACTATGCCATCTTATAAACTCACCTATCCATTTGGGTTCATATTTTGTTGCTGTCTTTTGGTTTTTAGAAATATAAACCATACAACAATGGGGCTGCCAATCAAAAGTGGGATTACATGGAAAACAAGAAAGCATTTATAGCCTTTCACAGCACGGCCCTGGATAAGGAAATCACTGCGGCCAATTCTTCTGGCCTTTGCACATCATCTGTCACTAAAGAAAACATTGATCAACCGGTAAGTAGTTTTCTCTTCCCACAGATGAAAGAAAAAGAAGCTCACTTAATAAAGCAAGAAGTTTTTCCCAATGGGAAAGCTTAAGTTCATATAGGCTGAGCACTACTTTGTTTCAGACAGGGTCTTGCTACAAAGACCATGCTGGCTTCTGACTTGCAATCTTTGTCTCTTAGTTTCCCGTGTGGGGGATTACAGGTGTGCACCACCATGTATGGCATGAATACTGTTTTTGATGAAATTATTTATACTCTGAGATTCTCATCAGGAAAGGATGAAAGAAAATTATGAAAAGTAAAGTAAATTAGACAGTCTGTGTAAAACTTCTTGTTTTATTGTGGAACATTTCATCCATATTCTAAAGCAGACATTACTACAGTGAATCAGGATTGGAGTGGTTTTATTATGGCCATCTTTAGAAATAATTTGCTACACTAAGAGCCACAATGGTTAGTTTTCAAGTCAATGCCTACCAGCCACAATTATTTTCCAATGAGATTGAATGAGGTCCCCTGCTCCTTTTTATCTGTTGCTTGTATTGGTTGTCTTATTATGAACTCCTGGGAGTTTACATACTCAAAAGCAGTCCAGCTGTTTTAGTTATCATCCTTTCTAGTCTCAAATTGCCCTTCTTTGAGCCAGTTTGGATATCTTCATTTTGGCTCTTGCATCTTTTTGATTAGTCCTTAACTCCAGGATTGATTTAGTTTCTATGCACAGTAAAATGTGCCTTATATACAAGATGTTATATTGTACTTTTCCTGTAAGTGAGGATGGCATTGGCCATTCTTCAAAGAAACTTTAATGCTGTACAGAAGTTAGGGTCCCCAGTATTGAATAGTCATTACAGAGTTAAAGAATACTTTAGAATTACTTTTAATTATTGGGACTGGTAAGATAGCTCAGCAGATAAGGCATTTGCTGCCAAGCCTGAGGACCTAAGTTCAATTCCTGGAACCTTTATGATAGAAGGAAAAAACCAACTCCTGCAAGGTGTCCTCTGACCTCCACTCATGTGTGCCCCTACCCCCTGGCATACAGAACCAAATAAATAAATAAAAGTAAATATTAATTATTAGGAAGCATGATGTATTTGGGTCATAGTTTTAAACTTAGCATTTGATGATGACAAATGTGCTTTCCTTATGCTGTGAAGAGTTCTGCGACAATACTGTTATAGTTTAGAAGCACCCACATGGAAGCATCTTTTCTCTTTCCTCCTGTTTTAGGGATACTGTTACCTCTCACCTGACGGAAAGAGAAAACTCATGCTCTGCTTGGCTTGCGGAAGGTCCATGAGGGCAAAATTGGGGCTGAAAGAGCTGCTTCCAAGGGCTCCATTCTTCTGTGTTTCAGGCTCAGAGCAGAAGTTCTTGCCACCAGGGCCTTTCAAAGTCATCAGTGTTGCCAAGGTACTTACTGAGCTCTGCCATTGGATTTGGAAACTTGGCTACATTCAGATTGGTCCCCTAGTCAGGTTCATCCCTACTCATCCATGTCATCTCCTTCAGATGCACCTTCCCATCCCACCAGCATTGATTTCTTCCTCATTGTAATTTAAATTACATTGTCTTTTAATAGTTCTGTCCAGCCTTTGATTTTAATTGGGCACTTCTGCTGCTGCAGTCTACAGACACCTTTCCCTGCTTTTGGGGTGGCTGTGAAGTAGGGAAGAAATCTCAAACCTTTGTTTAGCATAGCAGTATTTGCCCTACATCAATAGGGGGAGCGCACTCATGTGTGTGTGTGTGTGTGTGTGTGTGTGTGTGTGTGTGTGTGTGTGTTGCATTTTGAGGAGGATTTGATATGTTGTTGTTAGTATCAGTTCAGGCTGGGTGGCAGAATTCATGCATCCATGTCTAATACCATTTAGAACTCTTAGGGGTCAGGGGACTAACACTGCCACATTCCTGTGAGTTTAACTTGAAATGGTACCACTAAAACAAAAAGAGAAATCCTTCCCTTCAAGTTGAGAAGTTGTAAAGAACTGGGGAGAAGGGGATTTAAACAGCAGAACAAAAAGGAGAAATCCTGAAATGTGGGCAACCTGCCAGCCTGGTGATCCTCCTTGATCCCCTCTGGTCTCCAGACCTCACTCCTCTGTCGCCCAGTTCTGATTTATACTAGAGGAGGGCAGTGACAGGCTTAGTAAACTCAACACAAATAGTAAGAAACCCAGCAAGAGAAAAGAACCAGTCCTCTGGGAAGCCTGACAGTATTTGTTTTGGCACTGGTAACTGGGAAGGACTCTTCTATATTACAGCAGCTTAGTCTGTGCCTGTCATTCCTGACTCCTGGGTCAGGACAGTGAGAGAAAGCTTTCTAAGGTATGCTCTGAACCTCCCTCACCCTCTTCATTCATCTTCTACCAATAAATGCTCCCTTCTAGAGTTATAAGGAAGTATCTGTAGTGTTTATATCTCCTTTCTTCAATCCTTGGTTCTCACGGTCCTGATTCCCTTTCTTCCACATCTCTTATGACTCACCTCAAATCCAAACAAACGTACAGCAGTAGCTAAGGAAAACCAGAGCAAGCCAGAAAGACAGACAAAATTCTAAGACTAAGACGTCAGTGAGAGGACCAGAAAGGAAACTGAGGAATTCTGACCCAACTCCCTTTCTCCTCCACATCAAAAATCTATAGTACATGGAGAAGGCACCACCCACAGGCACATTCATGCATACTTTAAATGGGGAGTAGAGACATGACAAAATAACAAAGAGGAAATAACCTGATTTATGTCAACATTCACTCTTTTAAACAAACCAGGCAGATTTATCTTCCTCTGAAGCTGAAGACACTCTAAGATATTATGAGAAGCGTCTGTCATCTTTACGGATGAAGACACGTGCATGCACTGCATCTCAAGGTGCCGTGGTAGCTTCATACCAGAAGGCAATGAAAATAATTGCATACAAAAACGGGGATGGATATCGGAATGGGAAGTTAATTGTGGCTGGAACATTCCATGGGGTAAGCAGTTATCACTAAAATCCTGTGTCTGTCCTTAGAGATAATGATGGTAGCAAGTCCTGATGAGAATCGCCCCAAAACTGAGCAACAGGCAACCTATCTACATCCAATAATTTAAGCTGGTAGGATCAAGATCTCCATTTTCCTGTTGTCACTCTTTCTGGCTGTTTTTCTCTGAATACAAGGTGAAGAAACCAGTGAGAAACCAGTGAGTTGATTCTCAACTGGTCCCAGAGCAAAAATGTAGAGGAAGTGGGAAAACAGACTGACCAGGATGTCTTCACCCTCTTGACAGTGATGGACAGAATGTCCTTTTCCTCCTTCCTCTCTGTGCACTGCAAGTTGCATGTCACCTGAATGGTCTGAAAAAAAAAAAGGCACTTTATTTAGAATTAGGAGCATCTGAACATGTATTTGTTGACAAGGTGTTTCACTTCACTTTTAAGTTGGGGCGTCTCAAGTTGCCAAAGACTGTGATTGTCTTGGAGGCTGAGTAGTCATAAAAGAGGAGAGTCTCAAAGTGATAATTCTGTCTCAGCAACCCACCTGATACTTTTAATAATATATTTTATAGATAAGATTAAATACAATACAGCGTTTCTCTGGCAACTCCCCACCCCTTCCAGTTCAATCACCTCTGGCATTGAAAACAATTGGGTCTTCTTATTAAGATACTGTTGTTCAGATCTGGAGAGATGGCTCAACAATTACAAGTATCTACTGCTTTCAGAGGACATGAGTTTGGTCCCCATGCCACATCTGGTTGCTCACAACATTCTGTATACAACGCCAGCTCTCCAGGATCTGACAACTCCTTCTGCTCTCCTGTAGTATCTGCACTCATGTCGACACAGAGATGCACAATCACGAATATAATTAAACTCAAAAATAAATCTTTTCAAAACAAAATCTCTTACTCAGTGGACAAAGCAAAGGACAGAAGTTAACACCAAGATTTACCTAAGGCTGCAAAGTTGCTCTCTCTCTCTCCCCCTCCCCCTCCCCCCCCCCCTCCCCCTCCCCCTCTCTCCCTCTCCCTTTCGAATCCCTTTCCCCTTCTTCCTCCCCCTCTCTTTTTCCCTCTTTCTCTTTCCCCTTCTCTCTCTCCCTTTCCCCCTTCCCCCCTCTCCTTCCCTCTCTGTCTGTTTTGCTTTTTGCCTTATTTGGTTTTTACAGTGTGTGTGTGTGTGTGTGTGTGTGTGTGTAAGTATATAAGTGTGTGCACGCACGTGCTCATAATGCAGTTGTGGATGTTAAAGGTCAATCTGTAGGAAAAAATTCCCTCTTACCACTACAAGGGTCCCAGAGATTAAATTTAGGTCATCAGGTTTGTAGCAGGCATTTTAAGCCTCTGAAGCATCTTGTTGGCCCACAAGGCTAGCTTTATGATTTTTTTTCCCATCTGCAAAATGTGTTAATGGTTTATAATATGTGACAGGTTTTGGTTAGAAAAATTAACTATTTGCTTATTTAAAACCATTCACCAATTTGCAGCATTAACATTTCATATGGTATAGTGTAATAAATGAAAGTAGATTTCTAAGTTATAGACTTTAAGTGATATTCCGGTAGGAAAACAAATCAGCAGCTGAGCTTCAGGTTTAGAGCCAGGGATGTTCAAAGCCAGCTTTGACTCATGCTAAATTAGAACAACAAAACCTAAAATGTTGCCTATAATAAAAAAATCAACATCAATAGTTATTCAGTGTCTGTTTTCTCAAAATAAAGGATTTTCTTAGATTTCTACAATGGTAAACACCATTGTATGATTTCAATTGTCATCATTATTTCCTGTTAGTATTTTAAATATACTATTTATTTTTATCTTTATGTGTTCTACCTGCATGTAAGTGCAGTCCATGAACGCCTGGTACCCTCAGAGGTCACGAGGGGACACTGGTTACCCTGGAAATGGAAGAATCTACAGTTGTAAGGCATCTTGTGGGTGCTGGGAACAGAACCTGGGTCCTATCAATAGCTGCAAGTGCTTGCAAGTGCTGAGACACGGTTCTAGCTCCTCCTATCAGTTCTTCACCGTGTATGTTGTATAGCTTCTTGCAGAATGCACAGAACGGCTTCAGCTCACCAGAGCAGCTTCCAGAATCTACACTAGAGATGGAACTATCATCCTCACCTTGCATGGCTTGATTTTGTGGGCTATAGGTGAAAAACTTAGCCAGAGAAACCCTAAGGAACAAGAGAAAAGCATGGAGTCTGTTGGAACAGAAGACATAACTGTGCAAAATACAGAAGGTTGGTTAATGTCTACAGACATTAGTTAGTTTTATCTATGTTCCACTATGAAAAGGTTAAATATGATTCATTTAGTCACCACAGCAAGAATTTCAAAATTATAGCCAGCAACTTTGGTAAATGGTTCAAAGAGTATCAATGAGATTCTCGTGGTGTTCTTACCTTTCTGAATAAGTAAAAAGAAGAAAGAATATATATTCCAGTTTTAGATCTGAAACAATAAATTCATTCATAAAATTACTAACAGTAGGCAATTTAACCACTTTGTAAAGCACCAACACTTTTTGATCTAAAACTCAGAGCCCAAACCGACTGGGAACATGGTAGAAATTGTTGCTAGGTTGGTGTGGATCTCTTTGTACTGCTGAAGGGAGGGTCCCCTAGCTGTACTTTTCCTACCCTCTGCTTTCCCACCTTGACTTTGCTGCTCCCACTACTTCTATGAAGCCCCAGAAGCTCAAGCGAATGCCCTTCTTGCCGCTCTTAGAACATCACATCATAATTGTCTGCCCACATCTTTCTATGTCCCACACTATCTACAGTTTAAAGGAGGGGACTGTGCCATGAACAATGCTTTGTAAAACAAAAGCCAATATTGCCAATTGTGATACAGCAGCATGCTCTCAGTGTGAGATTTCCTACGCCTGTCCTGAATGCCAGGACATTTGGTTTGTTTCTTAGTTCAGGTTTCCATTGCTGTAAAGAGACACCATGAGCAAGGCAACTCTTATAAAGGACATTTAATTGGGGATGGCTTATTGGTTCTGAGGTTCAGTCCATTATCATCATGGTGGGAACATGGCATGCATAATGCCAAGGGAGCTCAAAGTTCTACATCTTGGTCTAAAGACAAACAGGAGAAGACTGGCTCCCATGTGGCTAGAAGAAGGGTCTCAAAGTCTGCCCTCACAAGGACACACTTCCTCCAACAAGGCCACACCTAATAGTACTGCACCCTGGGCCAAGCATATACAAACCACAAGAGTTTGGGAGTCAGAATGCCAGGTTTCGAATCGCAGATTTGCCAGTTGCAGCTGAATGACACTGGCCAAGTTCTGGAAGCCATCTTCACCTCAGGTCTCTTGTTTGTAACTGGGTATACTAATAATCACTCTCCTTACAGAATTTTCATGAGAAACAAATGAATATAGTATTGATAAAAAAATTGAAAATTTTATATTAAAAGGAATAAGAGATAGTTGACTATGAAGCCATTTTGAGTAACCATAGCTAGGGAACACAGATCTAGGTTACCGTAAACTCCATATTCCAAGATGGAAGCAGTTTTATAGTTTCACAAAGCATAGAAAGGCATAAACCAATGGAAATTTAAAATACATTGATTGTTACATGAGAGAGGCAGGTGAAATGGAGGGAACTCTTTTGTAAGCAAGCCCAGGATGTTATCTGATAGCATTCTTAGATTTTGGATGCGTGAAAGCTAGTGGTCCGGACCTGGTAAGTTAATAGATTTTATAATGTTTTTACCTACTGGTCATGGGATGTTAGTTCAGACACAGAATTGTGTAAGGAATGGCTTTTCTGGAAGACTGGAACTAGCCCAAGATAAGGTAATTAGCCTCTAGACTTGCAACAATCTCTTCACAGTACTGAAATTCTAGTTGGTCCACTTCTGCAGACATGGTTTCTTCTCAAAAGTTTAATTGACTATGGACTGTATCTGCTTGTGACTTTTGTTTCTTTTTTTTTTTATTCTATTATAATAAAAAACTACAGTGTGAGAAATATTTTGTTCTATTAAAGATAGGTGACCTGCTAATCATCCATAAATCTCCCTCATTTTGTGAAACCTTAATATATGTCTGTTTGCCCACTTCCTGGACATCAGACTTTTCTGAAACTTGGCTGTCACACCCTTCCTTTTTGCACCAGCTATGAATTAGCCAGACTATAAGGTCTAGATCTCATCCATGTGGCAAGACACAGTTATCACCTACATCAGAATAAAACGTAAGCCAACCTCCCATCCGAGTGATTGCTCACCCTACTCTGGTCAGCTTGAACTCTTTTGCTGAAGTTAATTACCTACAGATTTGCTTGTGTTGTTTCTTTGTATAATTCTTGGAATTTCCTTTTCTAATAGACTAGGCAATTCTGAAAATAGAATTTGTTTTTCACAGAGAGTGGGAAGTTCAAATCAAGGCATTCACAGCTTTGGTTGACTGGTAAGATCAAGACCTTCATTTTCCAGAGGGACAACATGCTGGGGTGTTACATAGAATAGGCAGGAGAGCCAAAGAGCGGTGTGAAGTCTCCTTTAAAGGGACCTTAATCTCAGTTACAAGAAATGGAGCTCTCATTTAAAGGAACAAAAAACCAACCAAACAAACAAAATAAAAGCATCTTCCTAAAAGCCCTACCTCAGCACTGGGGAAATGGCTCGGTGCATAAAATGCTCTGTGCAAACATGAAACCTTGAGTTCGAATCCCCAGCACTCATGTATGACAGCTAGGCAGGGTGGCACATACCTATAATCCTAGGGCTGGGAGGTGAAGACAGGTAAATTGTGGAGTCTCACTGGCTAGCCAGAAAAACTGAAAGGGCAGCCATCAAGTTCAGTTCTAAGACCCTCTTTCAAAATTAGGATGGAGAATGACAAAGGATGCCATCCCCAAACCAACCGGAGGCAGCAATATGTAATTACTATACAGGTAATCCTACATATACCATATAAATGAATAAATAAGTCAATAAAAGAACCCCACCTCCTAGTAACATCGTGTTGACCATTAATTTTCTCTACTTGAATTTAAAAGTGGGCATATTCAAACACAAAAGTATAAATATGCACATATATACATATTTATAGATATATTTACTTGAATGCATGTTTAATATAATTTATATTTAATTGTTATTTGGTCCTTAAGAATATGAACATATATTAGACCAGCGCTAGGCTGGTATCTTTCAAGCATTCATGACTTTTGTTTATTATAATTGTGTATAGTATATTATTTGATCTTCTCTGTGAGTTTTAAGAAACAATGATTTGGACCCTGAACGCCTGGATGATTTTCAAAGCACACAGCTCTGCCTCATCTTAGTCTTTTAAGGATCTTCATCTCAAACATACTTCTTTCAAATTCTGTTTTCAAATCTTTTTGGAAAGACAGAGTAATACCTCTCATCAGGATATCAGAAGAGTGTCTCTTTTATGGCATTCCTCCCTTTCCCATATTTTAGAACATATCATTGAGCAAGGCAGGGCCATTCATAGACTGCTCCTGTATGGAGCTGAGTGTTGGTATTAGGCATTATTTATACAGAAGACCTTTAAATAAATTGCTGCTGAAATTCAGCATAGTGCTTCCCAGGCAGGAAGCAGAAAGAACACAAATGCTAAAATAGCCTAGCTCTGCCTCGGCCTAGCTATGTCACTAAGCCTCACATATTTTAGTCACTTTTTAAAGAGTTATTTCTGAAGAGACAACCTCCAGTAGATAGACATGGTCTCCAGTTGAGGGATGGGGCCACCCACCCATTTCAAAATGTTTGACACAGAATTGTTCCTATCTAAAGAAAGGACAGGAACCAAAATGGAGTGGAGACTGAAGGAAAGGCAATCCAGAGTCTGTCCCACCTTGGGATCCATCCCATGAACAGGCATCAAACCCTGACATTATTGCTAATGCTATGCTGTGAGTGCAAACAGGAGCTTAAGATGACTGTCCTCTGAGAGGCTCTACCAGCACCAGACTGTGACAGATGCAGATACTTATAGCTAAACATTGGACCGAAGTCATAGACCCCAATGGAGGAGTTAGAGGAAGGACTGAAGGAGCTGAAAGGGATGGCAACCCCATAGGAAGAACAATAGTATCAACTAACGGGACCTCCCAGAGCTCCCAGGGACTAAGTCACGAGCCAAAGAGCACCCATGGGCGGGTCCTGGATCCTGCTACATATGTAGCGGAGGACTGCCTTTTCTGGCCTCAGTTGGAGGGATGCAATTGGTCCTGTGAAAGCTTGATGCCCCAAAGAAGGGGAATGCTAGAGGGGTGAGGCAGGAGTGGGTAGGTGGGGATAGCACCCTCTTAGAGGTGAAGAGGAGGGTTGATGGGGTAGGGAGCTCATGGAGGGAAGACTGGTAAGGGGGACAACATTTAGAATGTAAATAAATAAAATACTTAATAAAAGAAAGACTTATTTCATTTTAAAGTATTTGAGGGCATATTCAATTCTTTGGTTGTCTATGAAGTTTCTGACTAAATGTATGTGTTGGCTCCAGTTTGGGTAATAATTATGAAAAAGCTAATTCATAAAGTATATGCCTTCATTGTTAACTGACAAGAGTAAATGTGTTCCTTGTTTCCCAGAAAGCTCAAGAATGAAAACGGAGAGCAGATTGGATTTTGTGGAGGGCGTAGATAAGTCCCTGCTTGCTCATGTCCTCAGAAGCCCTGTTGCCATTTGGGTGTCCTGTGGTGAGCCATTTCTGCATCTAAATGGTAAGGTGTTTGGTTTTGCTTCCTTGTAGACAGTGGGGAGAGAGAGAGAGAGAAATGCATTTTATGTCATGAGAAAATGAATTAACTGTGTATAGTGTCACCATAATAATATCATATTTATGCAGAGAGCCAATCGGTCAATTAATACATGTGCAAAAACAGCTGTATGCATGCATTTGCACCATTGCTTGTTTTTCTCTTTCTGGAATGGGGCATTCTGCACGGAGAAGTGTCTAATTTAGTTGATAAAGAGATGCTTGGTGTATAAGGCAGAGAATAATGGTATCCATTAGAAAATAACAAATGAGTTTAATTCACGCTGAGGACGACCTGTCTGCACATTTTCATTTTTAAGAATTGCACCCTTTAGGCACTAGGTAGATGTTTAAAAAAATGAATGGTCCCAGGCCAGGCTTTCATCACCGCCAAACAGTTGGTAGAAGCAGGAAATGAAATATGGCTATTGCATATGATAAATCTATACAATAAAGTAGTTTTGATCTTATTCCTGGACTGCCTCTTTCCATACAGAAATGCCCTAAGCCCTCTCATCTTTCAAATGAAGTTATTTTTTAACAGCCCTTACCTCTTTTAATTACATCTTTCTAATTCAATCTGTCTCTTAGAGCAGAAAATTCTTTGTAAGTTATTGGTGCCTATGATAAATTACTTTTGATAACAGAGCACTATACAAAACATTAATTTTTTTATTGTGGCTCTACGGAAATCAGAAAAACTAAAGAAACAAGACTGGTTGAAGAGGGAAAAACTTTTGGCTGATTTGAACACAATGAAGCACAAGATGCGACAGTTGAAAGGTCAGTATGGATGGCACTGATCATCTTGGTTAATCCCAAATGTAGCAATAACTACCAATAATTATTTTCTTCTGCTTGATACCAAAATAGGTAGCCAGTACATGATGCATAAACGTTATACTATGTAAGATTGAACAAGGTATAAAATCTAATAGCGCAGCCATTTAGTACTATTTTGCATCTGTAAATTTTATATTAAAAGGAATATATACATATACTTTAAAAAATTAAATGTCGTCTGTCTTTGCTTTGAAATACTCCTTTAACTGACATGTAGAGACCTTAGAAACAAATAAAACAGGACCTGAGAATTTAAACCAAGTCTTTGTGTTATTCTTTGGTATTTTATTGATGGGGAGTAAAGTTTATTTTGGGGACATTTTTCATTTCAGCAATTAGGACAAAGCAGTCTCCAATGTCAAGGTCAGTGAGCCAAGGACTCATCTTAATACAACATAAGATACACTTCATAGTGAAAGCCAACGGTGGGCATGGGTGTCCTCTTGCACCATTCTCACAGAACCTTAGGTTCCTGACTTTATACTATTCCAAATATTTGAGATGCAGGTGATTGTTTAGAGAGAATCACTGGCCTGTGGACTGGAGCTGAGGGAGGAATGCATTTCAATCTTTGTAATCAGTGTCTCAGAATTTTGTCTTTTGATTATGAACACCATCTTTTGTCTGAAGTCTCTGAACCTTGCTTCAATCACAGCACACATAGTTCTCACTGTAAAAGGAAACTCTGGCTGTGGAACAGTCAGTGTCCATTCCTTGTCTATTCCATGTGCAGTTTCATCCCAAGAACTACTCCAGCTGTGAAAGAAAGCATCTAAGACTACTCCAAACATCTGATCCCCATACACATTGTCACTTGAGTGTGCTAGGGACAAGTCCAAACTAGAGCTGTCATGTCACTCCAGTGCCTTTTCTCCTCTATCTGAGGAGACAAAGTCTATCCCCACCAGGGCATTCTCTCACAGGAACCTGAAAGTAATTCTTGTTATCATGCCATTTTTGTACCCCAGGTGAGTCTTTAGAAAGTCCTTTTACCTTTTTCATTGATCTCCAATGGATTCCAACTTCCTTAGGTCTGTGCTGCTTAGTGTTTGTCAACTTGACAAAAAGTAGAGGAAGAAGGAACCTCAATGAAGGCTTGTTTCCATCAGATTGGGGCACTTTCTTGATTAGCAACTGATACTAGATGGCCTGGCCCACTTTGGGCTGTGTCGCACTGGGCAGGCATTCCTGAATTTTATAATAAAGCAAGCTGAGCAAGCCAGGTGAAGCAAGCCAGCAAGCAGCATTTCTCCATGGTTTCAGCCTTCTGCATTGAGTTCCTGCCTTGGTTTCCCTCTATGGTAAGACAATAACCTATAAGCCATATAACTCCTCTCCTCTCCAAGTTGCTTCTGGTTGGTGTTTTATCTAGTTAGCATCAGAGAATCTAACTAGAAGAGTCTCCATTGTCTTTATTCAAATTCAAGCACATCATCTATTGATTGGGTTAGTAGAACAGTTCCTAATGGCTCTACCTGCTTCAAGTCTCACCAGCATCCATTTGATGGTCACCAGCTTTTGTTTATTCCCCCCCAAAGTGGGTCTCTTTACTCACTGGAGTAGTTGTGGAACTAATAACAATACTGAGCACTAACTCATCTGTAGAGATGACTTTCATTCCTGGCCAAGAATATGAGAAATAGAAGATAGACCTCAAATAAATTCTTAACCTTTGAATGTTGAGAAGTGGCAGATATAGGATGGCTGCTAATGGGAATAGCCGTTTCTTTTTGGGGAATGAGCAGATACTTCCTGGAACTCGGGTAGCACATCTCTTTTCACCTCCTATGATTCCTTCGGGTTGTCACCATAGCAGCTATCAACTGTCCTGGCACAAGAAGGGTGTCTTGTAGCATGCAGATGAGATTATAATAAAGTCAGAGGTTGCTTGGAGGAGGCTTTCTAGCAGCCAGCAATTTCAATAAGTCCGGATTACAGCTATACATACGATCCTCAAAGATAGCTAAGATTACTGTGGGTCACCAGTCGGTCCACCGTCTCAGTACTCAGGTAATGTGAGCAAGGTTGAGACTCCGGAACTGAATCAATTCTCTAAAAATACAAAGGTGTTAACACAGCCCAGTTATAAGATCTGCTGAGGTTCCCGAGCACCCTAAGTAATAAGGTTGGTGCTTCTCAATACAGACCTTCATGTTCTCTCTTTCTGTAAGGTCTTCTGTCTCCTTGCTTGACACACCCTTTTGAGTTTTCTTTTCGTACCCCAGGCTTATCATATGCTTTAAAAAGTCTGGGCTCTTGAGAAAATTTAATTCCTTCTACTTTCAGACTTTCTTCCTCTTACCCTCTTGGATTTTCCCTCGTTATTATTACTTGCTCTTTCTCAGGGGTTTCCCCTACCCCCTCCAAGTTCTACTCCTGGGGTAAAGCAGTTTGTTACATCTTGAACTCCCTCCTCCCCATAGCCCTCAAGATATTATCTTAATTACTTGTTCATGAGACTGTCCCCTTAGGTGAGAAATGTTACACCCTTCTAATATGTTCCTGACTAGTTGTGGGATGATTGAAAGGGGAAAACACGAATGGAATTTCAGTCCATTCACTTCAGGGAATTTTCCAAGCTTCATTTCTTTATTGACCCAAATCAGTAGGAAGCAACACACTGAAAACAGCATCTGGCAGAATTGCTCTTGCTGAATTCTGGTTTTACATTATATCTTTAGCTTTTGCTATAATTTGCAAAAAGACATCTAAATGTAACTTGGTGTCATCCACAGCACCAACACTGAAGCAGTCTATATTTGGTTAGTGAATGTCCATTGTGGAATTACTCACAGATATATGTTCTCTTCAGATTCAATGCTAATTCTTGCCTCCACCTGAAAATTTGTGTGTGTGTGTGTGAGTGTTTGTGTGTGTGCGCACGCGTACTCCCTATACTAGTTGTGGGGATTATTAGCATAAATAACAACCAAGTCTTAGTTCAGGGAACTGCAATTCCTATTTATTAGGGTTCTCTCCCCCTGCTGCCACTTTCAAATACGCATGCACACATGCACACACACACACATAAAATACACACATGCACATGCACACATGCACACATGCACAGAGAGACAGAGAGGCAGAGACAGAGAGGATAGTCTCTAAATCATGATCCCCTTGCCTCCTAAGTTCTGAGATTACAGGCATGGACCTCTGCTTACTCCTATACATCTTTAGGTTACCTGAAAGAGGAATAATGCAAGCTGTGAACAGCTGCTGAGCTGACTATTCCACATTATTACAGCCATTGGTGAGTGCAGAATGTACTATGTAAAAAACATTGCATTAAGCTGATTGTACTTCATTAGTAACCATGGTCAGTACTATTAATAATAGTAATTATTTTGTAAGCATGTTGTGTTTATGTAGCTAATATCAAATAGTTATTACATGGATAAGCACAATAGATAATAAATATCGGTACCTGAGTCCTTGAGAAGACAGTGTATTTCATGACTTGACTTTTGAAAATTAATTAAATTATGTAGTACAAATCAAACCAAAGTATCACCCTTGCTACAATGACCCAGGTAGATGTGCTAATCAGAATCTCTCCCCAGACACAGATTTTGCAAAAAGTGGGTGTCCAAATAAGGGAGTGGAATGAGGAGAAGTAACGAGAAGGGTAACATGAAACAACAGCAAAGCACTCACACTCTCCAGCTAGCTTGGAAGAAGAAACTGGGACAAGAATCCTCAGCTTATTTTGCCCAACTTCCAATAGGAGAAGCTGTCTGCAGTCCGCAGGGCTCCACTTGCTTGAAATGGAATACTAGGAGCAGGGAAGAGACATGTCTCCAATAGCAAACTCATGGCTACCCCCAATACCATGTAAAATAAAGCAGAACATATGGAAACTAGAACAAGTAATGAAGTATTTTATACACAACCCCTTTGCTTGGTTTCAGCTTGTTATTCGTATGTATGTGAATTATAGTACATTATGCAAGCCTTTCCTTGGCTAAAACCTTTTGTGCATTTTTGTAAACATTGTGTTGCAAATACAGTTGTTTGCTTAGGACCTCTAGAAGTGAGGTGACAGACATAAATGCCAAATAATCTGTTTTCCTTGTTCCAGTTTTCAGCTTCTGGCCCTCAGCTGTGTAAATGATATGTTATTGCTGAACTCTACTTATCTGAACAAAATGTAAATGTCTAAGGTGCATTTTTAAACATGATATTTGCTGGGGGAACATGTGTTTCATGAATTAATATTGTCTGCATGGAGTGAATAAAACTTCATTTTTTTATGGATTTGTTGAGCAAGACTACAGTGGTCTACAGCACTTTACCTAGAGATGGTGTCACTGTCCCTTACAGACTGACTGATCCAGTCATGCTTTTCCACATCCCTAGATGGCACATGAGATGTTAGTGGGCATGGGGTGCTCTGGTTTAACAGAGACTTTTTTATTGCTTGATCTTCTCGTAAATTTTAGCTATGTTTATCAACTCCATTAATCCTGAATTATGTTTAGCATTTGTTTGTAACCATCATCAGAGAGTCTTCAAATCAACATGGTCGTGGCAACAAACTTGAGACTGTGCTTCATTTCATAGCTCTCATTTATGCCCCTGAGTGTGACCTCCTCAAAGCCTCTTGTCACATCTCAGGCCTGCACCTCCTGCCAGTTTCCCCTTTCTCAGTTTGTTTTTTAAATGTTGGTAATCAAACCCCTAGCCTAGAGTATGTGCATAAGCATGCCAACATTGGGCTGTGCCCTCAATGCTTTTTAATTTAAGTTTTGAAACTTTGAGACAGAGGCTTGCTAAAGTTGCTCTAGCTGGCCTTGTATTCACTCAGGCAGACTTCAAACTAGCCATCCTTCTGCCTCATCTTTCACGCAAGCTTTGGTTTCTGTTACTTCTTTACTGTTCTGCACAGTTACAGTTTATAGGTATAATTGTTTTCTTGCCATTTGCCTTCCCTCTTGAGTTTGAAGCATAGACTCACTGAAACGTACAGCCCAAAATACACAACACAAAGCAGGGCTTGTGTGCTTTGAAAGTTTAGAGAACAGTAGGAGATTCAGTGCTGAATGGACCTTCAGCTCAGAAAGAGAAAAGAGTAACACATAAACTTGACTCTGAGAATATTTTACAGGGATTCAAAGTGGTCAACTTAAGGAATACAAACGTTTGAGTCACCACACTTAATAAATTATGCCTACAGTTCCTCAGAATACAGTGTTCTAATAAATAGTTTCTCTTACTCCAGCCTTTTAAACAGCAAAAGGGCTCAGCAGAGGCATCAGAAGCGAACTGTGCTCATGGGGTATTATTAGATAGAAAAAGGGGGCGCCCAGCTCTTCTGTTAATATTATTTTAGAAATACTTAATCCCCAAGCTGTGAAGCTAATTGTGGGGGAAGGCTTGTTATTAGTGCAAAGAACAAAACATATGTTCTGAGACTGGGAGATATGAGGGGAGCTAAGTAAGGTCATGAATTCTATTTGACTAAATTACTGCTGAAGCAGATTGCAGATGCCATGAGAGGGCCAGGTGGAAGTCAGCACGGTGTCTTCCTATTCCATCTGTAGACTCCTGGCCATTTAAAGACCCATGCTTTAATATTGTTAAATATTATCACCTTTAGGCGGCTTAGCTTCTAGGATACTTTCAGTATTTAGCCCATGTTACTGATCGTGGGTAGAAAAACTAATGCATAGAAAGTCAACCCAATTCCTCTAAAACTTGAAAGCCTATCTTCAGACACAACATCTCTCAGGACTCCTTTCCAGGGCGGCGAATAGCAGCCTGTCAGCCAGCCAGGATGGTTCCCACCCAGAGCCCTCTGCAGCCAGTGGTGATTGAAGGAGGCTGGACTGAGCAGACTCAAGAGGAATTGAAGCTCATGGAACTGATGAGACAGACAGAGGTACATTCCTTGGGATCCCAGACGTTAAAGACCCTGTCCCTTTCAGCAGCATTTAAAAGTATCCTGTTGAATTTTTAAATCATGCTATTAATATGCTCTTGGCAACTAAGCAGTTATGACCACCATAAGCATATGCCAAGTACTGAATTGGCATTTGGAGAGTAGGTATCCTGGAGACAGCCAACTCACATGAACGGCTGTTTTGTTTGAATGGAGACCAGAAATTACGACCTTAGCAAAGACAAGAAAAAAGGCCCAGTGGATACGTACAAAGGTAATTACACTAAGTGTAGTCAAGTTGAACCTTATGGCTTCATCAGTCATGATTCCTGAGGGTACAACACAGTGTGTAAAAAGAGCAAGGAGCACAAAACTGATTACAATGGAGACATTCAGAGGAAAGAAGACAAAAAAGTGGTTTTGGCCAATTGGTTAATCAGTCAAGATTGCCAAGCATAAAGAAATTGAAAAGAGAAAGGTCAGCTGTTGAGACAGGACTTGGGATAGGGACTGGGAAAAACCTGTATGCTTTGTGAACTTTTTAAAAATCAAGCTGTATGTTACCATTTTAACAGGGCTTCTTAAATTTGTGACTTGTGTTCAATGCACATTTTTAAGTGTGCATCTAAATCAAGGTAACTGGAATGAAGAACTTAGCATTGCTAGAGACTTGATACCTAGCCAAGCTAAGAAGGATAAATCCCAAGTCAGAGAACAAGTAACGAAGCACTGAGCTAGGATATGCTTGAGGTAGCATGAGGAGGTGCCAGGCAGTGACTTGGCAAAGCGAAAGGGTGGCAGCTGCATTTCAGAAACTAGTGAGCTAGGACTTGATACTCACAGTCCCCTAAGCATCACTTAGCTCATGGAAACAGAGTGCTGGTTCTAAATCAAAAGCTCACTTGTTAGTTGCAAACACATCTCTTGTGGGAGGAACACCAAACACATGCCCGGAAACAATGTTCTCAACATTACAAATAAGTTAAGTGCTTTGTCAACGCGAATCTATCTGTGTTATTACCCCAGTAGCTGTTGACCCCTTTAGTGCTTCATGGAAGCAAGGGGAATTCACCCTCGTATATGGCGGAAGAGGCCTGGGTTTACTGGAATTGTTTCAGTATAAATTATGATTACGTGGCATTTTTGGTTTCCATCACATTCCTTATGCATACCAGATTGTTCTCCACAAGCAGCATTCTCCGGGCTCTCCTTGACAGGCACACTTTTCTGAAGGCCAAGAACTGCAGTCCAGACCCTCTCTGATGGAAGCCCAAAGTAAAGCGGAGAGGCAGCACAGCCTGTACCAGACTCCCCAAGTGAAACGAGTGTGGGCTTACCAGACTGGAGGCAGACCGGATGACGGCACTTATGTCTGGGCCAGTGCTTTGTCACAGGTAAATCTAATGTGAATATCAAGTAGGCCTGGAATCAGACATCAGCTTTGACATCTCTAGATTGGTAGAGCAGACAAGTTAATGAACTTTTCTGAATCTCATTTTCTCATTTGTCTGGTGGGAATCATATTTTCCACACAAGGCCGATCAAATTATTAAACGAGCCTACATGTGTGAGCATGAGAAGTCTAGAGCTAGCTGATGTGTGTGCGAATTTGAATATTACAAATGGCCAGCGGAGAACAATGCCAACTTCGTGCACTCCAGACCAAGACTGTAATCTAAATCACTTAAGAGAAGGTATGGTATCTCAAGCTTCTAATTTCAGCACTTGAGAGGTGGAGGCAGGAGGATGAGGAGCTGAGGATTATCTTTAGCTAAGATAGTGAATTTACGGCCAAGTGGGGCTGAGTCAGACCCAGTTTGTTTTTAATAGCTATAATAATAATTTAATTTTTTTCTCATTTACTTTGAATCTAGCTCACAAAAGAGTGATTTCTACCCCCTGCTGTGAGTTACTCACTAGACAGGTTCTTTATGGGAAAAGAACTGTAGTTCTTAGACAAAGCCTGTCATATTCTTATGTCTCATCATCCTGGACTAACAGAATTTCTACTTCCTGAAGATAAATAATGTATTGTCTTAGGAGGAGACAAGAAGTTGTTCATCAGCTGTCATTTGAGGGATATAAACCTAAAGTTTGACCTTACCTTCAAATGTCTTCATATCTTTAAAGTGTGCCTTCATCTTTAAGCGGAAACTTGAGGCAAGTGGGCTTACTCTTCTGTTCTGAAGCCGTTTCTGCTGCCCTGGCTCTGCTGATAGTGCCTCATCTGCTTTATTTTATGAAGTATTTGCATAGACTTTCCTGGGAGGAGAGAGATTCCCATAAATAATTCTTTCAAAATAACAAAGCGGGGATGGGAAGGCAAGAGGACATAACAGACAGGCCTAGGGAGGTTCGTGAGGCTGAGGAATGCTGGAAAAGCAGAAGCATCTCAGCTAAGCCCAGCTCTAAGGCTGCTCCAGGCTCAAAGGAAGAGAACCTCTCTGAGGATACAACCAGGGGTACAGCCACATCTCAGGAGGTGATGGCTAACCTGCTGCACTTGAGAACCAAGTAGATGTAGAACATTCAAAGTAAGCAATAAAAGGAAATTCTTTGTACACCTGGAGGCAAACAGGAAAATGGCTAAATGGCTAAATGTTCCTCTTCAAAATGGTCTCTTCAGAAGCCAGAGTCAATGCTGTTGATGCTGCTGCTGAGAGGGCACTTAGCCTTGGCAATCATGTAATAAAAGGATATGCAGTGATAGAACGAGCTTTGTGATAGGAGGAAAGGAACCTATCCGACACAGTGTAACAAAACTTACGAAGAACTTTCCAGAGAATACCTATGGAAGCTGGCTTTTTGATCCACAGGGCTCACACTGTAGAGTATGAAAGACACTCCATATCTAGAATTCTGTAACCTTATACCTTTTCTATACGTGGAAGCCATATTACTAGAAGCTGTGATGTATCATGCTCATTTGCATCTGTGGGTAGATTTTTATATGCTTTTGAAGCACTCTGTAATTGACAGATTAACATCAATAGTAGACAGTACCTGGTATAGATCTCATTAAATTATGACGTCAGGATGACAAAGACTCCTTACACTCACAGGCAACTTGTTGAATGTAGATTGTTACATTACAAAACAAAGCAATCCATTATGTAAAAACAAGTATATGCACTTTAATGATATTTGTAGTAATATTGCCTATATTTGACAAGTTTTTTAATTATACACTGTTTTCTTTGTTGCTATCTTTAATTTTTTAAGTTAGCATAAAAAGTATTGGGTCAGATCATTCAGGGAGTTTGTATACATTTGTGTGCAATGCTTTGTCCTCAGATGCCCTCCCCCCACTATCCTCTCCTGCACCAGGCCCCCTCTCTCTCCTACTCCCCCACCACTGCCCTCCTACCCTTGTCTCACTGGTCTCCTTTCTTCCCAGTTAGTTCTGTTTTGTTTCCTTTCACATGTAATCCTTTGACCACTCTATCTCAGATGTCTCTTAAATTCCAATCCAACTCTCTCCTAACCCACTTTCTAGTTCCATGGCCTACAAACATAGACACATACACACATGTATGCACATCGATAATTTAAAAATTAGGCTCCATGTCGAAGGACAAACATCCAATATTTGCCTCCCTGAGTCTGAGTTATAAACTTGCTTAATGTGATTGCCAGTTGCAGCCATTAGTCTGCATACGCCATAATTTCATTTTTCTTTATGGTTGTGTAATATTCCATCGTGTACCTTGTATACCACACTTGCTCTATCCAGTCATCTCCTGATGAGTGGACATCCAGACTGGTTCCATTCTCTGCCTCTTGTGAATATGGATATGTTAGTACCTCGGTGGCAGGCTGACTCAGTGTCATTCAACTCTATGCCGGTATAGCTGAGTCATTTAGTTCAAATTTTCAGTTTTGTGAAGAGCCTCTGTATCGATTTTCATAGTGGCTGCACAAGTTTAGATTTTCATCATCCAGGTGCAAAGGTTCCTGCCCCACCCCCATCTTTGCCAACATTTGCTGTTATTTGTTTTCTTCATGGCCGTCATTCTGATTTCCCTGGCCGCTAAAGATATAAAGTATATGTTAGACTATTTGCTGGTCATTTGCATTTTTTCTTTTGATAATGACCTATGCAGCTCATTAACCTACTTTTTGATTGAACAATTAGAACCTCAGTACTAAGGTGGGTGCGGGCAGAGGGTGTGTCTTTGTCCTTTCGTGATCTGTTGAGGCTCCCTAATCTGAGGATAGTCCCTGTTCTCAGGCCCACAAGGTAGCCAGTTTTTATCAATACACTCTGTTTCAAAATCTCACAAAGCCACTGCCCTCCGAATCATATGGTGTGGGCCACGGAACTGTGCCAGGGCAGCTGTGTCCAGTTTGCTCATCTGAGTAGTGGTACGTGCTGACGTTGCTCTTTATTGGGGCCCTTTCCTTCTTTTATGGATTTCAGGACCAGCTTCCCTCTGCTCGTTTTCTTAATCTCTCTTTTGCCAACTCTCACACAAGTAGCCTCTAATCTGCCATCTTACTAGGCAGTTTCCTTAAGTTGATAAAGAGTATGAAAATGCATCCAGGCTTTAAATGGGTACAGAGAAATTGATGGAAATTGAACTTTTAAGAGAACAATTACTTGGTTGTGAATCGTAGAAGCAAGTGCACTTCTGAATGCATCTGCATTAGCTTTTGGTCACCATGACAACATAACAGACAGACTTTTGAGAGAAAAGATTTGTCTTAGCTCATGTTTCCAGTCATCGCTGGGAGTCCATGATGGAGTTCACTGCGACAGGAGCATGTTCTTTTGTTTCTCATATTTCGGTAGAGAAGGAAGCAGAAAAAAAAAAAAGTGGGGATGGCCATGAACTCCAAAGGCCCACCTGTAGTGTCCTACCTGCAACGTAGGACAGGGGCCCTGCCAACGAGGCCCCACCTCTTAATAGTTCTACTAACTACTGCCACCAGGATGAGACTGTGGGGCAACATTTCACTCTTAAACCATGGCAGATCCCAAGAACATCTATGCAAAGTTTGTTTGCTAGAGATATTAATCACAGAAATAATTTCAATAGAGAGAAACTAGAAATAATTTTAAAAGTTATCAATCGGAAATTGGTTAAATGAATTATAGCCCATAGTATGGGATATCATAACTCAATTAAAATCAGCTTTAAGAGAGAATAAAAACAACAAATATGGTTGAGATACACTAAGTAAAATAAACATAATCTAAAGCATGTGAAATTAGATTCCAAATACACATACATGGGTAAATTGAAAACAGCATGGAAGGACTTAACTGTTCTAAGCATTTACTTTGTATTGGGTCATAAAATGGGTTAGTTTTATTTTTCTTTTTGTGTGTTTGTGTGTTTTATGTATTTTTCTTATGATGAATGAAGATTGTTCTTGTAGGCTATGGAAACCAGTCATATTCTTAGAAAGGACTAACAAATGTGATGAAGGCCAAGTTAGTAGAAGTTCAGTAGGACCATCAAGGGAGGGTTTGCCCACCTGGGAAAAGGCAACAAAGAAATCCATTGCGCTCTCCTACAGACCTTGAGGAAGAGTTATGCATCTGCAACTTCAGCAGGGATGGTATTAGGCTCCACACAAAGGCACGAGTGAGTTAATGCGGCATGCTGAATAGAAGGTGCTTACATCAAGGAATAGGAATAGATATGACTGTCTGGAGACATTGTTTGAAAGTGATAGGCATTACTCCACTTGGGCCATGTTGTGGTTTTCTCTCTTAGGCTTGGTGCTTGAACACCTGGTCCCAAGCTGGTGGCACTGTTTGAGAAGCCTTCCTGAAGGAAGTAGGTCTCTGGAAGTGAATCTTGAGACTTTATAGATGGCTGGGTGTCCTATTCCTGGCTGCATTTCTGAACATGATTACAGAGTGACCAGCAGCTCCTACTCCTGCCACCATGCTTCCCCTCTGATTACTGAGGGCCACCTTCCAGATGTTTCCTCTCACAGCCTTTCCTTTGTGTGTAGGGAAAAGGATCTCTGTTGTTTCTCCTTAGAGAACCAACCCTGTTAGGTTGAGCTGCTCCCTCATATCCATGTTGAAACTTGTGCATCTCTTTAGAGTCACCATCTTCAAATACAGTTGAATCGGGAATTAGAACTTTAACCTGAACATTTGGGGGAGGGGCAGAATTGTCTGTAATATTATCCCAGACTAAAATGATCAGACCATAGTTTTGCTCTGAAAAACAGAAAGGGCTCTGGGAAAACTGTTTGGGGAAGACTATGTCACCTTGGTATGAACAAGCATTCTTAGAGATACGCTGTGTTGTTTTTTAAAAAGTTGGTCCTACTCTCTTCCTTTCCCATGCTCTATGTTGTTTTTAAATCAGGAGCCTCAGTGGTCCGTTAGAAACATGTCCTCAGTGGCTGTCTAGCTGTTAGGAATTTCTCTGGAAAAGAGACTGTGTGGGGAAGGAGGCAGTGGGAAGTTAGAGCTCAGATGTCTCACAGGGGCCTAGCTAACAACACATTGCATAGACACTTGGAGTCTCCATGGCTGGACTTTTACTGGAAAATGGGAAACAGGCACATTACAAAGTACTTTACCCTACCACCTTCAGTATGGTGAAGCCCCAGATGGCATTGGAGCCTCAGGCAGCACAGACTCTCTCTCACTACTGTGGCTACTGTGGATGTTTTAACCACACACTCTTTGAACAATGCTAGACAATACTCATCTCCTGCTGGGGTGTGTTTATCAGTCATCAAAGTACCAGGCAGCTCTCCCAACAGGGCCAGTGGCTTTCTTCAGGACCAGCACCCTTTTTCTGATTTATGTCTGCCCAAGACCTTCTTCCTTAGTCTGAGACATTTGTCTTCTCCCATCTCTGTGATATGCCTGATATCACAGCATCTTAAAAAATCTCTATGTTTGTTCTCAGCTAAGGAATGGCTCTGAATGCTGGAGTATAAGCTTCAGGAATAAGAAACAGGTATTTTCTCTTTAGATCAGCAAGTGCCTCATGCCCACCGGTATACATGGTGGGTCCAGATGTCACTGTGCCAAGCTTGAGGAAACCTTGTCTAGGAAAGCTATATTTAAGAAGCAGACCATAGATGGAGGCTGGTGATTTATGGAACATTTGTCCTTTACTGTGGATTTTTTTCCACAAAATGATCAATCAATACTTGACTTATACTAGTTAACTTAACTAATTTCCTTGTAAGAAACGGGAAAGAGCATGCTAAGAAATGGCTCAGTTGATAAAATGCTTGCAGCACAAGCATGCAGAACTCTGAACCCTGTGCCAGCAAAACAACGGCAGGCAGATTCTTGGGTTTGCTAGTCATCAAGAGTAACTGAATCAGAGAGCTCAAGGTAAAAGTGGAGACTCTGTCTTAAAAAGCAAGATGGGAAAAGACAGATTGTGTCCAAGATTGACCTCTGACTTCCACACATGGCCACTTATGTGCACTAACACACACACACACACACACACACACACACACACACACACACCACAAAGAGAAAAGAAGGCAGATGCTCTTTCTCTCCTCATCCTCTCTCTCCCATATAGTGACACAGAAAGAAGGTGGCCATTTGTAAGCCAAGAACAGAGACCCTTAGGAATTGATTTAGCTAGGACTCTGCATTCTGCAGAATAGCAGAAATGGTCTATTATTTAAGCCACCTTACCTCTGGTATTGGTTTGGCACCTTTTGAAGTTACACACCACACACACACACACACACACACATTGTACACATTCATGCATACCTCCTTTCCCTGCACACATACACATACAAACACATACATGCATCTCACACATGCATGCATGAATGCACATACACACACCATATCGATCTATTACTGTTTTATTTCTACTGTAATCACAATAAATGTATTGATTAATTAAATAACTTTTGTTTCTAATTATAAAACAAATAGTGTCATTAAGTCAGTGATCAAACTAAGAGCATCAATAAAGAAATGGAGATGCTGTCACTCACAGTTATGTTATCTTAGTTTAGTATAAATATGACTGTCCATGGTTTCCAAAGAGTCCTCTATGCTTGACCACTGTAATCATCATAAGTCCTATGGCAAATCAGTTCCGAACATTGCTCTGCTCCTCTAAGAAACTGTTGTGACTTTGCCTCATATAATTTAACACTTAAAATAACACAATATTTCTGGTCACATCATACCAATCTATTCAACAGACATATTTGTTTACTGAATTTTCTATTGATTGTCAACAAGGTTGTTTTAAGTTTTTACTGTTGTGAAGAATAATGATATATAAATTCATGTTTATTTCTTGGTTTTGTTTGCTACCTTTAGTTCATAAAAAACATGTTTGAGCATTTGGATACATATCGCCAGAGTGTCCTGTACAAAGAGTGTAAATAACGCTCTATTGCCTTTGCAAGCCAATGGGAGCTCAGCTGCTAAGCTCAGAGATTTAGACACATGCGGGTTTGGTGAGAAGAGATGGCAGAGGCTCATGCTAGCTTGTCTTCGGCGACTTGTACAGGGAATATTGACAAGCTTTTTATTTGTATTCAGAGCATTCTATTCTGAAGAACAATATAACACCGTGAATTATCTAGGGTTCCTATGAAATTCTGGATTGGTTTGCTATTAGATACATTTTGCATGATGAGAGATCTCCTTTTCTACTGTTTCATGTGACTATAAGATCTGTGGCGACATGCATCCAACTTTTTACTTCTCTATGATTTTTTTAACATACAAAAAGTAACCAAGAATAGGTTTATTTATTGTTTTTAATGTTTTAGAAAATCTTTCACCATACAAAGGTAATATCAAGATTCAATGAGTTTTCTTCTAAATGTTTTATGATAGTGTTTTCTTTCTTTTAACAACTATGAGGACTTTTTACTGGTTAAAAATATAAGTGGAAATATTTTCTTCTTTGTTGGCTTAGAAGAATTCTCTCAACTTTGTTAGTAACTAGTCTTGGTCTTCCCATGGAGCTGGAATGCCAGTTTGGAATGCACTAATCTCTTATGAAGAGTTCATGCTGCTGTTAAATGAGCTGCAGTACCGAATGCTTTTAAAGCAGTCATCACTTTATGATGTGGTTGGCTTCCTGGAAGTGGAACTCACTCACCATTTTGTCTTGTTACCATATTTTGCTTGAGGATTATTGTTTACTGAATTGTAAAGAAGTATGGAATTACTTTTCAACCACATAAAATCATCACATGGGTGTTTTGACCTCAGTTGTATAAGACTATTAATTAATTTCATAAAAATTGACAACTTTTGTGATACCCATTTTTCACAGGCAGATGTATGGCAGTCTTATGCGCATTGAAACAGATTTTTGGTCCATCAGTACAACTATATAATTTTCATACAAGGAACTCATGTTTTTAAAATAATTATTTCTGTTTGGTTTTGTTTGGGGGATTACTTTTCTTCGACTGTATTTTCTGAATGTCTAGTGTTAGCAATCAAAAAATTATTCATGCTATAAACTTTGCTTATTTACCTATTCATTTAAATGCTCTAATTTTTTATTATGCGTTTTTAATTATTTGATTGACCAAAGCTTCCTACAAATAAAATCCTATGATGTTCACACAATTATTTTTCACATTATCTGAGTAAAGCTATTTCTTACATTCCGGTACCTATTGTATACAACTTCTCAATTACAAAGTAAGTTTTATACTAATATTTCTCTTATTTCATGATTCTGTGTTTAGTGTTTTAATTGATAAAATTTAAAACTACCTACAAGGGCCTCTTACAATTTCTTTCAATTTCACAGACTTTTCTGGTTGCAGCACAAAGGACAAGTGTCTGAATTTCTTCACTATTTGTGTTTTTAGTTCATTGGTCATTAAGTAAAAATTTAAAGCTATTTTGCCATGTCTAGATTTCTAATCCAGAATTTATTATATTTAGAAATTTGTTAAATGCCAAGATGCCTTCATCTGTGGAAAACTTAGGCCTACATGGAAATCTTCACCAAAGACTACTGAAGTACCTCATCAGCAGAATTCACCCTTTCTCCCACCTCTCCTTACCTGTGCCAATAATGAAGCTGAATGAATATTTAAGTAGGGATCAAGCACTCTCTAAAGCATTGCTTGAGGGTCGAGATGTGGTGCCCTTGAGTGCCTGCCTACCATTCATGAAGCCCTGAGATCACTCTCAGTAACACATAAACCCTGCCTTGTTGTGCACACCTGTAACTCAGCACTCAAGAGTAGAAGCCAGAGGACCCAAAGTTCAAAGTGGTCATCAACTAAGTAGTGACTTTGACACTAATAGCCTGAGTTACATGAAGCCTCGTCTCAAACAGTTTTAATAACTATTTTGAGACATTTGTCATTCAAATGTGGCTCTCTCTTTGTATTTCAGTTGCTGGATGACTGCACTGCTCGTCTGAAAATGTCCCACCCAGCCAAAACCCTTTATACCTCAAATGGGGAACTCATTCAGTCATGGGACGACATAGAGAGGGGTATGGCCGTCTGCGTGTCTGCAGGGCATGGCTTTATAACCTCAAAAGGTAAAGGTGACACCTCCTTTTTTATCAGTGTTGAAAAGTTAGAGTATTCAGTTTTCCCTGCACAGTCCTTGAACAATGGAGGATGAATTTTAATAATTGCACTCCTTGGGATAGGCTATTATGAAGGTGAAGTTGATATCTATGTGCTCAAGAAAATCATTGTTAACACTGTTTGTTTTACAGAACCTGTTCAAATCTCAGTGAGTCTAGGGACATAACCAGACCTGTTTACAGAAATACTGAGGTTTGATTGAAGGCATTTCCTTAATGATGAATCTTGAAGAAAGTGAGGTTTCTGTTGGTATCTTGCTATTCAAATTATTCAAAATGGTGCTTTATTAGTGGAATTCCTCAGCTTGCAGATTTTCTTGCTGCTGCAAGAGTAAGCGTATGCTAGTTTCAGGACACTCTTTAATTCTTACTCATTTCCTTTGATAAATGACAGAGATGGAAAGGGCATATGTTTAAAAAATGAACTCTAGTCTTTTATCTTATCCTGAAAATTTTAAAGTCCTTTGTGTAGGAAGATATATACTAGAAAAACATAATCTTCAGGAAACTCCAGAAGATATTGTTTGCACATGAAGGAAATTATAAGATTAGGAAGTAAGTAAATTACCTGATATCCCTATAATAAAAATACTGGAGAATTTTCTTTTAGAAATGCACCATAAAATTATTACTATGTTATATATAAGGTGGGTAAATGGAAGAGTTTTAAGACAGATGGGGTTATGCCCTCATATTTAGCCCAGAAGAGACAAAAGTATAGAATTGCTTGTGGAGAACTGGAGAGACATATATTTCTTGGTATGTCTAGCACAGTTCAGAGGGATGGCCCAAAGCCTTTCTCAGCACTATCCTACCTTGTTGACAAGTTCCCAGTCTTTTTGTTCTGTGTGTTCTGTTATCTCTCTCTCAATCATTGCTTGGAACCCTAGCTCAGAATGTTGTCCCCTAGAAACATTCAACAACGATTAAGTTGTAAAATTTTGTAAATGTTAACAGCTTTCTGTATTCTCAAACTACATGTCTTATATAAACAATAGACACAAGAATTCCTTTCCTGAGTGTCTTCAATTTAATTGTGAATATAAAGCACTAGTTACTTTTTTATTGCTCTGACCAAATACTTAGTGGTACAGCCCTCCCAGAGAGAGAATGCCTGAAGCAAGAGGAGATTGCCAGTCACAGGTCACGTTGTACCTGTGATCAGGGATCAGAGAGTAATGGGCCTTGATGCTCAACTGACTTTCCTTTTTATTTAGTCCAGATCCCTAGCACATAGAATGGTATACTGGCTGGTTTTGTGTGTCAATGTGACACAAGCTGGAGTTATCACAGAGAAAGGAGCTTCAGCTGAGAAAATGCCTCCATGAGATCTGGGTGTAAGGCATTTTCTCAATTAATAATCAAGGGGGGAGGGCCCCTTGTGAGTGGTACCATCCCTGGATTGGTAGTCTTGGGCTCTATAAGAGCAAGCAGAGCAAGTCAGGGCAAGCAAGCCAGTAAGGAACATCCCTCCATGTCCTCTGCATCAGCTCCTGCTTCCTGACCTGCTTGAGTTCCATTCCTGACTTCCTTTAGCGATGAACAGCAATGTGGAAGTGTAAGCTGAATAAACCCTTTCCTCCACAACTTGCTTCTTGGTCATGATGTTTGTGCAGGAATAGAAACCTTGACTAAGACAGATGATGAGGCCCACATAGGTTTTCCCATCTCACTTAGCCAAGTCTATAAACTCTATCAAAGACATACCAAAAGGATAGGCAATTGTAGTTCCTGTCTAATGGCTGTCAATATTAACCATCATCATGGGCATCCCTCAAATGATCACAGTCTTGAAAAAGTGAGCAAATGGATGGTAGAGCAGAATGCTCTGGCGAAGTGCCTTCTGTACTTGTACTGTGTAGTCTTTCTCGGCATGAGCTTCCCTGCTGTATAGTGTCCATTGGGTCTAACTGACAACTAACACTAAATCTTCAGAAAAGCAATTCCAAAAGGAGTCCAAACCACAAAGGAAACTTCAGACTGCCTTTCCAGCAATTCCCTTGTCCCCAGTAAAGTCTGTGGGAGAGACTGGGAAATTTGGAAATTCAAATATTACTCTCCCTACCATTTTTCTACACTTCTGTGTGGACAAGCATTCATTTTTGTATCTTCAGTTTTATACATGGGCAGTTCTGTGAAGGTGAAGCTGACCCCTGTCCTGTAGATGCAGCTCTGCATATTACCTTCATGGTGAAGGCTTTGTGCATTTTCCAAGTTGTCTAAATTCTTTCCAGTGTGTCATGTCTGTTTAGAAAATATGATTGATCCAGAATCAATTACTGATTCCTTAGAACCTTATTTTATTGAAGCCATTTTGTTACTTTCGTGAAATAAAATAGAAATAACCATCTAATAGAAATCTACATTTTCCAAATACTTTAAAAAGGAAAAGAAATGCATTTTCATGTATTCATTCATTATTATAAGGTCTAACTAATTGATCATTCCACAGATGATTTTTCTGTGCCTAACTAGCTAAAGTATCTATAAGAAAATAAGATATTCTGAAAGCCTCAAAACATGATAATAATTTCTTTCATATACAGTAATGCAAAACTCATTTAACAGGTAGATGTCAGTCATCAAAGAATTACATTGAGTTTTTTGGAAGATGCATTTCATTTGGCAAAACAAGCTAAATGCTTTCAGAACGGAGTACTTCGCTCACATCCTCAACACAATTAGGAATGTTTTCTGTCATTTGCAATAAAACCTGAGTGCACTTTGCAAAACTTTGACTTTTATTTTCCCAATGGGCTCAGTCTCTCTTGAGCACTCGTATGTTAGCTTCCTTTGCAGATGTTATAGCACTTAGAAGGAAGCAGTGTGAGTGCCGCCAGTGGAATGACACCCAAAGACTGGCAGCCTATACCTGACTGTGTGAGCAGAACAAGTGTGTGAGCGAGCGGGGTGGGAGCCACGACTTGCTGAGAGAACTTCCATGCCCTTGTCACTCTGCATTTGACACTGACCTGTCTCTGACTGTATGTATACGTGTACATGTATGTATACGTATACTTGTGATGTATATGTACAATATATACAATATATACAATATATGCTTTTCTTTTAACAGACAAAAAGCAGATGGTGGAAGTGAAAGCAAATTATATCAGGATCCTAAGGCAACAAGGCCCTGAGGCAACAGACATTGTGGTGTCACCATCCAAGAAGCTACTGTCTCTTCTGCAGCTTCCCAGCTGACTTCAACCAGAACCTCCTATCTTGTGCTGGATTTTTCTCATAGAGCTGTGTGTGCACTCCCATATGCTCCTATCATATCCTGTGCCATGATAATTCCCTACCTTCTTAACTTGTACACAGTCTGTCTTATAATCTGCATTGGAATTTAAACCTGTAGTTGACCACATAGTGAGCACTGTGCCCATGAGCTGTACCTCCAGCTCCTTCAAACAATCACTTTAAAGATTATTAGTTTCCACACTTTATGTGAAGTAACACTGGATTCTTCTTGCCTATTCCTGAAAAGACAACAAAACCAGACAAATAAGATGATCATCTTAGGTGAGCTTTCTTTGAGAAAATAGAGCACAAACTGTTATAGTTATTGAAAATTAACTTAATGGGATCAAAGAACATACATATATCGATGTGTGTGTGTGTGCGTGCGCGCGCGCTCTCCATATGTTCAAATATAGATAGGACTTTGATAATAAAATGACACTTTGGCCACCTAACCCTAAATTTGACTCCAAGTAGCATTTTTTCTGGATCCATCAGTCTGATTTTTGATGTTTTGTTAAAACCCTTCATATAGCCAATAAAACTGGAATAGCTGGCAGCTACTGAGTAGCACAGAAATCTGTCTCTGGTTTTCTCCCATTTCTCTTTAGAATACATCCTCAATACAAGAACAAAGGAAGGATATAAATGCAATATTTCAAAGAAAAATTAAGTAAGGAAGGGTGGTGTGAACGCATGTCTTAGAAGCCTTGATGTCACTTCTACAGGACAAGAGGAATGTACTTGTTAATCTGTTCCTAGGGAGAAGAAAGGACATGTAGGAAACAAATGGCAATGTGAATGCCAGGCCTGAGGTTGGTTCTGTTGCTGGTGGGATGCTGTAGGGAACTGCCCTCTTCCTCTACACCACTCAGCTGTCCCTCCTGTATGTAAATGGCAGCCTGGCTAGGTGTATACAAAACAGCAGAAGCAGGCTCCTACCCAAGTCCTCCACTTTAATGGATGCAGGAAAACAATGTACCATTTCTACTGAAGGGAGCTCTTGCTAACCTCTGCGAAAGGCCTGGTATTTCTTCCCACTCTGCAAATCTGCAGGGCTGCTTGAATAAATCCCTGCTGCCTAGGAGACCTTGGTGATGAAACCTCATCTGTTAGACAAGTGGCTGTCCACCCTTTTGCAGATGTTTGACAGTGTGATGTTACAGAATCGAAAGTGGTACAAGGTGCAGCTGTACTCCAAGACTCATTTGCTTTTGTTCTTTCTTTTCTTTCATTAATAAGCCTGAAATAAACAGGGAATGTTAAAGAACTTGCCCAAAGTTGGAAAGTGAACCATCAGGACTCCCAGCAGCTGCTTCTTCCCTTGCAATGAAAAGACTTGACCACAGTACTTATTTTAAAAAAAAGAAAAGAAACTGTTTTTTCAAAATTCCATGAAAATAAATACATTTCTGTAGGTGCAGAAGCACCTATTTACTGCCAGGAAAAAGTTTCTTTGTTATGAAAATGGCATCTTTCACCCTAGATAAAATATGCAGATTCCTTTTGATATCCCCCCTGATGCATGGGAACACTCCTGAATCGAAAATTGATGATATCACACAAGGCCATATCAAGCACTAGGAGACATCAGGCAGATGCCTTACCTGAACTGCACCATTGCCAGTAAATGGGGCTTTAGATGTAATCTAACTGTCATCAACACCTCACATTTTGCCAGCAAGCAGCCACAGGTGCTCTGTAGATGACAACTTGCCTAGACTATCTGTGGCATTCATTGTCACCTCTCACTTTAGACTAAAACAGTCCTAAGTTTTTCCTAATGATCGACTCTCTTTGCTGGCTAGAGTTTGACCCGGGGAGTAGGGGGAGGTGTGGTTCCTCCACCGTGGTGAGGACTATAGAAAAGGCTATCTCAATTCAGTGAGTTGTCCTAAGTTTTTGACAAACGTAGACATTTCCTCTGGGGACATGCTTATCTAATTTGAATCATTTCCATAAATATGTCAGATTTCAGTATTTTTATCAAGTGAAAGCCATTTGTTATCAGATATTAAGCAAAACCCTCAAGTCCATTCTCCAGAAATGTATTCCCTGCTGATTCACTACCCTTGAGGTGAGCCACACATCAAACCACTGACACCTACATTGGTAATTACCTGCAGGAGAACCAGAATTTTCTGCTAACCTCTGTTTTTTGTTGCCTGATAAAGCTGCCCATTTCTACGCAAGTGAACAATATGCAATATGTTTAAAAGTTTGACCCACGTGTGAGGCTAAATGACTATGTATAACTAAACATTTCACCTGAGTGCATCTATGAGCTTTGTGAAACAGTACTCTGTAATGCTTTAAGTTACCAAGGTGTCCATAATAACTAACTACTGCTTTACAAATCAACGAAATGAAGATGAAGAGAACAAAAGAAAAATAAAAAGACAATAAAAAATATCCCTTAGAAACTATGGCTGGAGAGTGCTAACCTCCAGGGACAGCCCTAGTGTGCTGAATGTCACAGAGAGATTTATGATTCTCCAATGTAGCAGTTTAGGGGGCAGATCATTCAGGGGGGTTGATTAGAGCACATAAACTTGTGTCATTCTAGATGGTAACAGAATCAGATGCAAATGTTCTCAATTAAACAGAATTTGGACCATTGGACAGCAATGCTCAGTTGTGTCCATTAAACCAATGACTCCAATGACCCCAGTTTTCTCCTGGCTCTGCACACATTGTCTTCCCTCCAAGGCTAGGTAAGCAAAAACAGAGAACAGCACTTTCTCTCTCAACACAATAAACCAGGCTTTTGCTTACACAGCATGGTTTGGGGCTGCAAAGCCATAAGCAACTGCAAAGTGGGATGGACAAAGCCCACTCCAGACTAAAGCTGCTAAAAACTGGTGGACCGTCCAAGTAAGAGCAGATACTCAGGGTGCTCCCACTACCAAGCCACAGGATCGTAGAAACAGGCTGTCACACTGTACCACATATGCAAACTATAAATATAGGGAGTGCTGGTGCTCCTGATGCAATTGAGTAGGAGGGGAGAGGAAGAGCAGAGGTTGGGAGTCAACCTCTGACTCTGGGAGTCAATAGCAGAGGTTGCTCTGCTATTCACAGAGCAAGTGGAGTGGTGGTTCTGAACTGAGTGTTCTCGGTGGTCCATGAAACACTGGAAACTGAAGGTTTCAGGAGGACACTGACAGCTTAGGGATACAAGGAAGGACCAATCAAGCTACTGAGCCTGTTACTCCCTAGTTAACTGTTCAGCTGGGGGGGGGGGGGGGTGGGAAGCTGGCTTTGATCCTGAAACACAATCATGAGTGCTCAAGACTTGAGTCAAGAGCAACAGAGCAGTCATTACCCCTGACCGGCTAGTCCATCTTCAGGGCTACCAATGGTGGCTGCAATTTTCAGGGAAAAAGTCTGAAGGAGAGAATCTGCTGGGATTCCAAGGTTCGCGCCTCCCAGAGCATGGGACTTTAATTGTGTCTGTTTTCTTCCTACCGCTCTTTCCTCTCCCTGCTTCTCTACTCCTTCTTGTCTTCGGTCTTTTTTCCTCTAAGAAACTTCAAGTCTTATTTTTGATTTAAAAACAAAATGTCCAGTCAAGGAGGTTGCTTAATTAATGAAGTGTTTTTGCCCTCAAAGCATAAGGACTTGGGAATTTGATGCCTAGAAGCCAAGTAAACGAGTTATGTATGAACATGAATAATGATCAGTGTGCCAAGATGTCCCTAAAGGTGCAATAGTGTTACTCCATCTTGGCAGTCTAATTGGATTTATGGCCTGCTCAACAGGAAGGAAATCATGCCTGGTGCTGGAAACCTAGGTCGACCGATGTTGTGGATCTTAGAGAACCTACTACCACCACTTTGTCAAGCCAGCATCATTCCTAATTCGAATTCATTTTAAATACTTATGTGTATAGATAAATAAATCTAGCTCTCACCTCTCATGGAAGAAACCCCCCTTTTCAATAGACAGAGGCCATTTCATAAAACCACAGCAGGTTAAAATGAAGAGAAAAAGTGATCAATGGTCAACGGGGAAATCATGTACAAGCAACAGTAAATGATGGACTTAAGTTGTGTTTGTGTATTAACACCCACACACCTACTTACCCACACAAAACAGTCTAGAATTTAAGAGAGAAGAAAGTAAATGGGGGAAATGATGTAATTATTTTAACTAAAAAAAAGAAATAGCTGAGAATGGGTATGCACAGTTGTAATCCAAAGGTTGGAGAGGTGGAGACAGGGTTTGCCGACCAACTGGCCTACCTAATTGGTGAGCTACAGGACAAGGAGATATCTTGCCTCAAAATGAGGCAGACAAATCCTGAGTAACAACACCCAAAGTTGTCCTCTGGCCTCCCATATGTGTGCACACAAATATGTGTGTGTATACACATGGACACATAAGCAAATAAACAAATAAATAAATAAACAAATAAGCAAACAGACAATCAAACAAATTCCCTTCATAGCACAAGGTATTACTAACTAAGGGATGCTTCCCTAACAGAATTCTCATTTTTTAGTGTACACAGGTAGTCCAGGGGAAGCTTAATTTGAAATGCAGAGTACCATGCCTCATGACAAAAGAGTTATGATGCCTGTGGCTGCATGAGGTACCTGGGAAGCAGTAGGGAAGTTGTCAAAGTTGAAGGAGCTCTATCAGAAGTTTCCAGCTTGTCAAGAAGAGTGCTGTTTACAGTCAGCTGGCGGCCCAAGCTGGAAGTCCCAATTTAACATTCTCCAGTTTCTGCTAGATGCTTTGCTGCATGTATGTGAGGGACTGGGCCTAACTGCCCTTGTATGTGATGGAAATATGCTTTCATTTTTAATTGGGTTATTAAGACAGAGTTTCAATATAGCATAGGCTGGCTTAGAGCTCATTATGGAGCTCAGACAGCTCATGAATTCATAGCAGTCCTCCTGCCTCAGCCTCAAAAGTGCTGGAATTGCAAGTGTTATCCACTATGCCCACAGTTAAGTGGTTTGGGTCAGCACTAACCACCTAAAGATTGCGACTAGACCTACTATTGGAAGGCTAAGTAGGGAATCGGAGGCCTGGGAGCTTCTCATATGAACTATGCAGCTTCAGCACTGATAAAAATTGCTATTTTAAAGGTGACAAGAACAATGTCAGAACCACGGTACATATACAAGTAGCAGGATAATTTTGCAAATGGTAAAAATAACCAGTTTCCTAATACATTTTTATAAGAAGAAGCGGATGGATTAGAATGAAGATGGGATTTCTGCTTTCCATAGTTGAAAGCCCTCCCTCAGTGTAGGAGCTGGCACTTGGGCAGAGAGGGATAATCCTCTCTAGTGTTTGCCTCAGTTCATGGGAATAGCCAAGCCTCTTCTGTAGAAGCCACTTTCTTTGTACAGAAAAGACAAGAAAAAATCGTACTTGAAAGATTTGATTAATGAGACATGTATTTAGCTGTATGTATGTGTGTATATCTGTGTCTGTTTGTCTGTCTGTCTGTCTGAGATTGTGTGTCTTTGTGTATGTGTCTATGTATGTGTGTGTATGTGCCTGCTTATGTGTGTCTGTATGTGACTATGTATGTCTGTGTGTGTCTCAGTGTGTCTGTACCCGTGTCTGTATATGTCTGTGTGCATGTGTCTGTACATGTGTCTGTGTGTGTCTCTATATGTGTGTGTGTCTGTGTGTGTGTGTGTCTCTGTGTGTGTGTGTCTCTGTATGTGTGTGTGTCTGTGTGTGTGTGTGTCTCTGTGTGTGTGTGTCTGTGTGCTTGTTGATGTAAGTGTGAAGCACTCCAAGGTGAGTGTGACACATGGGATTTCCATGTCCATGCAGTGCACAGTGTGTGTTGGTGTCTAACTAAAGTGCTCGTTCATGGAGAAAACTTAAGAAGGAAGCCGTAGACGATGCATGGACTCTTTTTTATTAAATTGTTGTTGTTGTTGTTGTTGTTGTTGTTGTTGTTGTTGTTCTGAATGTCTCAAGAATAACTGAAATGGTTTGGAAGGCTCAAGTAGAAATAAAATATGCAAAACAAAACAGTGTGCTTTAGGGCTAAACATTCCATAGTGTCTTATTCTCTGCATGTTGAGTTGGTCAGTTGTGGGTCTTTGTGATAATCACCAATTTAACTCTGTATCCATTTCATTATCGTAGTAACTGGGTCTATCTTTCCAGAATGAAGATAGTATATGTCACGCTCTCGTCTATGTCCTTCAGTAAAGTCTTGTCATCAGACTGAAGCACAAACTCCTCCCTTGGACCCCCTCATCCCCAGGCCTTGCAGATGATCTATCCTTAGATCAGCAATCTTGGTCTCCATCCTTTGCTCACAGAACTCTGTGTTCCCCTCTCCTTCTCCACCTGGACTGTTCTCTCTTACTCCACACCTGTGCACAATCTTTTCCTGCAGCTCTCTCAACCCATCTTTCTCGACCACTCCTTCGACATGGCAGTTATGGGAACTCCCTTTACCTCAGGAGATGTAAGCTTTCTTCCCCTGATCTGCAAACTCCTTTCCAGTCAGGCCAACGTTATTCAGATGTACGTGCCTGGGACCTGCATATTCTTTAGAACATAGAACAGCCATTTGTTGACTTGATATGAGACTTATGGTAACTTTTTGGCTTAGAAGCTTTGCATTTTATCATTTTAGCAGGCAATGACATGTCTGGTTTTTACTACAGGTAATATATTGAATGAAAAGTTAGTTTTTCATGCAACTTCCTCCTCCTCGCATGCATTATCACATCAACCCATAGAAGATCACACTGTCAGAAAAAAACAAGTCAGTGCTTGTTGGTAAGACTCTGTAGAGGGACTGTGTTTCCGTACTTATGATTCCTTCTTTACCAACTGCACCATTCAAAACACTCATGATACAGGCCTGATAGAATGGAAAATACACTGTTCTCATCAGAACCCATGTAGCTTCTCTTCCCCAGGCAGCCCAGCTTGGAAGGGAATTCGCATCACTCCCTTTCACAAGCATGATGATTTGTGGCTGAGACGGGAGAAGCTGCTCTCTGAACCACATGCCCCCTGGTGCAGGCAGGCTAAGGAAAGATGAATGGCAGTATAAGACAGACATCTGAATGTTTCATATTAAATTAGTCCCACAGAGCACCCAGAATTCTCATTCCATAAATCACTGGGTAACATAAACTTGCTCCCAGGTTAGATTGCTGTGACTTTGGCCCGCGGTGTCATAGATAATCTGAGAACAGTTAAACGTTTGTCTGAAATAGTAATCATTTTCAGCATATTTACGCAGCGGTGCTGAGTGACCCAGACTGATCTCTGCTGCTAGAAACAGCATGTAAATGGGAGTCAGCCAATTGAGGAGATTTCAAAAAAATAAGGAGTCACTGTTTTTCAAATTCTTGGTCTGCTCTGAAATCGCCATGCACCTCTTCAGAAGGTACACCCTAAAGGAGTTAACATAAGGGAGCACCAGTGTGTCCCCATCCCTTCGGTAAATTGTACTCACGGTGTCATTTTTTTAAACCCATCTGCTCTACAAATCACAGGTTGAGAATGGAGTTGCTTGTGCCAACACACATTTCTTCAATGGCCAAGATTAATTCTGAGAAGAGTTCACATGTTCTTGGATCTGTCATGGTTCTCTATTTCTGAGCTGATATTTGTTGCTATCCCAGATATTTCATAGACTGAAAAAAATGTTGGTCTAGGATTTAAGAGACCATCCAACTTGATACTTGTTGGCTGAGGGTCTGTCTGCATTGTTGCTGCCTCTCTTGATTAGATCTAGATTTAAAAGACTGTTTTGACACTGTGGTGAGCTGAGGCAGCAATAATTCCAAATGGTTCTTAAAGTCCCTCTCTGTGTGTCTTCCTGTCTCCATCTCTCTCTGTCTCTGCCTCTCTACATTTCTATTTCTGTGTCTCTGTCTCTAACTCTCTCTGTAAAGCCTTTCTACATAGGGTCATCTAGAATCACTTTTCCTCTTCGAAGTCCAGCCTTAGTGTGCATGGAGCTACAAGAACTCATGGCTTGCCTCTGTGCTAGCCAAGGACTAGAAGTGGCTTTAGGGGGAGAAAGAGTTCTGTGCTAAGACCCACAGTTGGCTGCTATAACAAAATATCGAGGCTGAGGAGTTAATAAAGAATGTAATTTTATTTCTCACAGTTCTGAAGGCTGAGATTTCCAAAATCAAGATGAAGCCATCTGTATCTGGTCCAGTTTTTCACCTTGTCCTCACATGGCATAAGTCAGGAGAATACAGTTCTTGTAGCTATGTTCCATTAGTTATGAGAGTAGAGGCTCCTGACCTGAATACTTCTCTAAAGTCCCACCTCCTAATGCTATCGGGGATTAAGTTTCTAGCACATGAGTTTTACATGACATGTTCAGGTCATAGCAGCTGCCACCACACAGGTTAAGCCACCTTATCAATGTGTTGTCTCACAATTCTGAAAACCAGAAGTCCAAGGACAGTGAGTACATCCAGCTAATTCCCTCTGTGGACTGAGATTCTGTTCCTTGGCTTCTCCCTGGCTTTTCAGTCTCTTGGTCTTATAATTTGAATATTTGTGGCTTGTTTGTGTGAATGACCTTCTGTTTGTGACTTCCCCCAAATTTTTATGATGAAATGAGGTCACCTGTTTGACTCTATTAAGTACTAGGAACTTTGGAGGTTATGCCCCTGGGGAAAAGCCCTTCTGATGGATTAGTGCCCTTATAAAAGAGGTCCCAGAGACTTCTTCACCCTATTCTGTAAGGACATAAGAAGATGGAGCCATCTGTGAACCAGAATGCAGGTCCTCACCAGGTGCAATCTACTGTCACTGTGAAAAGACCTCCCAGCTTCCAGGAATTTGAGAAAGAAGTTCCTGTGATTTACAAGGCATTTTGTTATATTGTCAAAATAAAGTAAAACAACTGTCAACCTTTATCGTTCCTCTTAAAACACCACCTGAATTGCTCATATCTCTATTTTGAACGTCAGGATCTGAATTTTCCCACTTTGGTGAGGACAGCGGTTAAGCCCAGCATATTCTAGTGTGACCTGTTCTTCACTGATTACATCAGCAGGGGTCCCATTTTCCAAGTCAGGTGTGGAGGATCAGGCCTTTGGCATGAGCATTCTGAGCGGACACAATTCAACCCACAATAGTAACAAAAGTTCCATGTTCCCCTCCCAAGCACTTGGCAGGAGGAAAGCACCCTACTCTTTATTACCAAAGCCTTTCCTGACGGCCTCTCGCCTCTTTTTATGCTTTTATGTCTTTCTTTTTTCTCACTAACACCAAAGTCTGATATTAATGAAAAAAACCATTAAAAAAAAAAAAAAAGAAAAAGAGGAAAGAAAGAAAACCTATTATCCTATGAGATAAAGTGAGCTCACTCTACTGTAAAAGGAAGACTTATCGATCAATTTCAGTCAAGCCTTGCTTGTCTGACACTTTGCAGTGAAGGAATATGTTTTTATTGCCGGGCCAGATAGTTCAGGTTTCCGGTCAGTCTTAGCAAAGACCCTTTTTATAACATTGACAAAATTTTACCACAGAGCCATGAAAACACAATTAGATTTCATAACTCACATCAAGCCTGGAAAAGGTTGCCCCCATAAATCTTACAAACCTTATCAGCTTTAATGTTCCTGGTCTGACAAGATTTTTAAATAGCAAATTATACTGAACTTCATGCACATATGCATGTATATAAATATATGTGTGTTTGTGTGTGCACACATGTACATAGAGATATATTTTTATTCCCTTTCTATCTTTCAGGAAAGAAGGTCATGTCTGTCTGCTTCAGGGAAGAAAACTGTTACAGAGAGGCCACTTACTTAAACAAATTTATTCCTAAAAAAAAAAGCTGCCGTTTCTCTAAGAGTTTTAATCTTAAAATTTACCTTCAAATTAAATGGATTTTTTCATGGTAATATTTCAAAGAAACAACATTGACAGATCAGCCTCAGTATATCCATACTTTTGGACTAAGGCAGGTCATAACTGAGAGTGGCTTTAGCCACAGAAACTTGGCATTTGGGTGAAATTCTACACATTCATTCCTACCTAAGCTTTTGAGTCTGTAGAGTTGACTGTTGGAAAAGCAAGCACATATATATTGAATGAATGCTTTGTCTCCCTAGCCAGATAGGAAGCAAGGAGAAGGTACAAGCCCTTTGTTTTATTTACTCAGGCTGGGGCTCTACCCACCAGTCTCATCAGCCCCACCCCAGAGCACTAGAAAGAGATGGCTCTGCCATCTTCTACACTTGTGCTGGGACGCACACTGAAATCACTGATGGAAATAGAGAAGATCCACCTGCTGTGTAGAACAGTCAATTCCGTTAGCTGTTCAGCAGCCACCGTCCTGATTGCAGTTAAAGCTATGTCACAGCCAAACGATCCTGTATGCTTCTCACAACCAGTCAAACACAATGAAGAGTCACAGCATTAACTAAATGTGTCAGATTCTGAAGACACATCTCTGTTGATTATGCACTTTGGTTTCAAGTGCCAAGTCTAAAGAAATACAAAAAAACTATGTGAACGCCCTTAAATGGTTAAGCAGAATTTAAAGCATCACCAGACTACAGCAGAATCTTTCAAGCCATTTGGGCTAATATGGTCCTATAAGAACTTTGAAAAGCCACATTATAGGGAAATTCATCTGCAAAAAGTGTACTATTTTCAAAATATACTTTCAAAGGGTTCAAGAAACCACCTGAAAGACTAATAAATGGTTTAAGTATAGAAATACTGACAGAAAAGAGGGGATTCTGATATCCATAATCTTTGATGTTTGAGACAAAGACTTCTGTATCTCTCAAATGGCAGATTCCCAGATGTATTTCAGATGGAGCAAATGCCGACTTGAATGATTAGTTATATGTTGTTTCATTATGTCCAAGATCAGTCATAAACCAAGGGGTATTTTATGTCTCTGGGTACAATTTTTGCATGCAAGGAAAAAGAGAAAATTGTAGCTTCTTCAAAGGGTGCTGTTAATTTGGGAGCATTCCTTATTACTTAGAAGGAAGAAAAGATTAGTACATTCACAATAAAGAGGTCATTTTCCTGGCCATTCTTTCAGGCAAAAGGGAAAAGTGCTGCCTTCCCTGTTATCAGAAGAGCAGTACTCAGAAGAATGGGAGACTGAGTACTTCCTGAGCCTGCACGGTAACCATTCTCTCTGGAGGGAGAAAATGGGACATCTTATTTCAGAAACCCCAGAGCTCTCTCCCTCTGTCTCCTGTATGACATTTATCTTTCTGTGAGCTGGTAATGCTGGCTAAATACCCAAAAAACTTTCTGATCATTTTATTCCAAGTCAAGGTTATAATTATTGGACTTTCTATGAGAAATCATGAATAAAGAACCTCCTGGCTCCTTTTAAAGTATCATTTAAAATATTTTAGAGCTATGAAATGTTTGTATGGAAAAGTGTTATGGGTTGTGAGCCAACATCACTGTCACTGGCTAGAGTTCTCAGATCAATTAAAAGCACTGGAATTGGGGTCCACATTGCCTTGTGTGTCTACTCTGTCCAGACTCTTTGCTCTCAGAGCCTGAAAGTAGTCTGGAATAGAGTAGGTGCTCATTAAACCTATTAGACCTCCAAATGACAGCTAAGTATCCTATTTTACACTTGTAAGACATGCTTGTTTTCCTCTATTCAAAGCTTTTTATCATTGGATCAGAAAAAGCATAGAAAAGCAATTTATGTCCATTTTTAAAAAGACAAACAGTATTCAAAATTTTGCATGTATACTAGAGAGAAGAAAAAATGATTTTTTCCATATCTTTTTGGTTCATAGCTAGGACAGACTCCTGTGACAAATGACAGACAAAGGAAAGCAATTGGAGGCTCATCAGCATACAATCCCTTGTAAGTGGAAGACAACAAAAGAATGTGCAATCAACACAAGAGTATACAATTCTAAAATGGGAGCAGACAAGTTTAAATCCTGTCTTCAACTGAAAAGAACAGGACTGTGGGAAAACCAAAGAAATGGGGGGGGGGGGTCAGGCAAGTTGGTAAAGGAGGTAAAAGGCTGTTATTCAATTTTAAATTGTATCATCTCCATTGTCAAAAATCTCCAGACACCAGTCCCAGTGTCTGGAGCTACAGTCCTGAAATGCTGTAGGCAGAGGCAGGAGGATCACTTGAGATCAGCTGCATCCCAACATCCCTCTCCAAACAAAATTGTTCCTGTCTAAAACTAATGCAGGGACTAAAATGGAACAGAGACTAAAGGAATGGCCAACTAGTGGCCAGCCCAACTTGGGATCCATCCCATGAGAGGGCACCAATCCCTGACACTATTACTGATGCCATGTTGTGTTTGCAGACAGGAGCCTAACCTGGCTGTCCCCTGAGAGGCTCTACCTAGTAGCTGACTGACACAGATGTAGATATCCACAGCCAAGCATTGGACTGAGGTCAGGGACCCCTATGGAAGAATTAGGGAAAGGAAAAAAGGAGCTGAAGGGATGGCAACCCCATAGGAAGACCAACAGTGTCAACTAACTCAGACCCCTGGGAGCTCCCAGAGGCTAAGCCACCAACCAAAGAACTTACATGGGCTGCTCTGAGGTCTCCAGCACATATGTACCAGAGGGCTGCCTTGGCTGGCCTCAGAGGGAAAGGGTGTGCCTAATCCTGTAGAGACTTGATGCCCCAGAGTAGGGGGTGGGGGGCATCTTTTCAGAGGCAAAGAGGAGGGAGGAGAGGGGAAGAACTGGCTGAGGGGGGACTAAGAGGGAGAAAACATTTGGGAGGTAAATAAATAAAATAATTAATAAAAATGTGGTGACTTAAAATAAAACATGCAAATAAACTTCTTGGACATCCTTCTCTTCCTGTTCCAGAGAAGGGGACACATTCAGGAAATTTTCTTTGAAGGTATAAATTTCCTTATAAAAGGGGTAACTTTAATCCTGATTTCAGATGTTCCTTGCCCTGTTTTCCATATCTAATTTCTTAATTTCTTAATATCTAATTTCTAATTTCCAAGATGGATCATTGGTCTGTCTTCTAAGGATTCGGAAGAATCACTGATAATCGTAGTGAGGGAAAGAAGGCACAGCTCTCCCTCCCCTGCAGGGATTGAGCCTAGAACTCTGTATACACAATATTACAGTACAGAACTACACCACACACTCCCTTCAAAAACCATAGGCAGAGAATTGAACAGAAGGTTTTTATCTTATCCAAATTTTAATTCAGGAAATGGAAGCAGTCAGTGGGAAGTGAAGAACCAACACACCCTAAGCCTCAATGCTAACCAGAGGATTCTGGAGTCCCTTTGTTCCCATCAAACAATATGGGGAACATCAATGTCCCCTCTTGGGATTCTTACTCTCATTATTAAGAGAATTTAAGGATGAACACAAACAAAACCAATGAGGACAATTTTATGAGCATTTTAAAAGAAAAACCCAGGCAGGCAAACTGTAAGTAACATTAGTTGAGAGGATGAAACCTCATGATTCTCAACTGTGAAGGGGAAAGTGCTCTGTGCACCCTAAGGGAGAGGAAATTTCCACTGATTGATTAGCTCATGTTTATGAAATCCATTTGACACGCCAGCACTACCCTAGGGACTGAGACTATAATAGTATTGTATAGTTCTGGACCAAATGTACTCCTAGATCTCTTAAACACTACTATCCTAGTTAAAGCTTAAGTTCAATTAAAAGAGTAGCTAACAAATAGGTAAACGGTATAATTGGAAGTATCTTCCATAGGCTCAGCAGTTAAAGGTCCATTCTCCATCCTGTGATGCTCTTGGAAGGTCTCAATAGAAGTCCTAATAGGAAATTATAAGATATGGACCTATAAGGGAGTACTCGGGTCCTGGCTACTTCATCTTGCCTTTCCTTCCTGGCCTCACTGAAGTATGCAGCCTTCCTTGCTCATCCTCTTCACCTGGATCTGTCTCTCCAAGACCCTAGAACAGCTCAGCCAACTAACCATGAACCCAGCCCCGGAAGCAATGCTCCCAAATAAACTTCCATCCTTTTAAACTGATTTGTCACAGTGTTAGAAAACCAACACAAATAATGGGGGCTGTTGATGTGACTACACCCGACACTGCAATTGAAAAGACCTTTTAATTGATTTGTGAGAAGAATCCAGACAACAGAAGTGGATCACAGGAGGTTTCACAGCTGTACACAAAGCCTAAAGGGTGACCCTAGGAAAGGGTCAAAAGCCTAAAATGTTGAGAGGAAGATGGATAGGAAGAGTGACTCAGATAGAAATGAGGATTATATTGGAAGCCAGGTTGTAGGTAATGTTTATACAGTCTGACAAAGAACATGCCTACATTTTGTTCATGCCTTGACACTTTATATAAGGCCTAGCTTAACAGTGACATACTAGTTTAACTGGTGAAGAAAGTTTTGAGACAGGACAGCATCAGGATATGGCATAGATATTTCTGGCTGTGCTTAGGAGACTAACTTCAAGAGCTGAGGGGGCAGGAGTATGAGATGCCTGCTGAAGGACGCTGCATAAGAAAGGCAGAGCCTGTCTGAGGGGGCAGCCATGTAGGCTACAATTGTCACAGCTAGAAGGACAGGACTACGTAGACCTTCATGTGTGTGTGTGTGTGTGTGTGTGTGTGTGTGTGTGTGATGTGGGGTGTGGGGCTATGTGAGCACCACGATATCAGATGTGGAAACTTGGGCTTTTTTTTTCCTGTGAGAATTTGGTCTTGTTTTAATCTGATATTTTCTTTTAATACTCTTATTCTTTCCTTTTGGAGAAGGCAGTTTACCTTGTGCCAGTATGAGTAGGAAATATGGAATTTGTCCTTTTTATTTTTCCAAGCTGTCTTTGCTTTGAGTTCCAAAATCTTTGTGATCATGTTTTTTTGAAAAATTGGAAGTGTTTAAAACTAGCCAATTATTATAAATGGACTGAATTTATTCTGCATTTAAGACAGTATGAGTCTGTGGGGCTAGAGACAAAGTGCTATACTTTGAATCTAGAGTATGTCCCAAAGGTCCATTGCTCAATCTTGGTCACTACGGTGTTGTGTATTATTAGAGGTGACAGATTCTTTAAGGGGTGGAGACTAAAAGAAAATTAGGTCATTGGAGACCCTTGCAAAGAACATTAATACTAGGCGTAAAAATAAAAACATTATATATTGTGGTGGTTTGAATATGTTTAGCCCAGGCTGTGGCACTATTAGGAGATGTGGTCTTGTTGGAGTAGGTGTGGCCTTGTTGGAGGAATTGTGTCACTGTGGGGGTGGGCTTTGAGACCCTCCTCTTAGCCTTCTGGAAGTCAATCTCCTCCTGGTTGCCTTCAGAACAAGACTTAGAGTTCTAATTCCTCCAGCACTGTACCTGCCTGGATGCTGACATGCTTCTGGCCATGATGATAAAGGACTGAACCTCAGAACCAGTAAACTAACCCCAATTAAATGACCTTTATAAGAGTTGCCTTGGTCATGGTGTCTCTTTACAGCAATGGAAACCCTAACTAGGAGATAGATAGATAGATGGATAGATAGATAGATAGATCTCTTCTTTCATCTGTCTTTATTGCCCACCACGAGGTGTGCATTACCTGTCTCAGTATTTTCTCTTTGTACAAGGGATCCAAGCAACTATAGACTCTCTGAAACCAGAGGCCTAAATAAATTCCTCTTCCTTTTCACTAGGTATCATAGCAAGAAAACACATTTTTAAAAAATGCTGTGTAGACAACAAAAATTCTGCTGACAGGATAGGAAGAACTGGGACACAGTATTTACATGCAGACTGGTCAATAAAATATTTGTGAAGTGAACACCAAAATACCATAGCTGAAGACACCAAGAGCTATGAGCTTCCCGGAAGTACTTCTTTAGACTAGGCTTGGGACAGGATGGCTTTGGGATGCTCACCTGCCCTTCCTGTGTCTCAAACATAGACTGGCCAGCCATCTCTAGCTCCACAGAAAACTTTCAAGCTACCAATAACCTGGGTCCAGATGGGATAAAGTGTGACAAATGTTGAGGTGTGTTCATGAAACCTATCAGAGTTTACCTTTGTAACAGATCCAAGAGATCACCCTCATCATCGCCTGTGACACCTTGCTGTCATTGACAGGGTTGTCAGCTTGTGGGACTGATAAAAATAAGTAAGTTGATTACTATCTACTTATTGGACTCTGTGCTGGTTACACAGGTACATTCATTTAATTTATCTCCCCAGTCATCATCATCATCAGCAGCAGCAGCAGCAGCAGCAGCAGCAGCAGCAGCAGCAGCAGCAGAAGAAGAAGAAGAAGAAGAAGAACAAGAACAAGAACAAGAACAAGAACAAGAACAAGAACAAGAA
>JADRCH010000075.1:6189213-6260381 GCA_019843965.1 Rhynchomys soricoides
TCTATCTATCTATCATCATTTATCTGCCATATATCTGTCTATTATCTGTTTATCTATTATCTACTCCTATCATCTATCTATCTATCTATCTATCTATCTATCTATCTATGTATTATCTATCTATCCATCTATCTTGTATGTCTGTTCATGCATGTGCACTTATCATGGCATCATGGCACTCATGTGGAAGTCAGAAAACAACTTGCTAAACTCAGTTATGGGCTAAAAGGTCATCAGGCTTAGTGACTAGAGGCCTTACTCACTGAACCATCTTACTGGCCCCTCTTTATTATTCAACATCAAGACTCACCTTGTAGTTTAGTTCTCCTTCTTCTGGGTTCCCAAGATTCACTTGTCTCAAGGTTTCCAATAGCTAGGAGTACAAACACTTACTACTCAAGTGGGTTTTTCATTTGATTTTCCATGTATATTTTTTCTTTAGAATTATTTAACTAAATGGGCATAATCCTATTTATTTTCATTATTCTGATGCTCAAATTGTCTTTGTTTTTAACAGTGGGAGTCCTGCCAGGCTGGTTTCATCACCTTGAGTCAGTCTCTGAGTACTTGCTTATTTTATAGTATAAAAAGGATCTTTGCAGGCTCATCTTTCTTTTCAGCCCCCACAGGATTTCTCTCACCCTGCTCTGGTTCCAACTCCTCATGTAGAGCCATATCCTGGCCAGAAAGGGGATTTCAACAGCCTACTAGGTGCCTTCCTACATCAGCACCCTAAACCAGAGTGTGTCTTCTTCCTGTCACTCCAGCCCTACATACATGAATACCTTCTTGTCCTGCTGATGTCCCTTTTAGAGAGACATCAGCAGGACATCTCCACAGAGATGTGCTCCCATCTCCACAGACTCTGACATAACCTATAACTTTTTTCTTCTATGATGTTTTCACATTTATTCTGAAAGGGCTCCAGCATCTTGTTCCAGGCACCTCCAAAAACACCTGTTCCCCTGATGCAGCTCAACATCCTAATCCAGGTTCCTGGGACAAATTGGGCTGACACTACTCACCCCATGTAGATATCCCCTTCTTCCACGTGTGTCCTGCCACACTCACCTTGATCAAACACTGATATTGCTAGGCCTCACCTGAATAGGTGATTGAGTGGGAATTGTGGGGGTTGGGGAGAGGGAGGGAATAATGAAAAAGGAACTAAAAATAGACGGAGAAGAAATAAGGAGAGAAGAGGAGGGAAAATGAGAAAGAAAACCTGAAAAGGAAGTGGGAAAGGAAAACATTTATATTTACATCTTGTTAAACAAAAATACGTGCACATTTTTAGAATGACGTCTGAAGGTAAAGTGTATAACATCCAAATGAGTAGAAAAGAAATGCTAAAGCAAAAATAAAAACCAAATCCACCCAGAGAAGTCAAGAAAGAATGAAACAGATAGGAAAACTGTAGAATGTGCTACATTGATATAATTTAAATTCTTGACCTCTTGTGCAAAGAATAGAAATAAAGGGCTGACACAAACTTGCAAGAAAACTTTATTCAAAGCAAAGCCACAGAAAAGTCAGATTACACTGCAAGAGAGCAGTGTAGTCCATGTCTGGGAAGATACCCAAGGGCCCCAGGTTACTATCTGGAGTCTCCCTGTATGGGATCTAAAGGAAGGAGGAACCAGTTGGATGGTTCTCTATTTTGATTGATTATCTATATAAAATCTACTGCAAATATCCCCTCCCACAATGCATCTGATTTTAAACATCATAAGCACATCCAATTTTGCACAGGCATGAGATAGGAAATAGGTGATTATCTCTCAAAGTTCGTTTGGAGGCATAGTTTTGCCTTCCAGTGCATGCATCCCAAACCAGTTCTGGTTGGGTTGACTTTATTCTTCTACCCAGATATAGAAAAAGCATGATCCAATAGCCTCTGTCTAAATTTAATAGTCATTAGGGAAGCAGAAACTTACTCCACTTTTTAGAGAATAGTGTGTATATAGCTCAATGCAGGCTGAGGCCCTGTGTTGTTAACATGTTACTAAGTGCATTTTGTGTGTGCGTAGTATATGCAGGTAAGGACGTATGCTGCCAAGTGCATTTTTTATTAGAAAGTGGTGTCACCTATGTACAGCTCAAGGTAAGTTTGGCCCCAGCTTGCTTAACTATTCTTTATTTGCCATTCTAGAAAAACCATAGACAAATAAATACATAGAAAGCCATGTATAACCCAGCACTTGGGTGGTCAAGGCTGGAGGATTAGAAACTGTGGGTCATCTGTAGCCTCATAGTCACTTTAAGGATAGCCTGGGCAACATAAGACCCTGTCTCCAAAAGCAAACAACCAACTTTTCCATGAGGTACATAATAAACAAATAGGATTAAGCTGGACATAAAAGCAAAACCCATCTGTGTACAGTTCACAGTAGCCTGGTCTAAACCATTAGAATACAAACAATCGAAAAATGTCCTGGACCCCACTGATCTCACAGATGAGTGGTTTTTGTCCCCTGCTCTCGGAGAACAAGAGGTAACAGAGCCCAAGTGATGAACAAAGACTCTGCTGGGGATGGTGACCATGGATAAGGCACCCTTGTTTGGGTGACAAGATTTCCTCCAGGGAGCTGCAAAGAAAGAATCTGATGAACCTAAAATGCTGTCTCTTTACTTTAAGTACCCTGTAATTATGCCCAAAGCAAATGCTTCAAGCACATTAGGGATGTGTCAGGAGGGCATGGGAGCCAGTGTGGAGGGTCCCACTGATAAAATCAAAGTGACATCATCGCCAGAATCAGAATGGTGCCAGCTGGCTTCTGTCTAACTTTGGTTCTTAAGACTTGAGGCTGATTGATAGTAGAGGTACTTCCCAACAGTTTCAGCTGCCTGTCCAATTTTAGGCAGTCCCCAGCTCCCAGGGTATGACCTGCTCCTGTGACTATTCTTTCTTACTGTTTCAGTTTGTATGGATGGCAATGGATCCTGAACTCCCCCTACCCGTTCCTTTGCTTTCCTCCCCTACTCTTGGTGGCCCCCCTCACTACTGTCCATCTTTAAACCACTTCCTATTGAATTTCTCAGGTCATCTGTCATCTGTGCAACTCATTGGTTGGGTTAAAATTCCCTCTGTTTAGATGTTTAAAGTGTTTTCTGTTTTTCTAGTCAGACTCTGAGTTGACAGTCCAAATAAACATTGGCACAAAGAAAGATGGTGTAATTGTGTGACCATTAGACTTTAAGACAAAAAGCAGCAGTCAGATAAAATAAATTACATAATTATAAATTTTACATATCTAATAACCTTCAAATATATATAACAAATATCAAGAAAACTGCATAAAAAGGTGGACAGATCACCATCAGATGTTGAACACATTTCTCTCTGTAATTGATAGCTCATGCTGTCAAGGGAGGAAAATAAGGAAGATTTGTGACATATAATTAAGAATTCATCTAGAAGACATATATAGTCCACCACACCAGGACCTAGAAAACACATATCTTATCCAAGCACACATGGAACCCAGATCACACTTTTGGCCATAAAAGAAGTCTTAACAAATTTCAAAGACGGTCATATGACCACATGCACAACCACCACACAATATGTTAGAAATCACTAACAAAGGAAAGATTAAAATCACCTCATACATTCAAGAGAGAAAATCCACCTGGGTAAGAGAACAATTTTCACTGGAAATCAAAAAATACTTACAATTGAAAAATAATAGAAAAAGCAATAATATCCTGAAGGAAATATAATGCCATATATATTTCTTTTACAAAAGGGAACTGGTACAGGAAAGTAAGAACTTTGAGTAAATAGATCAAAATAAGATGAAATCTAGGAAAGAAAATATTAACAATATGAGAAGGAATTACAAGAAAATATAGGAATAGATTGGTATGTTTGTTGACATTAAAACTAAGAAACTGTATTTATCAAATTCCATCATAGAGTTAAAAAAATAAAATCAACAAACACCGCAACTCACACACACTTATCATCTTAAGATACACTAGCTATAAGAAATAATGTTCAGACAGGGCTGGTTCGCGTCTTGGTTTAACTCCTCTTAGTTAACCTCCCTCAGATCTACCTTGTTAAGACCTTAATTGTTCTCCTGTTATTGTTGACTTTTGGCCCCTACATTTTGAACTGCTTGGTTGCTTTTGTTAAAGAACACATAGGTGCAGTACAGCTAATGATCTTAAAACAGAAATACAAAGAACTAGATACAGAAGACCAGGAATATGAGCTACATAGCTATCAACAATAGCTTCAGGATTGAAGCATGCACAAGAAAAAGGGAGGAATGAGAAGTCAGCTCAGGAACTTTGGGATATTCCACCAGGGCCTCCGAGCACATGGGCACCCCTCCCCTCCTGGAAGAAATAGGCCAGGGAGCACGTTTGTTGACTCAATTTCTAGGATAGAGGTATGTCTACTTATTTCTTCTCCTGTGAATTTTAGCTGATAGTATTTTTCAAATAATTGCTACATTTTATACAGGTTTTCAAGACTGTGGGCACAATGTTTTCTTAATCAATAAAATAATTTGAAACAGCTCATATAGCCGTCAACATAAAAATAAAAAAGTAATTATGGACTAGTGCTGTAGTAAAATGAATCTAACCATAAGAACACAAGGTCTACACTGGGGCTCCTGGCCTTTTTATTTGGTTTTCCATTGCCACATCCTGACTTTTTTTAAAATTCACTTTACATCCCTCTCACTGCCTTCCTTCTTGATTGCTCCCTACCAAAATCCTTACCCCATCCCTTCTTCCCTTTTCTTCTGAGAGGGTAGGGCCCGTCTCTCATTATTCCCCAACCCTGGCATATCAAGTCTGTGGGGCTAGGCACACCCTCTCCCACTGAGGCCAGACAAGGCAGCCCAGCTAGAAGAACAGATCCAACATACAAGCAACAGCTTTTGGGATAACCCCAGCTCCAGTTGTTTGGGACCCAAATGAAAACCAAGCTGCACATTTGCTACATATGTGGGGAGGCGTAGGTCCAACCTGTGTACAGTTGTTGTTTCAGTCTCTGAGAGTCTCAAAAGTCCAGGTTAGTTGACTCTGTTGGTTTTCCTACAGAGTTCCCATCTCCTTCAGGACCAGAAATCCTTTTTTCAACTGTTCCATTAAGAGTCCCCAAGCTTCATCCATTGGTTGGCTGTAGAACTCTGCATCTGTCTGAGTCAGCTGCTGGATAGAGTCTCTCAGAGTACAGCCTTGCTAGACTCCTGTCTGCAAGCATAACAGAGTATCATTAAAAGTGTTAGAGACTGGTATTTGCCCATGGGATGGGTCTCAAGTTGGGCCAGTTAATGGTCAATCATTTCTTCAGCCTCTGCTCTATCCCTGTCCCTGCATTTCCTGTAGACAGGATAAATGTTGAGTCAAAAGTTTTGTAAGTGGGCTGGTATCCCTATAGCTCTACTGGGGTTTCTGCCTGGCTACAGGAGGTGGCATCTTCAGGTTCCATATCCCCAATGCTGTGAGTCATAGCTAAAGTCAACCCTGTGGATTCTTGGATGCCTCCCTTAACCCAGGTCTCTGACATATCCTGGAGATGCCCCTCACCCCCCATCAGTTGCAGATTTTCATTCACTCTCATGACCACCTGTCCATTTCTCCTCTCCCTCCCCACACCGGATCCTGAACCCCTATTCACCTCCTTTCCCCTCTCCCATGCAACTTCCATCCTCCTATCACTATCTTATTCCCCCTTTAAGTGAGATTCAAGCATCCTTGCTTGGGTCTTCCTTATTGTTTAGCTTCTCTGGGTCTGTGGCGTGTACCAAGAGTATCCTGTATTTTGTGGCTAATATCCACTTATAAGTGAGTACTATCGGGCATGTCCTTTTGGAACTGGGTTACCTCACACACGATGATATTCTCAGGTCCCATTTATTTGCCTGTGAAATTCATAATGTCTTTGTTTTTAATAGCTGAATTCTACATTCTCTTTATCCATTCTTCAGTTGAGAGACACGTAGGTAGTTTCCAGTTTCTGGCTATTACAAATAAAGCTGGTATAAACATAGTTGAGCAAGTATCTTTGGAGGATGGTGGAGCATCTTTTGGGTATATATCCAGGAGTGTAATAGCTGGGTCTTGAGGTAGAGTTATTCCCAGTTTTCTGAAAAGCTGCCAAATTGATTTCCAAAGTGGTTATACAAGTTTGCACTCTCACCACCAATGGAGGACTGTTTCCCTTGCTCCACACCTTGCTGGCATGTGCTGTCTCATGAAGATCCTTTACCAATCTTTAGACAGCCATTTGTCCTATTGACAGTGCTCTTTGCTTTATAGAAGGTTGGCAATTTCATGAGGTCCTATTTATCAATTGTTGATCTTAAAGCCTGAACCATTTTTGTTCTATTCAGAAAGTTGTCTCCTCTACCAGTGCAATAAGATTATTTTCCACTTTCTCTTTGATGAGATTTAGTGTACACAGTTTTATGTTGAGGCCTTGATCAACTTGGACTTGAATTTGTGCAGGATGATAAACATGGATCTATTTTAATTCTTCTACATGTAGACATTCAGTTAGACCATTTCTTGAAGATGCTTTCCTTTTTCCATTGGCTGCTTTGGCTTCTTTATAAAAAATCAAGTGTCCATATGTGTGTGTGTTTATTTCTGGGTCTTCAATTTGATTTCATTGATCAACTTGTCTGTTTCTGTACCAATACCATACAATTTTCAATCACTATTACTCTGTAGTAGAGCTTGAGATCAGGGAGGGTGATTCCTCTCCAGAAGCTCTTTTATTGTTCAGGATTGTTTTGGCTATGCTGAGTTTTCTGTTTTCCTACATGAAACTGAGAATGGCTGTTTAAAAGCCTATAAAAACTTGTGTTGAATTTTTTTTATAATAAATATCATTTTTATTGATTAAATAAATACATTAAACATACTCAGGTCATACTTACTAAGGAACAAAAATAAAAAGAATCCTTTAAAACGTGGGTGGTAGCATTGATCTAAAGTATAAAAGAAAAACTAGAAAAGATATGTGGGGAAAGATTCACTTGATCAGAAGGGGGTCGGGGCCACTCTCACTCAGAACCATATGAGAATTCACAAAGAAAAAGTCTTTTTGTTTTTAACCTTTATTTATTTTTTTTCTACTTTATTTACATTAAAAATGTTTTCCCCTTTCCAAATATCCCCTTTGGAACATCCCTATTCCCTCCCCAATCCCCGGCCTCTATTGGGGTATTCTACCACCCACCCACCAACCCACTCTCATCTTCCCTCCTTGGCATTCTCCTATACTGGGGGATATAATACCCTCAGGTCCAAAGGCCCCTCCTCCCCCTGATGTCTAAAAAGACCCTCCTCTGCCCCATATGTGGCCAGCACCATGGGTCACTCCATGTGTATTCTTTGGTTGGTGGGTCAGTCTCCAGGAGTATCAGGGGGACAGGCCAGTTGCCACTGTTGCTGCCTTTCTGGGTATGCCAGCTCCTTCAGTTCCTTCTCCAAGTCCACCATCTGGGACCTCCCACTCCACCCTATTGTTGCTGTGAAGGGACTCTTGGGTATTTCAAACTCTTGGGCTAATAACCACTTAACAGTGAGTACATACCATGTTCATTTTTTTGTGACTGCATTACCTCGCTCAGGATGATATTTTCAAGATCCATCCATTTGTCTGCAAATTTCATGAAGTCATTGTTTTTAATTGCTGAGTAGTATTCCATTGTGTAAATGTACCACATTTTCTGTATCCATTCCTCTGTGGAGGGACATCTGGGTTGATTCCAGCTTCTGGCTATTATAAATATGGCTGTGATGAACAAAGTGGAACTTGTGTCTTTATTACTTGTTGGAGCATCTTCTGGGTATATGCCCAAGAGTGGAATAGCTGGGTCCTCAGGTAGTATTATGTTCATTTTTCTGAGGGTCTGTCAAACTGATTTCCAGAGAGGTTGTATCAACTTGCATTCCCACCAGCAATGGAGAAGTGTTCCTCTTTCGCCACATCCTCGCCAACATCTGCTGTCACCTGAGTTTTTGATCTTAGCCATTCTGACTGGTGTGAGGTGAAATCACAGGGTTGTTTTGATTTGCATTACCTGATGACTAAGGATGTTGAACATTTCTTTAGGTGCTTATCGGCCATCCGAGTTTCCTCAGTTGAGAATTCTCTGTTTAGCTCTCTTCCCCATTTTTTGATAGGGTTATTTGGATCTCTGGAGTCTAGCTTCTTGAGTTCTTTGTATACGTTGGATATTAGCCCTCTATCGGACATAGGATTGGTAAAGATCTTTTCCCAATCTGTAGGTAGCCGTTTTGTCCTATTTACAGTGTCCCTTGCCTTACAGAAGCTTTGTAATTTTATGAGGTCCCATCTGTCGATTCTTGATCTTAGAGCACAAGCCATTGGTGTTCTGTTCAAGAACTTTTCCCCTGTGCCCATGTGTTCTAGACTTTTCCCCACTTTCTCTTCTATTATATTCAGTGTATCTGGTTTTATGTGTAGGTCCTTGATCCACTTGGACTTGAGCTTTGTACAGGGAGATAATCAATTCTCAATCTTCTACATGTAGACCGCCAGTTGATCCAGCACCATTTGTTGAAGATGCTGTCTTTTTTCCACTGTATGGTTTTAGCTCCTTTGTCAAAGATCAAATGACCATAAGTGTGTGGGTTCAATTCTGGGTCTTCGATTCTATTCCATTGATCTACCTGCCTGTCACTGTACCAATACCATGCAGCTTTTATCACTACTACTCTGTAGTACAGCTTGAGATCAGGGAGGCTGATTCCCCCAGAAGTCCTTTTATTGTTGAGAATAATTTTTGCTAACCTGGTTTTTTTGTTATTCCATATGAATTTGAGAGTTGCTCTTTCTAAGTCTATGAAGAATTGAGTTGGGATTTTGATGGGAATTGCATTGAATCTGTAGATTGCTTTCGACAGGATGGCCATTTTAACTGTATTAATCCTGCCAATCCATGAGCATGGGAGATCTTTCCATCTTCTGAGGTCTTCTTCGATTTCTTTCTTCAGAGACTTGAAGTTCTTGTCATACCGATCTTTCACTTGTTTGTTTAGAGTCACACTAAGATATTTTATATTGTTTGTGACAATTGTGAAGGGTGTCATTTCCCTAGTTTCTTTCTCAGCCTGTTTATCCTTCAAGTATAGGAAGGCTACTGATTTGCTTGAGTTAATTTTGTATCCGGCCACATTGCTGAAGTTGTTTATCAGCTATAGCAGATCTCTGGTGGAGTTTTTCGGGTCACTTAAGTATACCATTATATCATCTGCAAATAGTGATATTTTGATTTCTTCCTTTCCAATTTGTATCCTTTGACCTCCTTTTGTTGTCTGATCGCTTTAGCTAGAACTTCAAGTACTATATTGAATAGATAGGGAGAGAGAGAGCACCTTTGTCTAGTCCCTGATTTTACTGGGATTGCTTCGAGTTTCTCTCCATTTAGTTTGAGGTTGGCTACCGGTTTGCTGTACATTACTTTTACTATGTTGACATATGCATTTTGAATTCCTGATCTTTCCAAGACTTTTATCATGAAGGGAGGTTGAACTTTGTCAAATGCTTTTTCAGTATCTAACAAAATGACCATGTGGTTTTTTTCTTTGAGTTTGTTTATGTAGTGGATTACATTGATGGATTTCAGGGTATTGAACCATCCCTGCATCCCTGGGATGAAGCCTACTTGATCATGGTGAATGATTGCTGTGATGTCTTCTTGGATTCTATTTGCAAGAATTTTATTTAGTATTTTTGCACCGATATTCAGAAGGGAAATTGGTCTGAAGTTTTCTTTTATTGTTGGGTCTTTGTGGGGTTTTGGTATCAGTGTAACAGTGGCCTCATAGAATGAATTGGGTAGTGTTCCTTCTGTTTCTATTTTGTGGAATAGATTGAAGAGTATTGGTATTGGGTCTTCCTTGAAGGTCTAATAGAATTCTGCACTGCATCCCTCTGGTCCTGGACTGGTTTTGGTTGGGAGACTTGAATGAATGCTTCTATTTCTTTAGGGGTTATGGGACTGTTTATATGGTTTATGTGATCCTGACTTAACTTTGGTATTTGGTGTCTGTCTAGAAACTTGTCTGTTTCATCCAGATTTTCCAATTTTGTTGAGTATAGTCTTTTGTAGTAGGATCTGATGATTTTTTGAATTTCCTCAGAATCTGTTGTTATATCTCCCTTTTCATTTCTAATTTTATTAATTTGGATACTGTCTCTCTGCCCTCTGGTTATTCTGGCTAAGGGTTTATCTATTTTGTTGATTTTCTCAAAGAAACAGCTTCTGGTTTTGTTGGTTCTTTGTATAGTTCTTTTAGTTTCTACTTGGTTGATTTCAGCCAACCTTCTACTCCTCTTGGGTGTATTAGCTTCTTCTTGTTCTAGAACTTCCAGGTGTGCTGTTAGGCTGTTAGTATATGCTCTCTCCAGTTTCTTTTTGGAGGCATTCAGAGTTATGAGTTTTCCTCTTGACACTGCTTTCATTGTTTCCCATAGGTTTGGGAAACTTCCATTTTCATTAAATTCTAGGAAGTCTTTAATTTCCTTCTTTATTGCTTTCTTGACCATGTTATCATTGAGCAGAGCATTGTTCAGCTTCCATGTGTATGTGGGCTTTCTGTTGTTGTTGTTGTTGCCATTGAAGACCAACCTTAATCCGTGGTGATCTGATAGGAGGCATGGGATTATTTCAATCTTGTTATATCTGTTGAGGTTTGTTTTATGACCAATGATATGATCAATTTTGGAGAAGGTACCATGAGGTGCTGAGAAGAAGTTATATTCATTTAATGTAGGATGAAATGTTCTATAGATATCTGTTAAATCCATTTGGTTCATAGCATTTGTTAGTTTCACTGTGTCTCTGTTTAGTTTTTGTTTCCAAGATCTGTCCATTGTTGATAGTGGGGTGTTGAAGTCTCCCACTATTATTGTGTGAGGTGCAATGTGTGCTTTGAGCTTCAGTAGAATATCTTTTATGAATGTGGGAGCTCCTGCATTCAGGGCATAGATGTTCAGAATTGAGAGTTCTTCTTGGTAGATTTTTCCTTTGATGAGTATGAAGTGTCCTTCCTTATCCTTTTTGATGACTTTTGGTTGAAAGTCAATTTTATCCAATATTAGAATGGCTACTTCAGCCTGTTTCTTGGGGCCATTTGTCTGGAAAATTGTTTTCCAGCCCTTTACTCTGAGGTAGTGTTTGTCTTTAACATGGAGGTGCATTTCCTGGATGCAGCAAACACTGGGTCCTGTTTATGGATCCAGTCTGTCAGAGTATGTCTTTTTATTGGGGAGTTGAGACTATTGATGTTAAGAGATATTAAAGAATAGTGATTGTTGTTTCCTGTTATTTTTGATTTTGTTTATGTGGCTATCTTCTTTTGAGTTTGTTGAAAGATTACTTTCTTGCTTTTTCTTGAGTGTAGTTTCCCTCCTTGAGTTGGCGTTTTCCATGTATTATTTTTTGTATGGCTTGGTTTGTGGAAACATACTGTGCAAATTTGGATTTGTCATAGAATATTTTTGTTTCACCATCTATGATTATTGAGAGTTTTGCTGGGTCTAGCAGCCTGGGCTGGCATTTCTGTTCTCTTAGGGTCTGTATGAGATCTGCCCAGGATCTTCTAGCTTTCATAGTCTCTGGTGAGAAGTCTGGTGTAATTCTGATAGGTCTGCCTTTATATGTTACTTGCCCTTTTCCCCTTACTGCTTTTAATATTCTTTCCTTGTTTTGTGTATTTGGTGTTTTGACTATAATGTGATGGGAGGAATTTCTTTTCTGGTCCAGTCTATTTAGCATTCTATAGGTTTCTTGTATATTTATGTTCATCTCTTTCTTCAGGTTAGGGAAATTTTCTTCTATAATTTTGTTGAAGATATTTACTGGACATTTAAGTTGGGAATCTTCACTCTCTTCTATACCTATTATCCTCAGGTTCTGTCTTCTCATTGCATCCTGGATATCTTGGATGTTTTGGGTTAGTAGCTTTTTGGATTTTGTGTTTTCTTTGACTGTTGTGTCCATGTTTTCTATGATATTTTCTGCACCTGAGATTCTCTCTTCCATCTCTTATATTCTGTTGGTGATGCTTGCATCTATGACTCCTGATTTCTTTTCTATGTTCTCTAACTCCAGAGTTGTCTCCCTTTGTGATTTCTTTATTGTTTCTATTTCTGTTTTTAATTCCTGAATGGTTTTGTTCATTTGTTTGATTGTGTTTTCCTGTAATTCTTTAAGGGATTTCTGTGTGTCCTCTTTAAGGGTTTCCAGTTGTTTAGCTGTGTTCTCTTGTATTTCTTTAAAGGAGTTATATATTTCCTTCTTAAAGTCTTCTATTATCCTCTTGATAAGTGATTTTAAGTCTGAGTCTTCCTTTTCTGGTGTTTTGGGGTATCCAGGGCTGGCTGTGGTGGGAGAACTGGGTTCTGATGAAGGCAATTAGTCTTGGTTTCTGTTCCTTGTGTTCTTGCCCTTGCCTTTTGTCATCTGGTTATCTCTGGTGTTAGCTGGTCTTTCTCTGGCTGTTGCTTGTCTTTCCTACAGGCCCAGGTGTCAGTGTTCCTTGGAGACCAGTTCTCTATCCTGGCTGTTCCTCAGTCCCTGTGTCTGGAATCCTCCTGTTACTGGCTTCTTCACACAAGTGGGCAGGTGGGTCGCTTTCTCCCAGTGCTGGTTGGCAATGGAGGCCTGGTGGCCCAGGCAGAGGTCTCCCGCCACAGGTGGAAGCAGACAACCTCTTACCTCCCAGCTGTTCCTCAGTCCCTGCATCTGGAGCCCTCCTTCCACTGGCTTTTCCGCACAAGTCTTGTGTTGGAATTTTGTTAGGGATTGTATTGAATCTGTAAGATTTGGTACGATGGCCATTTTCACTATGTTAATCTTACCTATCCATGAACATGGGAGATCTTTCCATCTTCTGATATTTTCTTCAATTTCTTTCTTCAGGGACTTGAAGTCCTTTTACTTGCTTGGTTAGAGTTACCAAGATATTTTATATTATTCATGGCTATTGTAAAGGATGTTGTTTCCCTAATTACTTTCTTGGCCCATTTGTCATTCATAAAAAGGAAGGCTACTGATTTCTTTGAGTTAATTTTGCATCCAGCCACTTTGCTGAAGGTGTTTATCACCTGTAGGACTTCTCTGGTAGAATTTTTGGGGTCGATTATGTATGCTATCATATTATCTGCAAATAGGGAAACTTTGGATACTTTGACTTCTTCCTTTTCAATTTGTATCTCCTTTATCTCTCTTAGTTGTCCTATTGTTCTGGCTAGAACTTCAAGTATTATATTGAATAGCTAGAGAGTGGCAGCCTAGACTTGTCCCTGATTTTTGTGGAATTGCTTCAAGTTTCTCTCCATTTATTTTGATGTTGGCTATTGGCTTTGATTGTATTTAGGTATGTGCTTTGTATCCCTGATCTCTCTAATACTTTTAATAGTAAGGGGTGTTGGATTTTGTCCAAGGCTTTTTCAGCATCTAATGATATTATCATGCAATTTTTTCAGATTGCTTATGTGATTATGTTGATAGATTTTCGTATATTAAAGCATTCCTTCATCTGTAGGATGAAGCCTACTTGATCATGGTAGATGATCTTTTTGGTGTGCTCCTGGATTCTGTTTGTGAGTATTTTATTGAGTATTTTTGTATCAATGTTCATAAGAGAAGTCAGTTTAAAGTTCTGTTTCTTTGTTGAGTCTTTGTGTGGCTTAAGTATTAGGGTGACTATGACTTCATAGAATGAATTCAGCAGTGTTTCTTCTGTTTCTATTTTATAGAATACCTTGAGGAATGTTGGTATTAGCATTTCTCTGAAAGTCTGGTGGAATTCTGCTTTAAAACCTCTGGCCCTGGGCATTTTTTGGTTAGAAGACTTTTGATGTCTCTATTTCTTTAGAGATCATAGGGTTGTTTAAATAGTTTACCTGATCTTGATTTAAATTTGTTAAGTACTATCTATCTAGAAAATTGTCTATTTTGTTAAGATTTTGCATTTTTGTGGAGTATAGTCTTTTTAAGTAAGACCTAATGATTCTTTGAATTTCCTCGGTGTCTGTTGCTATGTTTCCCTTTTCATTTCTGATTTTGCTTATTTGGATACTGTCTTTCTGTCTTTTCCATAGTTTGGCTAAGGGTTTCTCTATCTTATTGATTTTCTTGAAGAACCAGATCTTGGTTTCATTTTTTTCTTTGTATTGTTTTCTTTATTTCTAACTGATTGATTTCAGCAAAGATTTTGATTATTTCATGCCTTCCACTCCTCTTTTGTGTGCTTGCTTTTTTTCTAGAGCTTTTGGATGTACTTTTAAATTGCTGGCAGGAGAACATATGAGAATATGCCTAAATCAGCTCAATGGCTGAGCCATTCCCAAACTTCCACGTTGCTAACCCCTCCCCTCCAATACTCCTGAATTATTACTTACTAGAGTCTACATTCCATCTTCGCTACCTGAGACCAAATTGGGGGAGGAGTCCCTGGGGCCACTCTTCCCTGGCTCTTACATGGCTGTATGCTTTCTTTCCTGGAGCTCTCAATCCTGATCGTTCTGCTTTTTTGGCGTGGCAATTCTAAAAATCTTTCTTCTTCCCCTGATTCCCTTGCCCAGGAAATCTAAAGTCCGACCTTTGTCTCCCTGCCCAACCACTGGCCAACTGCAACTTTATTTACCAGTTAGAATCAGCTGGGGGCAGGGATCCTCAGCATCTCACAGGTGGGATTCTCATGGAATTTGGGAACTCATAATACAAGCATTAAACCAAATCCACAACAATGAACTTTTCTTGTAGCACTGATTTCATTGTGCTCCATAAATTTGGGTATGTTGTGCCTTCATTTTCATTGATTTCTTGAAAGTCTTTAATTTCTCTCTTTATTTGTGTCCTGACTCAGAGATTGTTGAGTAGAGAGTTGTCCACAAGTATAAAGGCATCCTGGTGCTTCTGTTGTTGACATTTTAATCCATTCTGGTCTGATAAGATGCAAGTTGTTATGTCAATTTTCCTGTATCTCTTGAGGCTTGCTTTGTGACTGTGGTCAGTTTTGAAGAAGGATCCATGAGGTACTGAGAATGTATATTCTTTTGTGATTGGATGAAATATTCTATAAATGTCTATTATGTCTGTTTGATCCATAATGTCTGCTAGTTTCATTATTTCTCTGTTTAGTGTTTGTCTGGATGACCTGTCCGTTGGTGAGAGTGGGATTTTGAAGTCTTCCTCTATTAATTTGTGGTGCTCAAAGTGCAATTTAAGCTCTAGCAATGTTTCTTTTACAAATGTGAGTGGCCTTGTGTTTTGGGCATAGATGTTCAGAATTGAGATATGATTCTGGTAGATTTTTCCTTTGATGAGTATCAAGTGTCCTTCACTGTCTCTTTTGATTAAGTTTGGTTGAAGTCTATTTCATTAGATATTAGAATGGCTAGTTAAGCTTGGTTCTTGGGTACATTTGCTTGGAAAACTTTTTTCCAACCTTTTACTTTGAGGTAATGTCTATCTTTTTGGCTAAGATATGTTTCTTGTATTCATTAGAGTGATGCATTCTATTTTGTCATCTCTTCTGTTAACCTGTGTCTTTTTATTGGGGAATTAAGTTAATTGATGTTGAGAGATATTAATGACCAGTGATTGTTATTTCCTGTTATTTTGATGTTGGTAGTGTTAGTGTATGTGAGTCTCTCTCTCTCTCTCTCTCTCTCTCTCTCTCTCTCTCTCTCTCTGTGTTCCTTATTTTGCTGGTATAGAATTACATATTTCTTGTGGTTTCTTCGATGTAGTTATCCTCAATGGGTTGGAGTTTTTATTCTAATATTTTCTGTAGGGCTGGATTTGTGGATAGATATTGTTTGAATTTGGATTTGTCTTGAAATATTTTGCTTTCTCCATCTATAGTGAATGAGAGTTTTGCTGGATTTAGTAGTTTAAGTTGGCATCTGTGTTTTTTTAGAGGTTGCAAAATATCTAAACAGGCCCTTCTAGATATCAGAGTCTCCATTGGGAAGTCAGGTGTAATTCTGATAGGTCTGCCTTTGTATGTTACTTGGCCTTTTTCCCTTGCCACTTTTAATATTCTTTCTTTGTTCTGTAGATTTTGTGTTTTGATTATTATGTGCCAGGAGGACTTTTTTTCTGGACCCATCTAATTGGTGTTCTATAAGCCTCTTGTATGTTTATAGACTTCTCTTTCTTTAGGTTGGGAAAATTTTCTTCTATGATTTTGTTGAAAATATTTTCTGGGCCATGGAGCTAGAACTCTTCACCTTCTTCCATTCCTATTATTCTTAGGTTAGGTCTTTTCATGATATCCCAGATTTCCTGGGTGTTTTGTGTCAGGAATATTTTTGATTTTACATTTTTTTTGACTGATGTGTCAATTTCTTATATTGTCTCTTCTATGCCTCAGATTCTCATTTCCATTTCCTATATTCTGTTGGTGATGCTTGCATCTATTGTTCCTGTTCTCTTCCCTAGGTTTTCCATCTCAAGAATTCCCTCAGTTTGTGTTTTCTTTATTGCTTCTATTTCTGCTTTCAGGTCTTGCACAATTTTGTTTATTTGTTTTGTTTTTTATTTCCTTCACCTGTTTAATTGTATTTTCCTGTATATCTTTAAGGGATTTATTATTTCCTCTTTAATGAGCTCTACTTGTTTAGATTGTATTTTCCTTTATTTCTTTAAAGATTTATTCATTTCCTCTTTCAAGACCTCTATCATCTTTATAAGATTGGATTCAAGGTCATTTTCTCATGTTTCAATTGTGTTAGGCTCTCCAGGGCTTGCTGTAGTAGGGTAGCTGTGCCTTGAAGGTGTCATATTGCCCTGGCTTTTGTTGATTGTGTTCTTTTGAGTGCCTTTATTCATCTGGATGGCTGTGGTACCTGGCTGTTCCTGTTGTAGTACGTACTGGGACAAGGGTTAACCTTGATGGTGTGGCAGGCTTCTGATAGGTATCTTTGGGCTGTATGGATCTGGATCAGCAGGTCTCTATGGTTCAAGATCTGCAGGTCTAATGGAGGTGGGCAGAGAAGTGGCAGGAGAATGGAGGTCCACCCAGTATAACAGGCTACTCAAGGCAGCTTGGGGTGTCCCAGAGGACTCAGCAAGCAGAAGAGATAGGTTGGGGAAAGGAAGCTTATCTGTATGGTTCAGGATATGCAGGTCTGATGAAGGTGGGTGGAGAAGTGGCAAGAGAATGGAGGTCCAGAGGGGACAGCAGTATGCTTAGGACAGCTTGGAGTACCTAGAAGACTCCAAAAGCAGAAAACCTTGACTTTTCATTATTTCTTTAAAACTTTCCTTAGATGAAATTTTAATACAATAAGTTGTATGTATATACTCTGTGTATTTATAAACTGATTTTATATCTTTCTATATACAAATACATATAAAACTTTGTGGAATATAATTTTTCATTTTTCAAACCAATTTTCACCCCCTTGATGGTGCTATCTCCCCCAAATGGAAATGCATAATTTATTCATCAATACAGATGAATATTTAAGAGAAACATATATTAAGTTCAAAACAAACATATTGCATAGTATGTTATTTAGGATCCAAATATTTTGGGAAGAAAATAAAGATTCTAATAAATATAAAATTTCTTAGTTGCTGCTACAAGGTAAGTAGACAGGGGAATGGATAAATAATCAAGAATGACTTGTTATTAGCAATGATTTCATAAACTATTTGGTTAGTACAATGGTGCTTTAAAATATTAATATAATTTAAAATACACACATGTGCACATGTGCACACACACACACACACACACACACACATATACTATCATAGTTACTTTTCTATTGCTGTGATAAGACCATGGCCAAGGCAACTTATGACAGAAAGCATTTAACTTGGGGCTTACAGTTTCAGAGAGTGGCTGCCATGGCATAGAACATGGCAGCAGACAGGAAGGCATGTGGAACAGCAGCTGAGAGTTCACAGCTTGAACACAGAAAGAGTAAACTGGGAATTTCAGTAGTCTGTTGAAGCCTCAAAGCCCATCCACAGTGACAAACCTTGTCCAACAAGGCAATGCCTCCTAATCCTTCCTGAACAATTCTACCAGCTGATAACCAAGTTTTCAAACATTTGAGCCTATGGGGGCCATTCTCATCCAAGCCACCACTTATTCTCTATGCATTCTTTTGTAAACATGTTACAAAATAATTGCAACACAGTATGCTCAGTGACAGATATCTGTAAGTAGATACAGTAGAACACATGGTCAACCATTTACACATTCAGAGAGATTGTCAGAGAAAGGAAGTGCATAGACATAGTTGTGTGGGGGGGAGTTTTCCTATGAACAGAATTTAGATACACAAAGGCTTAGACTTTAGATTTTTTAGAACACTTATGTCAGGGGGGATGCGAACCACTGATGCTTGATTAAAACCACAGCAGGATGTTTCTTTGTGATGGTTGCTTTCACACTTAAATGCAGAATACAGTGTTAGTCTGAACCTTTCTTGTAAATGAAGTTACCAGTTCCACTTTAGGGCTTCCAGTTCTAATCTTTGACTACACAAGCTCTGAGCTGCTTTGTCGTCTGTATCAGCTCAGACTTCTTCCCACTTGCCCTTGCAAAATTGTTCTTTCTCAAAGTTCAAGATTTTTAATCCTTTTGGGCAAGGCTTCACTAATTAAAGCCCAAACAATCTGAAAAGTAAATTAGTATTTGGGAGCCCTGGGCACCATTCCATGGCTCTTGATGTGACACTCCAAAAGCTTTCTTTGTTTCAATCTGAGCCTCTGTAAAAGCCCCTTTCTCACTTTGAGACTCTTCCCTCCTCTTGGCTCGGGTTCGGCTCAGCACAATGCCACCTAAACGAAGCACATCTTTCTCAGGTCACGTGCTTTCTCTTTGTAAATACTTGGGACACATGCCAGACACTCAGCTTGGCTGCCTCTTGTAGTTACTTACGAGTATAATTTCTCAGACAGAGACTATAGATGCAAAGTGCGTGTTCGGTACAAAGAACAAGGAACCTCAAGTGAAAGAAAGTAACCCTTGATATACTGCCCGAGCATATCTTAAAGAAGTCTTTAGTTCACCTTCGCCTTCCTAAGCCCAACCCTCAGGGCTTGTTTCTATTTTGAGATACAAAATCAGAGTGTCTGGGAAAGTCGAAGATTGTAGGTGTGGATAAGGGAGCCTCAATAAAATGAAATCTTAGGGGCACTCACTTGGTGGATTACTAACATAGGGCAAGAGGGGGTGCAGAGACCCAGGGACCCTGGATGTCCTGATCAGGATTAAATGCCTTGATTAGACTGTCTCATTTCCTCTGTGACAAGCCTTAACTTCTTACCTTCGATAGGCACCATTTTCATTAAAGACTTCACACTGTGGTGAGTGAAAAGTAATTGCAGTGCCAGGCTACAAGAAGCAATAAGGAGAAAATGCCCATTATGTGGATTTTCCGCTCCTTAAAAAACACCAAGTAGCATGTGTTATGTAAATGAATCAAGTTTAATAATGTGAAGTTTTATCCCCTTTGTCCCGTTCAGACAGACAAAATCAAAACCTGGCTGGCTGGCTTGACCATTTTTGTCTGTTTATATCTAAGTATTAGTTGTGTCTTTGAAAGTAATTGATAGATAGACAGACCTCTACATTAACAAAACGGCTTCTTCAGTCACCTTTCAAAAAGATAAATAAATAAAAATACCGTTGTGTTCTCTCCTATGCCAACCCAGCTTTTGGTGTTAGCATCTTCGGTCTACTTGGAAAGCATCTAATGTCTCTTGACACAACCTCTCTCTGGATATGCTAATCACCCAGCAGCTCAGGACCTTTGGTCAAATTCAAGTTAACATCTGAACTGATCTGGAATGTTGGACTTCAGCCACTTGTGTATTCTCTTTGAGTTTTTAAAATAGACAGAGTAGCATCCAGAGATCTGTTCAAATTGGCTCTCTTTTTTAATTGTTTAAATTTGAATGGATCAAGCCCTCACTTCACAGGCCAATGGACCAACCCATAATAAGCAATCTCATCCTTGATCCTTGGACAACATGAGAGTTCTCAAGGGGCTTATGTTTCTTATACAGCATCTGTTCTACTTCCTTCCTTTGGATCTTCACTTTCACACCGTCTCCTTACCAACCATGGGGTTTTTCTCTTAGGATCATGCAGAGGTTAAGAGCACAGAGTCTGGGGTCACTTAGAGCTGAAGAGTTCTGAACAATTACTCATTTGCTTTATGTTAGTTTCCATGTCTTTGCATGCAGGCTAAAAGGACACTTTTCCCATGGGTTGTTGATAGCACTGAATGAGCATAAAGCACTTGGAAGACGAAAAGCTTCTGATAGCTGTTACTCTCCTGCCTCTGTCTCTCCAGAAGGATATATCAGCAACCCTGCTGAGGTGGTTTAAATGAAACCAGCCCCTATAGACTCATAGGGAGTGGTGTTATTTGGAGGTGTGGCCTTGCTGAAGTACATGTGGTATTGTTGGAGGAAGTGCATCACCAGGAGCTGGCTTTGAGGTCTGAGATGCTCAATCCAGATCTAGTGACTCACTGCCTCTTCCTGCTGCCTACTGTTACAGATGTAGGACTCCCAGCTACCTTTCTGTGATGACATTGGACTAAACCTCTAAACTGTAAGACAGCTCCAATTAAATGTTTTCTTTTACAAGTGTTACCTTGGTCATGGTGTCTCTTCACAGCAATAAAACCTTAACTAAGACTCTGGCTGTTTCAGACATTTTTGCTGGAGGATTATGAGCTCAAGGCCAGTTTATGCAATTTAGTGAGACCTTTTCGCAAGGGAAAAAGGGAGAAGGGGTTGGGGCTGTACCTCACTGGCAGGGTTCTTCCTAGCATGTTTGAGGCCCTATGTCAATTTTGAGTGTCATCAAGACACTGCCTTCTTCTGCTACCCCGTAGGGCCTCTGTAAGGACAGGATTTTGGTCTTCACAGTCCTGATGAGGAGGAGCACAAGTCTCTGCTCTTCTCCTTGGGGCTTTGATGTATAGCCAGCAAATGTGAGCTCCTTTCTTTTAACCTCTTCCCCACCTCTTAATCTTCCTCCTTCCTTCCTTTAACATCCTCCCACCCCGCTCCCCAACACCCATGGCGCTCTCTTGAGCTCTCCAGACTATTAAGGCACTCTGGTTATTTTCTGAACAGAGCAACATTGCTCTGCCCAGGTGGATAGCTCAGGCCACACTTCAGAAGCTCTAGCTCCTGAACCCTAAGAGGACTGGATAGCTCAGGCTACCCTTCAGAAGCATGAACTCTTACACCCTAAGAAGACTACCCACATAGAGTCACCTTTCAAAAATAATTCTACTCTTCAGGACTAGACATAGTTTGTAGCAGCTGTGATTTGAAAATGGATACTTATTTCTCTATCCTACTCTTATTAAAAATAATAATAACACTAATAAATAAGGCCTGACTGTACAATTAGCACAATTGCTTCATAAGTTGACTTATGAAACAACTGTCTCCTCATAGGACTTTCTGTATCAGTTTCCTTATCTGAAATAAAGAAAAAGATCACAAAGAATAAAATTATGTAATGTATTCAAAGCTATTAATGTGGTACCCAGCAATTTGTGAAGTTCTTGACTAATGGTAGCTGCTGTTATCTCCATTAATCAAATAAAACCCATCAATGTTGACTTCTTGCCAACATGGTTGACCCATGGTGGGAAAGACAGAATGTGGGTAAGCTTAGATTTGATCCCAGGTTGGTTGGTTGGTTTAAAGTTCATCTGCTTTTTTTGAATCAAACACTGTATTAGTTAGCTTTCTAACTCTTTGACCAAATTCCCTGAAGAGGAAGAAAAGTTGATCTGGGCTCAGACTTTCAGAATCTAGGCCCAAAATTTCTTAGCCCTATTACTTTCCAAAGTTATGGCAAGGAATATGCAGGGGGAAAGACTGTTTACATGTGGCCAGGAAGTAGAATAGGCAAGGTCCCCATATGCTCCTCTGGGCCTTCAATGACTTCACTTCCTCCCATTAGGCCCACCTGGTAATGGTTCCTATACTCACCAATTATGCTAAGCTGAGGTCCAAACTTTTAACATGGGTTTTGCAGGGGCTACTCCAAACTAGCAAGGGTATATGCTTAATAAGGAGTAAACTTGTATCTTTGGTTTTAGAGTTGAGAGATCTGAATATAAAAACCAACAGGTTAAATTAAAAAAAAAAAAAACTATGCATATTTAAGAATCAGGAAATTTTACGTAAAACTTTAGATATAGGATTTTTCTTTTACAAATGAGGTCTTTAGGCTGAATCTTGGGAGAGAGTCACCAGACAAAAGTGAGAACTGTTGGGCCTGTGGCCTTCCAATGTGTCACAGGCTCCATCACTTGCTGTGTTACTTTAGCAGCCTCATGAGTTACCTAGATGTACATCTGGCATCATTTGAGTTAAGTTTAGTAGTTAACCAATTCCCACTTCACAGGACTCAGGAAAAAATTTTAGAAGACTCTACTGAGCCATCTCTCCAATGTTACAATAACAAAAGGCACAAATCCCTTCCACAACTGCATGTGTAACAGCTGTTTCAGAACTGCCTCCCTGCTGGCCCTGGCCACTGTCAAGTAAACTGAATTGAAAGACCCTGTACAATTGCTCAGGTCGTTTACTCTGAGAGCTCTATCTAGGTTCTGAAATGTCTCTAAACATGTCCGTGGCACAGGTCTGGACAGCTAAGGAGTCTGTGGTCACATTCATGACAGATCTGCTTAAGACATTTTCCAGAGAGAGCCTTTCCTTGACTCGCTGCCTTAAGATGCTAACCAGCCTCCCCAGCACCAATTCCCACAGCTTCAATTCATCCTGGATTCAACTGACAGAATAATCTGCTTCCAACATCGATCTTATTACAACCTCCCCCTGCTCAAGACCCTGCAGAACCTCCCTGTTACTGCTGCTTCCATTCTACCCTTCGCAGTCTAGCATTCTAGGCCTGCATCAATTATGCTGTCCCTATGGACGGTGTCCATCCTTATCACAAGTCTCCTCATCACAAAATTCTTCTGCTATAGATAAAAGTCTGGACTGTAGGGCCTTCCAAATTCCTATCCATGTTTTACCAGAAACCATCTCTAGATTTTATGTCAATCTAGTCACACCTATTTCTTTCTTTGTTCTCTTATCATGCACATATTTAATAAGTATGTGTCCTTGAAATTAGCCCAGTCTTCATTCTTGCTCCAAAGACACAATTTTCACAGTAATGCACATCACTTCCTAGTTTTGTGCTCCTAAAAGACATCACTAATCAATCATGGTGCAGCCTCTAAAGTTTTGTTCAGCATTAAGCTCTAGGAAAATAGACCCATGGAATTATACCGGGATGTGCTACCCAGTGTGTTTGTGATTCATTTTTAAAAAGAACATCATTAAAATGATAGTGATTGCAAGAAGTTCAGCAAGAAAACTGAGACAAGGAGTTTTCCCTGTATTTTCTCCATGCGCTTCGGTTCCTATATGTGGTGTAAGTAGATCATGATCAATATAATCACATTCAAATGTTGAAGATATACCTCACTGGCAAAACATTTGCCTAGCATGCACCCAACTACAAGATCATAGACCTGCATCATACACACACACATAGGTACACACACCCCACACCACACACACAGTAGTTAAGATTCTACCCCCTATTAGTTTGTTTCAAAGACTGCCTAGACTCTCCTGATAAGATTTAAGTAGCTGCAGCCTTGTACATCACGCTAATTTTACAATCAATGAGAAAGATGTCTCACATACCTTCCAGAAATCAGAGAGAGTTTCTTTGTGCTTCACTAGATCTGCTTGAGTCACATAGTCATCCTTGTCCCAATCCTTTTACATGTGAGTATGTATACACACACAAAATACTTGACTAAAAAATTGGTTATAAACTGAAAAGTAAAGCAGAAGGTGACAGAAGATTTGGAGGATTCTGGGTACTCATTTTCTAAACAATTATATATACATAACTACTATTCTAACAGTATCACAGTGGATGAAGGAAATTTCATCAAATTTATGGAGCTTGTTCTCTGTTTGGGGACACAGAAAGTGAACAAATGTGAACATAAGACAACAGGTGAAAGTCACTGCACATAACAATGGAGTTTGTGATATAATAAGGACTTAGAGCATTTGGAACGGATAGGTGTGACTGTTATGTAGAGTGCTTTGATGTGATCCTTGAAATGTAACTAATGCAATTGAAGGAGAAATCAGACAGAGATGCTATAGGTAGGAAGAGGCACCCTGTGCACAGAGGAAACACTAACTGGTGAGCTTGAGGGTCATTGAACAGAAATGGAATGACAAGAGCATCAGAAAATGGGTGGGTGATGAGGCTCCTTAAAGGCTGGGAAGTGGAGACAAGGAACTTACATTGCAGGGTCTTTGGGGGTGTAGTGAGGGTTCTTGGCTGGGAGTGAGACAGAAAGCCACTGGCCAGTTTGGAACCAATGGTACTCTAAGATGGTTATCTTCAAAGAAACAATCATTTTGGTTTCTTTGTAGTTGAAGTAGATTGGAAAGGTGATTGGCTAGAAGCCCACTACAATTTGGGAATAGAAAGCTGAGGAATCTTTGACTGGGATAAATAAGAAATAAATAGTAAAAAGTGGATGGACATGAGAAACATTTTGAACATAATGAAACTGAGAGGACCTGAGAGATCGGATGTGGGGTTGTGGAAAGGGCGAAGCATGGATCTTTCCAAGTGTAGAGCAAATAAAACAGTGCTGCCATGAGGAAGAGTGTGGGAAACTAGGAGGTGGTGTTGAATATTTTAGATGTTAAAAAGAGAAATCCAGCAAAGAATTACTACAGTGGTCTAAAGTTAAAAGCAGAGGCATCAGCTGGCAATTTTAGGCACCAAGAGCTGTAGGCATCATGAGAGTAAGGAAAGCCATGAGAAGAGATGAGAAAACCAAAGCAGTTCAGTTACACAGACGTGAAGTCTTCACAGGTCTGACTCTACGGCCTTCCCAACAGGAGCTGGGTGGCCTAGAGTATACAGCAGTTCTCTTTGGAATTGCTGCATATCTAAAATATTTTTTCCTGTGGTTTGACTCTTTGCTGAACTCTAAGTTCCCCACTTTGAATAGGACTTTTCTATTTCATTTTAAACATTGCTAGTGTTTTCCATGCATAGTCTCCTAAATATACTGACACATCAGGAAGATCAACCCAAATGAACTGCCAAAGCAAATGCTGAGCTAGCCAAAGACAGAATTTGGGTTTATCTTGGATTGTAGGACCACCATGGCCTGGCTACCACATCCTGTCCCTTCTTGGGCTCTTGGAATTCATGAGAAAGCCAGCTAGGTCAAATCCTAAACTGAGGCCTCTGAGAACCTCTGAGGACCTCTGAGGACCTGAGTCAGCATCCTGGTGACGGGTGCCAGACACGCTGAGGGGCTTCTCCCTTCTTGATGGCCAGTCTGATTAATCTGGCGCCTAATCAGACTCCTTTGAAGGGAGCTCAGAGGGCAATGTAAGAATAGCACACCTGTTTCCACTTGACTCCAATCCTGAAATAATTCTGTGGCTCCTACAAGATTTGAAACAAATTAAATTTGAAAGGGCAGAGAGGGCAGCTTTGAATGGCTGGCTCTGTGGAGAATGTGGGGTTTTGATCCAGGAAATGGCTGAATTGAACTGTGGCAGCTGGTATGGTTAGTACAGGACTGTGACTCCAGCCTTACACAGTGGCTTCTTCTAACCTCTTATCCCCGGCATCAAGCTTCGGCTTTCTGGCCTTTGACAGCATAAGAAGGTTTAATGGCACGACGCAAAAAGCAACTGTCAAGAGGGGATGGTGTTGGCGCTATTTGTGGAATCTCTGTGAAGACCCATTTAGCCATAAAGGGAAGCAATGACAGGCACCATTCTATGCAGCCCACAGGAAGATTATTGTTGGGTGGGACACTTATCATTCCTCCAATCAAGATAGGAAAGCCTGGAGAATCCTGCTGCTACCAGCAAAGCTGGGGTGCGGAAGGCAATGCTTCCAGGCCAGGGCTCTCCTTGTGCTTATCTTTCAAGTGGCCCCAGGGTGAGTCACAAGAAGTGTTGTCAGAAGAGTCCCAGGCTTGCCTCTACCTCTGCAAAGCCTAGAGGTTCTGGATGCAGTGCATGGAACACAAGAGTAAGACAGGACAGTTTTTCCATCTGGACCAAAGGTCCAGAAAGTGCAATGATAAAAGACTACCATTGCTGGCATGGGATAGCACCAGTTATTCTACTTCTGCTGCTCACTCTGTAGCCAGAAACAATTACCAAGCATTTCCAGGTGCCAGGTAGTGGGTTTCTAGCTTGGTAAATGGGTCTTTCCATACTCACAGACCTGTCACTTTGATCTTCGTTGTAGACACAGCCAGATGTGATCAGTGTGGTAACCTGCTTCCTTGATCTTTTGCCAGTAAGGGATTTGATGGAGAAGCTGAGCAATATGAGGCCATTGTTTTTTTAAGGTATCTGTTACTAATACCTCCTCGAAACGGAGCTTTCCTGCCTGGGACCCAGGGCAGCTGATTAAGCACTCCTGTTAGCCCGGGTCTGGCCATGGCTGATTTTTTAAGGCCTCCCTTCATCTCTCTTATACAGAAAGAGGAACTAAAGGCCTGATTTGCCAGGCCACTTTGACCTTTGCTTCCAGATCCTTGAGGGCTGGAACATTTCAATGAGGCAGAGTGCAGAGATCTCTCTAATGAGGTTTGTCAGGACCTGCTGTTTGATAAGGGTTGGATTCTGTGACTGTCAATTTTCCTCCTCACTGATGTTCCTGTGGCCTTTGATAACTGAGATCACACACATGGAGGCGTGTCTTTCATGTTCCCCAGCCTCATGGGCAGGGGTCTGCCAAGCCATCATTAATATGCACCTCAATGTGGCTGGTGGGAAATAAAGAAGCCAAGGCTGTCTTTTACCAGAGCTCAGTAAACCTGTCATGTTCAGATGTTAAAAAAGAGAGTGCTTGCCAGGAGACCAGAGAACAAACGAGAGTCACTTGTACAGTGGCATTCTAAGATCAGAACTATTTACAGTCACCTTAAACATGGAGGAGACTCCTTAAATCTCACCCAGGCTAGAATCCTCCCCAGCCCTCTGTTTCCTTACCAGACACTGCTTTGATGGGAGGTTTGGGGTTGGGGTCAATTGTGGAAAACTTAAGGAACATTATACAGGGCTGGAAACGAGATCTAGAAATGAAACAGAAAACAGTTCTGTTCTGCATTCAGGCAGAAGTAACTATTCACCAGCCATGTTAACCACCATCTCTGGAGGGAATGTCTTCTATCAATTCCCCCACCCTTTCTCCATTAAGGAAAAGGAGCTGGTGAGGGTTTTTTTTTGGGGGGGGGTGTCATAATATGAGTGTTAAGGGCAATTCCCCACTACTGAGAGGTGATTTCTCAGAAATCCATCAGTAGATCCATCAGTAGAAGGATTGACATTTAGGGATCCAATAGATTCTAGTGCACACTGCATGTTTCATGTCCTCCCCAAATCTCTTCCTTTCTGCCTAGCTCGTGGCCCCTTGAGGTGACATCTAACTACCTTGACAGGGTTGAGATCAATAGCCAAGGAAAGAACATATGAAATTCTTAGCACGACAAGGATTGACAGTATTAATGGCATTTGAGTGGTAATACTTCCCCACCTGTGATCTCCCCTCTCCTGACCTATGCTCCTTATCAATTGCTGGCATGAACTTTCAAAAGCGAAACTCTCATTATGCCACGCCTCTGCTCAAAACCCCCAGGTGACTCCCTACTGCCTACAGAAGGATCTAAGACATCAGCCTGGTCTAATCCTGCCTCTTCACTATTTCCCCAGTAGCACCTGATAAATGTTTAGTAACCAGTACTCTGAGGGAGGAGAGGTAGGAAATTATGTAGGCATATGCATACTCTACTATAATGTTGTGTTATATAGCAGATGTGTAGCAAGCCCACGGTCTATAAATAATAAGTATACATCACTCCATTATAAATCCTATACCATCAGTTTAGTCTTAGTGAATGTTTTTGTTAGTCTTTGCTGAACAGTGTCTGTTATCAACCTCTAGCTGGAATCAATGAACAAATATAGCAGAGACACAAACATAGGTGATGTTTCCTTTAACGCGGAAGATGAAAGCAAAACACTGAAACTTCACATGTACATCAAAAATTTATTCTTTTATCTATGTCAGAAATTCACAAATACCAAAGGAGTATTACTATTTTGCACAATTTACAATGCAATGGCTACTAAAAAGAAAAAAAAAAAAAACTTGATACATAGTATCACTTTCCCTTAGATGATCAAGAAATATACAAACCCAGAATGGTAACATCTACCCATTTCTATGCCCACCATAGTATGGCCAATTTCCAAAAAGATATCAATGAAGTTTCCATCTTCTCCAAGTACATTAGGTGTAAATAATATGGATAAAAGCGCATCGGCTTAAATGCTTAGTGACCTGAGTTGCATGCTTATTGCCGCTATTTTAATATAAATTTATTCTAAAATCAAGTCACTTAATTTTTATAATGGATGCATTAACAACCATGTTGTGAATTTCCTGAATCACATTGATGTGAATCATCATTTTGATGATTGAATGTTGCAAGCCAGTTCACATTACATCTATTGCATTTATCCATAAGGCCTAGCAAGAGGCTAATTATCGGCCACTTAGAGAATGTGAGTGAATGCAAGACTTTGCTAGTTTCTTTTTGATCTTCTCCCGCTAGACTCCCTTTACTCCAGTCACAAAGGGAGGAATACTGTTGGCCATCAGTTAATTTTTGTTTTATTTTATTTTATTTTATTTGCACCACTGTCCTTTATCCTGGTGGTCAAACCTGGAATTATCTTTAGAAAGACTCTTTCTCTCCTGTACTCAGTCTGTGAGGTTCATCTGGGGTTTCCCCATCTCCTTATACCTGGGTGGACATGTGACAGAAGTCTGGCTGCAATGAGAGCAGAGGGGGCTGGTAAGCAGAGGAAACCAGTGGATCCAAGAAAATGGCCCCAGGCTGTTTTCTAGAACTACTGGCAGAAAGCTAATACTTTGCTGTGAAGATCGATTAATCGGTAAGTATGAGCTACTGGAGGGGAGAGGGTGCTACTGACCACTACATAGGAACATCTCATCTAAGTCTGAACCAACAGAGGAAAAACAGAGCCAAAAGCCGGGGGAGGTTCTGGGTAGAATGGTCTGAACCCTAGACCTGCTCAGCCTCCAACTGTTCACTTTATGAAGTGGAATAATCCGAATGCTAACTGTGGACTGTAGGAACTAAAATGTATAAAGCTCTCATTCACTTAGCTGATCATCTACTCTCTGCCTAAATGAGTGAGTGCTTGTCTATCACAGGCACCGAGAAGGGAATTCCATGCCTAGTGAAGGAAATCTCAGTCCCTTTGAGAGGTGTGACCTCACTGTTGCCCACAGGTCTGTTTCTTTGTATCCTGCTTCTTTTCTCAGAATCCATGGTCAGACCAATCAGATCCCATGCCCAGAACAGACAGTGAAAAATAATAAGTGAATAAGAATTTCAGTGTCTTGTGTATTAGTTATTCATTGCTGTGTAACGAATTACCCCAAAGCTCACTGCCTTGACAGGAAATATTTGATATTTTTAATTGTGTCTGTGGTCTGTGAATTTGGCAGCAAGTTGGATGGACAGTTGTCCTACAGAATCCCACAGCATGTTGAGTCAGAAGGAAACAAGGCCTTCAGTCCTCTGAAGTCTTCCTTCCACCTGGAGGGTGTTTGCAAGATGGCTCGCTCACATGGCTGGCAAATTTGTGCTGCCTCCATTTCTCTCAACAGGTTTTCTTCAGTGACTCACAATATGATAAGAAGCCTCCCCTAAAGTAATGACCCAAGGGAATAAGTACATTGCAATGCTTTCTGAAGCATTGCAGTACCTTACTCCCAAAGTCCAGAGACAGTCTAGACAAGTCTACAGTATCCCTTACCACACCTACTAACCCTGGCTCACTTTGAAAAGAAAGCATTTTCAGATGGGAATAACAGCACACAAAGCCTACAGGGAGTCTCTTAGAGATGCCCTACAGCTTTTAGGAAGTCTAAACACCCATCATCACTCACGTTTTCAAAACAATATAGGTGATCACTCTTAACATGCTTCTAATTTGGTGTTTGTAAATTCAGATTTCCTGCTGTTAGTGGCTCTAGGAAATCCTGCTGCTATAGAACAAAAACAGCGGCTGGTAGAAACTCAAGTATTGAAAGCCATGAGGAAAGATGCAGCTGTTTCCTGGATGTCTCCAAACATGGGAGCTCTCAGTTTCTTTGCTGACTGCTGAATTTGTACAGTGACAACATTCTTCCTGGAGTGTAATGGTTTGAATGAGAACAGGCCCCAGAAACTCACAGGGAGTGACAATATTAGAGGTGTGGCTTTGTTGGAGTAGGTGTGGCCTTATTAGAGGAAGTATGTCACAGGGGGTGGGCTTCTGAGGTCTTAGATGCTCAAGCCAGACCCAGTTCATTCTCTTTGTTGCCTGTCTGCCAATTCAGAAATAGACCTACCTCTCAGCTCCTCTCCAGCACCATGTCTGCCTGCATGCTGCCATGCTTCCCTCCATGATGACAATGGACTAAACCTCTGAACTGTAAGTCAGCCCTAATTAAATGTTTTCATTTATAAGAGTTTCCATGGTCTTGATGTCTCTTCATAACAATAGAAACCTTAAGACACTGGGGTGAAGTGAAATCAAGCTTTTGTGGGTAATCCATAGTCTTTCCTAACTTCATCTATGTCCTGGCTTAAGGAAGATGAGGGCGTAGTACATAAGAGAAAGCATAGTTCAGAGGGCTTCATTTGCTCTTGAAAAAACTTGCCAGAACGGGTGTTGTTATCTTCCCATCCCATCGACTAAGGGTATCTTCCCCTGGGAGGTAGAATGGTCTGAGCCCTAGACCTGTTCAGACTCCAGCATTTTCATTTTATGAAATAGAATAATATTAATGTTTCCTGTGGGTTATATGAATCCCTGGGAGGAACTAGGTCTTTTTCTCCTGGGCCTGGAAGAGGCTCAGTCTGGAATCCATTCTCAGACTTCTTTCTTTGCTCACAGGTCTATGCATCTTCAAACTGCTTTTGCATACATAGACAAAGACAATCTTCGACTTACCATGGTTCACACATACCATTCAGAAATGTGGCAGCAATGTAGTTTTGCAAAACTCCCCTGTCAAAATGATTCTTCAAACTCTGATCATGTCTTCCCCGATCATGAATTATAAATTCAAGGTTTCCCACACTTGAAGCAAAATTGGAGTTTGGGGTGTATAGTCTGGCTGGCTGGGCATACGCACTGAATGTTATTGTTTATTTTTGCTTTTGAAGAGTCAGATTCATGATTCATGGGGCCGGGTGTCATAAGGTCATGTTCATACACATGTCTACTATGCACTTAGCATACTCTCCCATCCATAGCATCCTTGCTTCCCTTTTCACGATCCTCCTCTCCCATCTGTCCCCTTTGTTACCTTGTCAGTCTCACTTATACATTCATGTTGTAAATATGTGCATGATTTTATGTACCTATATGAAATCAGAATCCACAAAGATGTGATATTTATCTTCCTAAGACTGACTTCACTCACTTAGTTAATTATCTCCAGTTGCATCCATTTTTTTTTTCATACAAATGGCATAGCTTCATTCTTTTCTGTGGCTGGGAAAATTCCATGTGTATAAGCTCTGCATTTTTTAATCCACCCCTCTGTTGAGGGGAATTTATGTGGGTCTCATCATTTATCTATTGTAAACAGTGCTGCAATAAACATGGATGTACAAGCATTCTCTTCTCAAAGACTAAGAGAGATCTAGCAGCTATACCACTCTTGAGAATTTACTCAAAGGAGTCAAAGGCAACATATCATAAGGACCTTACACTGAGACTTTCTTACAGCCTTCCAAAGCAGCTCTCCTCTTCAGACACAATTGATTTGGTACATAGTTATTAAGTGTAGACACGGTGGTATCAGCTGGGAGTTACACTGGAATGGTTCCATGTGAAATGAATGGTCAGTGTGTTTTAGGACTATGTGGCTCTTCTTGCCGACCTGATTACACCTGGAATTAACTAAAACACAAAAGTGAAGTAGAATCATTGCTTAATTGGAAGTGGGAGGATCCCCTTCTAGTCTGGATCTTTGAGGTGAGAATATACATCTTTAATCCAGACCTTTTGAGCTGGGAAATCTCCACTGCTAGTCTGGGCCACGCCTTTCTGCTAGAAGCTCATAGAAGTCCATAGAAGGAAGCTTCTGCTCTTTGCCTGCCTCTTCTTGGCTCATTAGCTTTATAGTAAGTAGAAAGTTTTATTGTTGACCTTTTTTTTTTTTTTTGAACAAAAATTCCCGGAAGGTTCTACTACTTCAAATACATAAAGGAAATAGAGATTCATTTGCTATTATTCAGGAGAAGGTTTGAAAAACTTATTTTAAAAATTGGGTCTCTCAACTTACCTAACAGTGAAGTCACAAATAAAGCAATAGCCCAAGAGTCACACAAGACAGAATCTGAGGACACCTGCTGTGGACAATGAGTAATCTATGTAAGTGAACATGTGCTGTGTGCTGTGTATGAGTGTGCACATGTCGATGCATGTATGTGCATGTACTGTTTATTTTTGTGTGTGTTAGTTGGCATTATCATGGGGTTAAGTTTGCAAGGGAGACTACTTAGGAGATTATTGTGTCTGTCCAGGCAGGGTGATGGGAGCCTTGGCTGTGGGCTCGTAGAGACACTGCTTAAAATGACTTTCCTTAGCATGACTGCCCAGACCTATAGGAAGATAGCCAGTGATCAAAAGACTATGAGTCTCCTCGTGATCTGTTTGTATTGTATTCCTCTTAAGATAATTATGGCTGGGGGCAGCCTTTGTCTGTCGTTTACTTCTGTCTAGTGGGGGTACATAAAACTCTCCATTAGTAGCAGTCCTTTCATGTTTGAGCAACTCAGTGTTTACAAGGCTCTCAGTGTATGTCAAGCTTTTCACTTTGTAGTAGAGTTCCAAAATAAAGAATCCCTTACCCTCAAAGAGGAAATGTGTCTTGAAGGCTCTTCTTAGAACAACATCGTTACAACATAGCTATGGGACACCAATTAAGAAATAATGAGTTCAGCCTGATTTTTTGAAGCTTGGAGAAGCCAAAGGGAGATTACATTTTCTCCTTTATACATAAACAAGTTAAATTTCATTTTGTTTAAAGACAGAAATGGAACAATGCTAAAAGAAGAGCACTGTGGGTAGCAGAGGTGGGATGAGCATGCTCTGGGGCTCTAAAAGCTCACCTTCATCCCCTTCTTCACTTATTTCATAACTCGGTCCATCCCACGACTTCTAGTGTAGCTTTGAACAACAGGCTTGTGTTAATTTGTAACCCCACTACTCCACATGCTATCCAACCCGCTACTGACTTGATTTACTGGTAAGTTAAATGAGAACAATAGGGGCTGGAGAGATGGCTCAGCGGTTAAGAGCACTGACTGCTCTTCCGAAGACCCTGATGAGTTCAAACCCCAGCAACCACATGGTGGCTCACAACCATCCTTAATGAGATCTGATGCCCTCTTCTGGGGTGTCTGAAGACAGCTACAGTGTATTTGCATATAATAAATAAATAAATCTTTTCTAAAAATGAGAACAATAATACCCACCTTATGGGGTACTTTTGGAAATTAAATTTATCTATTCAACTAGAAAAATTAGAGCACAGTCTATGTATGAAGTATCCCAGAATGCTGTCCTGTATCTCTCTGGCATTCATTGAGGATATGGCTATTCTAAATAGTAAATCATAGATTCTACAAGAATTTCAGAGATACATTCATTTGGACGCTAAAGATGGCTAGACACAGAAGGTTAGAGAAAGAGAAGGACAGGCATTTCATTTGGTGGTCATTATCTCTGCCCTGGAATGACTGTACTTTGGTGTAAACTGTGTCTTTTTGGTAGAGGGCTCAGTGCAGATTGCCTCTCCAGTCACACCAAGTTTCCCATGGGCCCTTTTGCAAAGTGTATTAGAACAGGCTCAGGAGCAAGTTGTTCTTTGCTTGGCAATTGCAACTCCTGGCACAAGGACTGTGGATTCCAGAAGAAGCCACAGGAAGCTGGAGCCTCTCAGGGTTGGCATGCCTTTGAAGCTAAAGCCTTTGGGCATTTGTGTACTTTAGAGGCCAGAGGCCACCAGGCTGAACAAGGTCACTGCTATCCCAAGCATGAGGACAGCATGCCTTTTTAGCCCAGGGGCCAACCTACAGCCCTGGCTTGGATCCTTTAGACATAGACCTGAGGGATCAATTGTGTCCTAAATTACTCTTACTGAGCTGTGATAGAGTGAACTTTGAGTCAAGAGACTCTGGCAAGTATGATCTGAACTGAGTGTGGGTCTTCTTTTCCTCATTTTAAAAACAGACATAACAACCCAGCCTGGCTCCCCAAACACTGTGTATTCCAGAGAGTGACTGTGGGAATCAAATTAACCATGAGTATGAAAGCCTCTCTAAAATAGTAGACTGGGTTATGAATGCAGCTCCCCTGGTAGAATACTTGGCTCTCACGCATGAGGTCCTGGGGTCCATCCCCAGAATTGTATAAATTGGGTGTGGTGGTGTTTATCTATAATCCCAGCACTGGATACATAGAGGCAGAGAGCCAAGAGCTTTTGGTCATCTTCAGCCATGTAGTAGGTTTAAGGCTAGTCTGAACTAGATATCCTTATCAACAACAAATGCCAGACTGTATAGTTTCTGAGTGCTGTAAAATCTCACTCTTCCACCCTTACCTGTAATGGTATCCACTGCTCAGCCTCTCGTCAATCACTGGCCACAGTTTATCCTTTCCTTTTTTCTGTTTGAGCTTCTGATTATCACTTCTTTTTTTTTTTTTTTTTAATGGAGAAGGCTCTCACTTTATTTAAGGGAAATCTAAAATGATCATCCGTACACAAGATCAAGAATAATTCTCGCCTCAAGCCAGTCTTTCTCCTGTTGTGGCTGCTTAAAAAGTGACCCTGCTGACTCGCGGTCATACTTCCAGTGCCCCTCACTTCCTGTCCCCCTCGCTTCTGCTGCCCCTCACTTCCAGTGCCCCTCACTTCCGGTCCCCGTCATCTTCTGCAAGTCAGCACTTTCTCCTTTCTAGTTTGCCTCGTACATTTTCTTTTTTCTTTTTGTTTTTTTGTTTTTTGCTTTTTTTAAATTTATTTTTCATACTTTATTTATATTTCAAATGTTATCACTTCTTTAGTGTAAACATTTTTGTATCTAAGGTTGATTTGAATGCTTTTACTAGGTCATTTAAAGAATAATTCTTTATTCTCTCTGTCTCTCTCTGTCTCTCTATGTGTGTATGTTTGTGTGCTTATGTGTGTGTGTGTGTGTGTGTGTGTGTGTGTGTGTGTGTGTGTGTGTGCAGGCACATGTATGCACTAGAGATTGAACTCAGGGCCCTTCACACATTAACATGTTCTATCACTAAAATTCATCCTTACCCCAGGACAGTACTTTTCGTTTGCATGTTTCACACAGAGTGTCATTGAGCTAGTGTTTACCCTTTCTCAGCTTTTCAAGTACTGGAATCCCACCATGCCCCCTGTCCACATTACTTTTTACACTGTATTGCAATGACTTTTTAACTGGCTCTCTCAATGACAAGGTTGTATAAATTGCTCAGGGATAGATTGTCTCAAAAACTCTGTAATTGCTACAGCCCTAGAACAATCAGAATATACATGTTTGATTTGAGTGAATGGATGGATGGTTGGATGACTAAATCTTGATCAGCCAATATTTTGAATGTGGCTCAACTGTGTCTTCTGTATGACCACAGAGATGGAGAAAAGTGTCACTTTTCCACATTCATTCACAGAATAGGAAAGACTAGTGTTTGAGTGGGTACGAACCATGGAGGGCAACATAGTTGAAAGGGGGGTCTGATAAAAAGGGGTTGCCTCCCCATCTTGATGCTTATAGAGATGGACTCTGAGTACAGAAATGAATCAGACTAGATGAGAGCTAACATTTCAAGGATATTTCTAATAAAATCAAGCCATCTATAGCTCAAGAAAAACAATTTCATACAGCAATTTTAAGCAGCAAAGGCATCTGGTCAGGTACACCAGGATAAGCTTTTCTCTTGGCTAGGTTTTCTGCCTTCCTATTCCCACATAAGGTTTTACTTTCCCAACCTTTCTCTTAAAATAGACTACAGGATAAATGATGGCATTGCCATTGATCTATTTTTAAAGGAAGGCCAACCTTCCATTATCCAATAGAATTTGCTTTTGATTAAGAAAATCTAGATCAATCTTGCTTGCTCTCTGGCTTTAGTTAGTGGCCCTCTTCACCTGACTTTTCTGTAGAGGTGGAATGAGCGGGCTCTATATTGGGATCCAGGGACCTTTGCTCTAAAACTATAATTAGTTCTGTGACCTTCAACAAGTCACTTAGTCGCCAAAGCAGGTTCTTTATTTTCAAACAGGTTTTTTGATTCTTCATAGGGTATATTCTGGCCAAATGTGAGGTCCAGTTTCATCTTTGATGTCCCATTTCCTCATCGTCACCACCCCAGACATCTTGTAAAAAACCTTGATAATTTTTAATCTATGACATTTTCCATAATCATCATAATTTTCTTCTACCCCAGGTTTAGTTTAAGACCTTACCATTTATCACACCATCATTTTGAGGGCCCTGGCAGGAAGAGCCAAGGGCGAAGGATGAGCAATGAAGAAACAGCACCCAAGTTGACAAGATAAGAGGATGCTCTTGAAGAACCACAGGTGTGCAGGCTTCTGAGAGTGTGCAGGACACACAGTTTAGGTGTAGTTGGTGAAAAAGCACCACCTCCTGGACTCTCAAGGAGAGCCTAAACATCTCTGAGTTTCTGCTCCCTGCCGTAGAGTGCATCAAGGCAAGGAACAATACGAAGATGATGAAAGACCAAAGCAAGAAAAGTACTGGGCAGAGGGTGCTATGTCAGTGTCCCACACTCCTTGAGTCACTGAGGTCTCAAATCCCTTAGCATATAGGGATCCTTTTTATGTACTTGTCCTACAGCCATTGAAGGCAGAATGTACATTCAGGTCTTTCAGCTCTGGGTCCTTCTGACTGGTGAAAGAACCAGGAAGTTCTCCCAACCTCCTGGTACATGGGAATCTGTTTCTAATATCTTTTGAGAACCCAGTCAAACTTTGGCTGGTTTGTGTTGCCATTGCACCAGTTCTTCTCTGTTTCTTTTTAAAATTGACAGAGCTGGGAGCTGAACGTGTATGGAGAGGTCACTCTACCGTGTGTCATGATCCATCAGCTGTTCATTGAACTAGCTCTTGTTTCTCCTCAGACTTCTGCCCCTGATATTCTACATTGAACTTCATACTAATTTGTGCCTTGCTTTCTTAGGCTAGACAGGTACATCTGATGAATTCTTCCTTCGTTTTCAGATTAGCACTAAACTGGGCATTAAAATATGGTTGCATATGTAAGAGCACCTGCATTTAGTCATCTTCCTACTTTCAATTGCTAGCCTAAAGTCTTGGCTCTTATGTATTTAAAACTGACATTGTTAAATGCACAAGCACATTTGAATTATTTATATTTAGGTTGATACAGTCTCCAGCTGCAACCGTATATTTCAATATCTTTAAATTCTACGTTGCCATCTGGCCTAGATTGCGGCTAAATCAAATCAGATAAACGTTACCTTTCCACTACCTCTGATTTATATCAGCCATTCATTTCCAAAAGCACAGCCCTGTTAAATCCAATCTACTTTCAAAAAGCTTATAAAATTAGCTCCGTTTCGTGGGTTTGATACGCTTTCTCTGAAGCTTCAGCTTTGAAAAAGGCAATTTGGATAGACTGAGAGGCAGTGTACAACCAGCAGCGACAGGAGTAGGGTATTTTATTGATTATTGTGCAAATCTTCTGAGCCTGACTTCATCCAATTTCTCAAGACTTTCCCCTAATCAAGTTATTGTGAACTGGTTTATAGACCCCAAAAATAGAATAGAAAGTGTTAGGGTGTTTCTTATAATTTAATTCCTATAATTTCATCTGGCATCTCTCAGAGCTTGAGGAAAGTGTTAGGCAGATAGTCAAGAGTGAAGCAGAATGATGGAACTTTCAGAGTTCAGAGTATGTATTTGTAGTCCGCTCTACATGTACACTGTTCATGCTTGAAGAATAAAGGGTGAAATTTTGCACTAAATAAATAGCAATCAATCACTTTCTATCAGAAAATTCCAGATCTTTATTTATTGGCAAAAACAACAATGGTTTATATTTGTCAATAAATGGAATCAAAAGTAAAACAACAGGGCATTTGTTTGTTTGTTTTTTAATGTTTCCTTATTTATTCTGTGTGATGAGTGTATGTGATCACATCTGTGTGTGTCACAACATGTGTGTGGGGCTCAGAGGACAATTTAGAAGAATTAATTCTTTTCTTCTACCATGTGAGTCCTTGGAGATCAAACTCAGATGGTCAGGATGGTGGCAAACACTTTTACCTGCTGAGCCATCTAACTGTCCCACCAGAGTGTATTGTATAGGAAGAGGGAGTGGGGAGAAGGAAAAGAAAATCTAAACCCAAAGCAAACTGAGCATCAAGATGAAGTCTAGGAGCCAAAATGGCTTGCACACATTGTCATTATTTATATGCGGTCACCTGAAGACCTGCCATCCTCATCTTCTATCCACAGGATCCCAAGTCTGGGCTGAGTTAGCAAGTCTAATGACTGGAACATGAACTATCCTCCAAAGTGTTCTGCTGGATGGATCTGTGGTTCATCATTGCACACTTGAAATGATGTCATAAATAGTCACACTTTAATTCTTCCGGTGTTTCCTAAATGGGAGTAGGGAGCAGGCTGCTGAGAGAAAGTGGTTCCCATGTGATAGTCTAGGCACAAATAGCTGGATACAAGTCCTAAATGCAGGAATGGAAACCCATTCTTTCTCAGTGTGACTAATGCTAATTTTTCTTGTACAAAAAAGAAATGTCTCTCTCTTTAATGGTAAATTGCCATTTATTGTAAATGTGCCATAGGAAGGAAGCCATAAGTCATTGTTATTGGCCTATTATGATTCATTCTACTTTACCCTGAATTAAATAAAAATGTGCGCATTAAGATAATACACTTTTAGTTCAAATGTTCCTCTGCTGGATGCGTGCCCGCTATATTTTTCCAGTCTTACCACTCTGGGGGCTGACACTTGGCTTGCAGAACAACCATCCCATCATACCCACTGAATTGTCCTTCATCCATCCCAAGCACAAGAGATGGCTTCTAATCTCTTGACTTAATGTGTCCCCTCTCTGTGTACCATCCAAACATTTATGTAGACTATAAAGAAAGTCAAGTCCTCAAGAATATTAGTCCCGTCTGTCTTGAGGGATCATCAAGGAAGCTGAGGCGGGGGGAGGAAGGGGGACTCATTTCGCTGAATGAAGATGAATCCATCTGGAGAAGCTGGGAAAAAGTTATTCTAAAAGGAGGGAGAAATTTAAAATAAGATGTTGAATGAAAGAAAGAAAAGACGTTCCATTAACTTGTCCTTGACACAATAGTCAGTCTTGGTTGGAAACTTGACTAGATCTAGAATCAACTGAAAGACAAACTGATGGGTACATCTGTGAGAGATATTCTTGATCTCATTACCTGAAGTGGGAAGACCCACTGGAAATGTGGATGGTACCCTCTGGTGGAAGCAGAGATAAAGGGGCAAATCTGGCTTTTTGCCTCATTGCCTTTGTGTCTGCTGCTGGTGAGCTCATCTATTGTTCATGTTGCTCCCAATAGTCCAGTCATTGACGGGGTATCAGAATCTAGCTTCTTTGGGTTTCCAACATGGACTGAAGAGCAATGATTCTCCAGTCCTTAAATACCAGGTTAGGACAGCTAAGACATCCAACCTTGTGGACTGAGCAACTGCTGAATTCTCAGACTCCCCAGTGTAAAGACAGCCACTGTTGGACTGCTGGGGTGAATATGATAAATCACATTCTGATATTCATTCTGTCAGTTCCATTCCTCTGGAGAACCCTGACTAATACACTCCAGGTAAGAAAAATAAATATGAATTGTAAGTTGAAAAGCAGAAAAGGAAATTTCTGTGGCGCTTTAACTATGAAATGTCTCCCATAGGCTCGGGCTTTGAGTGCTTGGTTCCCAGCTGATGGTGTTCCTTGGGAAACCTGAAGACAATTCCAGAATTCTGGTCAGCACAGAGGAAGTAGGTACAGGGTAGTGTGCTTTGAAGATGATACCAGGACCCCAATTGCTGTTTCCCGTCTACATGAACTCAGAAGCTCCAAAGTGCTTTCTCACCATGATAGGTTGAACCTTCTGAAACAATGACTCAAAATAAACTGTTTCTCCCTTAAGTTATTTCTGTCAGGCATTAATTCACACGAACAAGAGAAATCAGTGCAATCCCCTTCTCTCTCATACTCTCTCTGTACACACATATGTGTGTGTGTATGTATATATATAGATATATAGATGTATAGATGTATAGATGTCTGTATATATGTGTATATGTGAATATGTAAATATGCATATGTGTACGTATGTATGTGTATGTGTGTATATGTGTATATGTGTATATGTATATATGTGTGTACATATGTGTGTGTATATATATGTGTGTGTATGTACATATGTGTGTATAGATATGTGTGTATATGTATATACACACAGTCATTGAGAATTTCATACATGAATACAATGCATTTTGGTCATATTACCACGTGCTCTCCCCTGCCCCTCCTCCCATACCCACCTCCACTACACGCTTCTCCCAACGTCACAAACTTTTTCTTTTTTCTTTTTTTAGGCCGCTTGTGCAGTTAGTGCTGCCTGTATCTGCTTGGGTATAAGGCCGTCCACTGGAGTATATCCTTCAATGCTCCCATCTCTCCCCGGTGGCTTCTTTATTATCTAAAGCAAAGGTCATTATAAATATTCTAAAGAATACTCTGCAGTGGTTATTACTGAGAGGAATAAAGTGGTTTCCCCTCTTTTATTCTACCTCCAAGGCCTGGTGTGTCTGCAAATAGTATGTGTTTCTAACTCAATAAAATTGATTATATTCTAAAGCTAATGTTATTTTAAAAAAAAAAAAATTACTTATTCACACACAGTATGCTGATTTGCTATGAACTTTTGACAACATAGAAGTACCAAGCAAGCATCTTGCCAGGAGTAGAAACCAGACTTTTGCTTGGTGCCTTTTACTTTGTTGCCCACATGTTGGAGAGAGAGAAATAGTGCCAGAGAAAAAGTACCACAAAATTGCCCAAAGCCCTAACTTCTTTGTTCCACAGCCAGAACGAAGATGATGAATGAAAGAAAAGGAAGGCGGATTGTAGCGTACAGAAAGAGTCGGAGGTCTGGCTGTGCAGCACGTGGCTATTTTGGTGAAGGTATTTCCTGTAAAGAGAGGAAAGAAGGAGAAATTGATGGAGAAAAGATGGCTGAGGGCAGCCATCCAAGACTTATCATCTATAAATGTAGAGGAATAAACCTACTCAAGGAAAACAGACAGTGCACTGCCGTGAACTAACCCCAAGTGTTACCAAATAGCACGAAATGTTTCTAGAAGAGAGAAACAGAGGGTAAATAAAGGACAGACCAGATAAATTACTGTAAGTATAAAAGTGTGTGTGCGCCAATTAGTAATAAATATTATAGGAATAAAAATAGCCCTCAGCATGCAGAAGGAAGGTTACGTGGTAATTAAGGAAATTGAGAGGCTTATTGGACATCTAAAATATTGGGAAGGAAGATAATGAAAGCGTAATTGCAGATAAAAATTATAAGAGTGTCAGAAATGACTGAGGAGCAGTGAAGTCGCAAATGGAATGGAAATATCAAAGCCATGCAGATAACATATTACTCGTGGCTTAATTGCTGTAGGTAAAAAAGAAAAGGGAAGAAATGATGACAGCGGAAAGCATCTTTGAGAGGCACTCACCAAAGGGCAGATCACAGAGTGACAGCCCCAGACAGGAATGAAAGACAATTTATTCAAAGGTATTCATTTTCAAGATAGCCCATTCTTAAGAACATGGCCAGCCAGGATATTCCACTGCCTTTCCCCTCACAGATGCTATCAAGTTAAAGCATGTGAGCTTACCAATATTGGATGGCTATTGAACTGCAAATTTTGTATGGGTCTTTTAAGAGAGTGTTTGGAGTCCCAAAGGCTAGGATTTGTTTGTGCAGGATTTCCTGAGTTCTTTGCAGAAAGCATAATTTTGTAATTCAACATAAGCCTGATGAGGCCAAAGCTTTGTTTTCCTTTGAAGTGTTAATCTCTCTGTAGTGAATATCTGCAGGTGCTACAGTCTCCAGAGAAAGCTGTCTATAGTTTATTGCATGTCACTTACATTGACACAAAAGGTTCTTGTTACCTCACTTAGTGGACTCTCTCTCTCTCGCTCTCTCTCGCGTGCTCTCTCTCTCTTAAAGTTGAGGATGAACTAAAATCCATCATTCTCCTACCTTAAATTTCTAAGTACTTAGATTATAGGCATGAACCACTGTGACCATTTAATGCTGTGCTGGAGATCATGGATGCTAGGCAAGTACCCTAATAACTGAGCTACATCCCTAGCCTGAGAACTATATTTTTTAAACTTACACTTTACTCTTTAGTATTATATTATTATTATTATTATTATTATTATTATTATTATTATTATTATTATCTTTCTCATTATTTTTGTTGTTGGTATAACTAGTAGTAGTAGTAGTAGTAGTAGTAGTAGTAGTAGTAGTAGTAGTAGTAATAGTGTGCATGTGTCCACCAGGAAGACTGAACAGGTGCTCACATTGCCATGTTACTCAGGTAGAAATAAAAAGACAACTTTCAGTGTTGGTCCTCTCCTTCTACCAAGGCCACCAGGAATTGAACTCAGTCCTTTAGGTTTGCACAGCAAGTGCTGTGTATACCACTTGTAGCCATCCAGGTAGCATAAGACTATTTATTTGAATTTAAAAGTCAAGAGCTTTTGGGAATGTCACTGTGCTGTATGCTAATATATATACAGCTGTGGATGGGAATGGTAGACTACATACAAAATATTTCTATAACATTCCCCTTATATTGGAGAATAAATAAAATAAACCACCAATACTGAGCATCATTAAATGAGTCTAATCCTGCTTGATGGATTTTAATAAATATTTACATTAAGAGAAACATTTCAACATCCCTGAAGGGGTTATTACAGAGACTAACAAGACTAGACAGTTATTTTTCAGCAACAGCCAAATAATTGGTATTTGATAGAGTTGTCTGATTCACTGATAATTAAAATTATAAATGGGTCTTGTTTGGATTGACTGATTATGTTCATGCTTGGGTGACTCTGCCCTTTAAGTACTGGGGCATGTAATTAGACCCCTCTTTGACCTTTGACTATCATAGTGACCACATCTAGACTGTGACATCTATGGCCTAGATAAGCACTTAGAACCAGATGGTGTTTTCAGACAGAATTAATATGGGCTTCAAACCATGCCATGGCTTGTGACAGACGGCAGAGCAAAGAACCTGGAGTGTCTCAGCTCTTGGGCACTGTGTGCTATTCTATCTTAGATCTTCCTTTTATTCCCTGAAAAGATGCCCATCTATAGGCAGATGACCCAAAATACCTTTCCTATCATTTCTTTTTTTTTCTTTGAATCATTTTTCCACAGGTGATGTGTATGTGTTTCTAGTACATGACTTGGTGTCTCTAGGAACTAACACATTAGCTCGTACAAAACTGGCAATGTTCAACCAGCATTCCTAGCCTCACCATCTATGCTGGATTCCCTGTATGTGTCCAGATTTAGAACCACGAGAATAGTGTTTCTATTCCAATCCTACCATTTTAAAAAGGAGGAAACCAAGGTACACAGGGGCTGGAGGTTCAACAGTCTGCTGAGGGGAAGGCAGCTGATGAGCAAAGTCGGGACAGCTCAAGTGTCTTTTCTTTATTTTTTGAACTTTTCCCCGAATGGTAACCTTTAACTGGCAAGAGACTGTTCTTTGTTACAGAAAGGTAAGTTGAATAGTTCCTTCTAATTTCTTCCTTTATGTTATTTCAGTGTGACATCTTCAAGTATTTTATTCATTGCCGTCTTTTTTAGAGATATTACATAAGTTGTCTTGTGATGGGTCTCAGAATTACAGTAAGCTTCAAAACTTTTCCATGAGAGCGCTTTGAGTAGTAATCCAGTAGCTAGAAACCACACCCATCTTCTCACCAGAATAGTTTTTGCTTTTGCATCCTGTGAATATATGTTGATATTACACATTTGCATTTTGGAAGATTGCTGATCACTAAAGTCTATCAAACTATTCAAGTTTCTAGTGGATATTAAGTGAAAGGTTTACCTAAATCCACAGTCTAACTGAAACAGCAGTTGGTGCTGTAGCCAACAAATATTCTCCAATCAGAGTGCATGCACATGGAATGGTTGCTGCTCATCATCTTCCTGTGTCCTGAAGTTTTCCTTAAATATACTTATTTGCAACCATTGCTGAAGAAAGACACTGCTTTATGCTACATAGCATTTGTAGAATTCTTTAGCCAATCAACAGCACCTGCTGTGTATTTTAAATAGCCATGTACTCCATATGCAAGAGAGCAAATTATTTGTGAGTTGTAACAAGCAATACTAAGGTTTATATATAACACAGAAGTGGCCAGGGAGAGAAAGAAGCAGGACAGAATGCCCGAGTTAGGTAATATAAAAAGACCTTGGTGGAAATTCTGAAATAAGCATATGCAACCGCCTCCCATTTGTCAATGGTCTTGCTACTCCAATGCCACCTCTGTGTAAATGACTAAATGTCACTGATTATGGCAATTTGTTTTCTTGACATTGAAACAGCTAAATTATGAGCCTGATGAAATTATAGTAGGTGAGTATGTGAGACATTAATTAAAATCCTGACGAGGACAAGAGTTGTGTCACATGAGAAGTCCAAAATGAAAATCATATTTTAAATATTATGATAATGAAGTCACAAAGACCACAATTTAAATAATCACTGAAATTATTTCTGGGTAATTTAATCTAAGTGCCAAAAATTAATTTATCTGAGTGGGCATTTTATTTCCTATTTTTAGATAAAATAAGACTGCAAGTATTAACTGATATTTAAAAAAAAAAAATTCTCCCTGCTACAGTACATATCAGGAGGATCCTCAAAACAAAAACAAACCAAAATAGATCACCGATATGACCCAGCCATAGCACTCCTGGGTATTAACACTTATGTCAACATATCATAGAGATACTGAATTCACATCAATATTTATTGCAGCACTGTGCACAATAGTTACTTAAGGAACCAACCTAGTGGTCCAATAACAGAAGATAGAAAAGGAAAATAAGGTGTATGTATACAATGTTTTTTTTTCAGCCATTATAAAAAGTAGAGCTATGTTATTTTCAGAAAGATGAATATAACTAGCGGTAGCTGTATTTATTGAGTTAGGTCAGTGTCAGAAATATGAATATAATATGCTTGTTCTCTCTATACATATACATATCAATACATGTTAGGGACACATCACATGAGAGTAGAAAGGCTACTGTCTCTGGAACAAGTGGGACTAACAGAAGTGGGGAGAGAGGAAAAGACAGAGCTTGATATACAAACTGTTAGATAAAATGTCCTTATGTAGTATTGTATTATATATTTCTTCACTTTGAGTCAGGTTCATTCACTTTCATTTTTAATTTAACACAATTTTCCATGTTTATGGTCCACAGAATAATCTTTCAGCACATGTATACTGTTAGTTATCTTGTTGCTGGAAGAAAATTCCTGATAAAAGCAACCTAAGGAAGGGTTTATTGTGACTAATGGTTTTAGGATACAGTCCATCCTGGTGGGGTAGTCATGGCAACCTGAGCTGGAGGCCACTAGACACATTGTAACCACAGTCAGGAAGCAGAGAAATATAGTGAAGGAAACTCTTGTCCATTCTAGTGTCTCCTTCTCAAAGTCCACAGAATGTTGCAGTCCACAGTTCAAGCAGATGTCCAGCCTCAGTTAAGCCAATCTAGATACATTGTTATAGGTATGTTAAGAGGCCAGCCCAACCATTCATAAACATGTCTAGAGGCACAACTTCTAGGGCTTTCTTTCAAGTTGACAATCTTAAAAATCACAACAGGTATATACCATTATGTATCATCTCAGGGTAATTGACACATTCATCACAGACAGTTTTCATTCTCTGCATAAGAAGCCTTTAAAATCCTTTCTCCAACATATTAGGGAAAATCCAATTAGTTGTCAATCGTAATTATCCTGCTTTTCTCTAGAATGTTAGAAGCCATTCCTTCTGTGGGACTTGCACCCGTAGTCCTACTACCTATCTTCTCACCAGCACTTCCTCCCTTTCCCTGTCCAGTGTGAGCTCCGGATAAGTAGGAAATATGCCTGGCCTCAGAGGTCAGCTGTGAGAGCTTCCACTTCTAAGTGAGAATGCATGTGGCTGGTCTTCCTGTGTCTGCCTTCTTTCACTTTATATAATGTCTTCCGGGATCATCTGCCTGTTGATAATGACAAAAATTTCCTCTGCCTTGTTCTCTAGCACTGCTCCATACAACTCATCCCAACCGGCCCACTGAGATTCAAACGCCCTCCCGTTGATGATAAGTGGTCAGTATTCTTCAATAATTTCTAATGGATCTAGTATAGGTATGAGTTACTTTGTCTAGATAATTTATTCCTTGCTTTTCAAAATCTTCACACTATCATAATTTAATTTTAAAAACCATATTATTATATACCCCTTAATAGTGTTTCTCACTCTTATTTAGGTGATTGGCTCTTAATTCACTAGAGCTAAACTTCCATGGCTGCTTTTTAAATCACATAAATAAAGTACTGTTGAAAAATGGTTATGAACCTAGGCAATGATGTACCTTGAGAAATTTCATAACTCCTCTTCCAAAAAAAATAAAGATGCACCTTTTAATGGAGTGTATGCATAAATCACATGTACATGTATGTGTTTACAAGAAAAATGGTATGCATTTCCTTCTGTAAACATAAAGCATATCTGAAAAATTCAGATAAGCAACAGCAAAATGAGGATGACCTACACCATTTAACCTGTGCTTCTTAGTAGTTTTATGTTTTCTTCCATGTATTAAAATTACTTTAACTGTTACTCTGATACTAAATATTTACTTTTGTTTTATATTTGTTATTATGTTGTTTTGTAATCTCTTAATTACTGTTCATTAGCTCCTATGCATGCAGAGGTCAAAATTGTATAGATCAAGGTGTCTCTCCCAATTTCTTGCCACTTTTTCTTCTTTCTTTCTTTCTTTCTTTCTTTCTTTCTTTCTTTCTTTCTTTCTTTCTCTTTTTTCCTTCCTTCCTTCCTTGCTTGCTTTCTTTCTTTTTATTATTATTTTTTTAGACAGTTCTTCCCTCTGAACACCAATTTAGCTAAACTGGCTGAACAGTGTGATGGTTCTGGACTCAGATCCTCTTCATGTTTGTGCAGCAAGCACTTTACCAGCTGAGCCAGCGCCCCAGCTCACAAAGATTAGTTTTATTGGTTGCCAAATTTCACTTCAGATAAGTATTATTTTTTCTCTATGTTCCACCAACTCATGTTTAACAACAGACCTGAGTATATGAAATGGATGGTGATGAAGTTAAGCACTTTCTATACCCTTCCAGCAGGCAATGTGTTTAAAATCAGACAAATGAGTTTGAGGGTCTGTCTATGTAGTAGTATGAAAAATATTCTCTCCTGCTACACTCTTAACACTATGTCAGATAGATAGGGTTTTTCCTACACACACCAAACAATTTACCATGGATCTGCGTTTCTACCTGAAATTAGAATCATATACCACAAGCAACGGGCTCATTTCCACAAGATAGCACCTGTTCAGATGCCAATCACAAGTTTGGGTCTCTGAAGCTATTACATCACTAACAATAGTTTCCCGGTTTCCCGGCATCATCCCCTAGGGGTTTCATAATTAGCTAGGGTGGCTCACAGGACTCAGGGAAACACTTCATTTGTGTTTACTATAAAGGGTGTTATTACCAAGGATACAGATGAAAAGGGTGAGATATAGATGGTCCTTCATACAAGATCTTCTTTTGCTTTCCTTTGGCATTACATGAACCACACAATTGGCAGATGACTGTGCTTATAAGCTAGAAAGATGATGGGTTATTATTACCTTCATCTCCAGTTCCTCCCCTACCTCAAAAGATGGCAGTGAGGCTGAGACTTCTAAGCTACTAACATAGATTGATCTTTTGGTGACTATTCTCCATCAAGGAATTAGGAAGAGTCACTTCCTTAAGAAATGTGACTTTTCCCTGGTGGTAGTGGCACACACATGCCTATAATCTTGGCACTTGGGAGGCAGAGGCAGATAAATCTTTGAGTTTGAGGCCAGCCTGGTTTACAGAGTGAGTTACAGGACAGGATTACACAGAGAATCCCTGTCTTGAAATACCAAAAACAAACAAACAAATAAAAGCAGACCAAAAATGTGGCTTTTCTATCATTTAAAATGTCAAGAGGTTAGTTAGGAACTAGGAGGAATGACCACATATTAGAATAAAAGATATAGTTGGATTTTTCATTGGTCAGGAAGTAAAATGTTTCTAGGAATTCTGTGTCATCAACTAAGAGTAAAGGAACACACACACACACACACACACACACACACACACACACACACCACTGTATATCACAATGTTCCAATGTGGTGGTTTGAATGAGAATAGTTCCCGTAGGCTCATATACTTGAATGATTGGTCCCTAGTTAGTAGAACTGTTTGGGAAGGATTGGGAGGTGTGGCCTTGTTGGAGGAGGTATATCTCTGGGGATATCTTTGAGGTTTCAAGGCCTATGCCAACCCCCCCCCCTCTGCCTCCAACTTGTGGATGAGATGTGAGCTCTCAGCTACTGCCTCAGCACCTTGCTTGTCTGCTCAATACCTGGTTTCCCAACACAGTGGTCATGGACTAACCATAAGGATCTTGTTTCTGGGATTCATTCTTAGTGAGAGAGAAGATGTAGAAACAATGTAAGTTGTTTATGAAGCGATAAATACTGTCAAGAATGTAAACCAGGATTTGGGTAGAAGATGGAGAATAGGAAGTGAGGTACCTGAGGCATCTCTAGAGAGGAATGCCTCTTGAGCTATGTTTCATACCTGCTTCTGTCCATGCCTTTTTAGGGTGGGTACCAATGGTCCATGGCAAAAAAGAACTGACAGTATAGCACAGAGTGATTATCTTATATCTCCAATTCCCACTTTGGACGCAGTTTGACTATATCACTGGGCTCCCCAAATAAAGTCTTTGACTCTTTCACGAAACCAGATTCTTCATGTTTCCTCTCTTCTTATTTCACGATAATCAAAGTATCAATGTGGGTCTGTTCCTTCTTCTAAGCTTCCCCTCTCTGACGACAGCTGTCCCTTTTCTTTGAAAGAAGTTCTTTGCTTCCCACATCTAAACTCTTCCGTGTCTGTGCTGTACATAACAAACAAGCTGATTTTCTAGATGGCTGTTGCTGCCTCTCCAGCAAAGTGCAGGGCCCAGCCAACCCAAGGCTGTTTCTCTGTGTGTCTGCCCTTTCTTCTTTCTCCCATCAAGCCAGTCTATGCAAACTAGAGCTATGCAGGTCTTGGCACCTAAGGTTGCAACTGACTTTCCCACCCACTAGTTTTGAGATCCCAAGCAAACTGTTTAATGTTTCTGCCTCAGTGTACTTATCTGGAAAAGTCCAGGATAAGTCCAACCTCTTAGGCACTTTTGTACGGATTCAACATGGATCCTCACCAACTAAAAGGGAACACTGAAGCGATAGGGCTTAGTGATGAGACACTTGCCTAGAATGTGTGAAGTCCTAGCTTCATTCTTCAGTACACACACGGGGGTGGGGAGAGGATAGAAGGATGAGAGTTGTTTAAATTCTGAGAAGTAGGAAGTCCTGTGTGAACTATTGCTATGGTGACCAGACCTTGATATATTACAGGACTTCTAATATCTTAACAACTTACAAAGGCAATGAAAACAGTCGGTTAAAATCCAGTTGAAAATAGGAAAACCTGCCTCAGGGAAATTTGCAAAAAACATTTTTGGTTGGGGGGCAGGGATAGAATGTTATTTGATTTAGTCCCAGTTCAAAACAATCTGAAAAAATTTTTAAAGGTCTGGGGACCTTAGGGGGCAGTCAGCTAGACTGCAATAAGTCAGAAACTAAATCTCCATCTTTAATGAAGCTCATTTGCTCGTGTCCCGGGGAAGCTGGCAGCACTCTGCTTGTAATTTAATTGCTTTCTTTTTTCACCATTTAAAGCCAGCATTAAGGTGAAAACACAAGACACACCTTGCACCTTAAGTGATATTCAAAGAGGAGTCAACTTCATCTAAATAACCTGGGAACCCAAAGTCTTGGATCATCTCAGGAGCCTTCACTGTACACAAACCAACCCTTGGAGGCTGCTATAGCTGGGTTACCTCAATAACCAGACTGCCCGAAGCTGTTTTCAAATTGTAAAACCCATAAAGTGAAATTTATTGCACTTTGCTGTATTTTACTAGAGTTAGAGGGTTCAGATAAAATTTACTGGATAGTTGTAAAGCTCCATTGATAGGAAAATGAACTGTTTTCACAGGCATTCACACCAGGCAATTTTGATCACTGTAGTGAATCCAGGTCCTGCCAGAAGGCTTCCCTACTGTTTCAGTTTAATTGAGGACAGGTAAATATAACAACTACAGCTTCTCAGTCCTGGGCCAAGCCTTGGAAAGGTAATCTTACCATTACCCAAGGGCCCCAACCAGCGGCTTCTGTTAACATTCACTGGCAAAGACTAAATATTTTCCCATCCTTCCTGTACTGAAAGATGGATGCTGGGAAAGCAGTCTCACCGATATGCTCTTCACCACAGACTTAAAGGTGGGCATGTGACAGGGGTGGACTGTGTGTCACCCTACAGCTAAAAAGAGCTGTTCATTTGATAGGATTTTAGATTCTGATGGATATTACACTGGTGATCAGAAGTCATCCTGTTTGAATAAAGAAACGCTGGGGAGCTGAGGAAAGAGCCATTTTTCTGAGGATGGTAAAAGAGCTAGAAGGAGGGGAAGAGAGGAAAGAAGAACAGAAGGAAAGGAGGAAGAAGGGAGGGCGGAAGAAAATGATGTAATGGAAAGAAAGGGGGGAAGACAATAGTCTAAGAAGGAACCCAGTTGTATTTTGTGTTCTACTCTCCCTTAGCAACCATCTGGGCAGTAACCACTCCCAACATGAGTCAGGATGTCTTGTCTCTGATACAGTAAGGCTATATGGCCGAAAGTGTAGGAGTTGACCCACTAGTGTTATACAAAATTATTTTAGGTGAGATGTGGTGGATTCATTTTCTTACTTGTAATATATTTTTATACATTGCAGAGAAATACCATTCTTTATTCAAATAAGTAACAAAAGAATCAGTTTTATAAGATGAACAGTGAAAAAAGCTAATTCCAAGGGAGAAATAACCTATGACATGACAGCAAACCTCACAAAATGGTTCTAGGATTATTGACCATCGGCAAACACTACCTTAGACAAACTGTAAATATCTGGGAGAATGGAGTTCCATTATTTTTGTTTCATCTTTTATTCTACCCTGATTACTGCACTTAATGAGGCACGGACAATGTTCTATGTACTCTACACCATCACATTCCTCCCTTGGGCATAAAGAGATGAGTTCTTACTCTGCCCTGCAATCACCCTGTGATTAACTCCTGTCACTGAAATGGATGCAGAGGGGAAGTTCGTCATTTTCATGCCAGCCCCTCAAACACCATTGTTTGTACATTCTTCCTTTTTCTCTGTGTCTGGAGGTGGGTGGCAGGGGGTCTAGCCTTGGCTTATTATCTCCTCAGTAATGTCAACATAAGAGAACCTAACAACACCATAATGCCAGTTGATACACATGCAGAAAGGCTCTAAAGTAAGACATCATAGAGAAAAATAGAGATAGAACTGAAAAGCAAACTGGAAACAGAATGACTTACCTGTGGCCCTAAGCTTATCAAGGCCAGAAACTGAAATGCTGGAGATGCAAAGTCGAGACTAGTGTGACTACTGTGTGCAGTTGGATTAAATTCAGGGGTGAAAAGCAGTTCATCAGTTAAGAGAGTAGACAAAGATGTTAGCGGTAGCCACAGGGGGGGTTGGGGGGGACTTGGGCTTGTCTCATGGTATTGACATCTCCAAAGTTCTTCTGTCTTCCGCTGCAACTAGGCTTTACCAACAGCCTCTCATAGGCTCTCTTCATGGTGTCAAGCCTCAACTCCCCCTTTGTTCACTAATTGAGAAAATGCCTTACCGCTGGATCTCATGGAGGTATTTTCTCAACTCAAACTCCTTTCTCTGTGATAACTTCTGCTTGTGTCAAGTTGACACAAAACCAGCCAGTACAATTGGCCCCTTGTCAACTTAACACACAAATACATCACTATTAAGCCTCAACCCTTACTTTCTTATTCATCCCCAAGATCTAAATAACTTTAAAAGTCTTTTTACAATTAAAAGTCTCTTAACTGTGGGCTCCACAAAAATACCTTCTTCCTCAGGAGAGAAAAATTATCAGGGCACAGTCACAATCAAAATCAAAATCAAACTCCAAGTGTCCAATGTCTGGGATCCACTCATGATCTTATGGATTCCTCCAAGGGCTTAAATCACTTCTCCAGCTCTGCCCTTTGTATCACACATCTTGTCATCTAGGCTCCAGATGCCTGTACTCCACTGCTGCTGCTGTTCTTGTGGTCATCTCATGGTATTGACATCTCCAAAGTTCTTCTGTCTTCCACTGCAACTAGGCTTTACCAACAGCCTCTCATAGGCTCTCTTCATGGTGCCAAGCCTCAACTCCTTTGCATGACACCTTCAGTACTGGGCCATCAATTCAACTGAGGCTACACCTTCACCAATGGCCTTCCACAGCCTCCCACAGTGCCTGAGCCTCAGCTGCTCTTCATGACCACTTCATGCCTTCAAAATCAGTACCACCTGGGTGGCTCTTACACATTGCCAAGTCCAGCCACAGCACAAGGTACAACCCTGGCTATCTATGGAATGCAGCCTCTGTGCTCTCAGAAAAAAAAAAAAAAAAACATTTCGCAGAAGATTTTACCTCTATCACTGCCAATTTCCCAGCTCCAGCTAACCAGCATCAATAGTCCCAATAATGCAATAGTTTTGCTTTAGTAGTTCTGGTATCTTGTTAATCACAGCGGATCCTTCAGCCCCAGCTAACTAAAACCACAGAATCTTCACAATCAAAATATCAATGGCCCTGATAAGAGTCTTTAATCTTTCCTCTGAAATTTCATAAGCCAGGCCTCTATCTTCTGCACTGTTCTCAACATTATCTTCCACGCTCCTACAGAACATTCCACGGAGCTCTTAACATCCCAATGAGTCTTCTAGCTCAAAGTTCCAAAGTCCTTCCACAGTCCTCCTCAAAACATGATCCGGTTGTCACAGGAATACCCCACTACACTGGTACCAACTTGTCTTATTCAGGGTTTCTATTCCTGCACAAACATCATGACTAAGAAGCAAGTTAGGGAGGAAAGGGTTTATTGAGCTTATACTTCCATGCTGGTGTTCATCACCAAAGGAGGTCAGGACTGGAACTCAAGCAGGTCAGGAAGCAGGAGCTGATGCAGAGGCCATAGAGGGATGTTTCTTACTGGCTTGCTTCTCCTGGCTTGCTCAGCTGGCTTTCTTATAGAGCCCAAGACTACCAGCCCACAGATGGTACAGCCCACAAGAGGCCCTCCCCCCTTGTTCACTAATTGAGAAAATGCCTTACAGCTGGATCTCATGGAGGCATTTTCTCAACTGAAACTCCTTTCTCTGTGATAATTCCAGCTTGTGTCAAGTTGACATAAAACCAGCCAGGACAGTAGCCTTGTATACAATTTCAGTGGCTACTGAAGTCACATCTTAAAGGGTTATTAAGGAACTTAAACAACAGTCTGGTTCTCTGCAACTAAGAAGAAAAAATCAGGTCAAGTGAAGGTGTTTTTGCTGTGAACAGAGTAATAATCTTGTTTGTGAGATTCTCACAAATTGTCAGGTTTACATCTAGAAAAGATATAGGAACATAGAGGGAAGCCATGAATCATATATATTCAGGTCTTAAGCATGAGTCTTTGCTATTGGAACAACTGTGTTTGAAAATGTCTCTGTATAAAAGGAATACTGCCTATGTCTGCAGCCTTCACAGCAACTGTTGTTAGTTGTTGGATGTTCGACTCTCAGCTGGCAAGAGACTACAAGCTCCAGAAGCCCCTTTCCCTTCCTCTGTCCCCTTAGTTTTCTCTGTTTTTCTATCCAACTTCAATATTGGTTTCTAGCCAACATGCCAGCGAGACAAAGCATTTTAGTGGTAACTAGGATTTAAAAAAATAAATAAAACTACCTCATTTCTTGTTTAAAATAGCTCTTTCCATTTATATAATTGGAATTTACAGTAGTGAATGGACTCTGTCTCTGTTTCAATGATCAGAGTTAAGCACAGGGCTGACTCATCCCCTACCTACTGCCCAGGGGAAAAAAATGCCATAGTGTAGAATCCTGTCGTAAAGTATGGTAATCAAGGGAAAATGGAAGACAAAACAATGATAATACAACTCCATTTCTCTTAGAAATTAGCAAATGGTTCTTAGAAATTCAAGCCTGTCATCAGAAGAGGTCAGATCCCATAAGATGGACCTGACATGGACTAAAGATATAGTTTAGTGGTTAGAGAGCTGGCTTAGCACACACAAAAGACCTGCCAGTATCCCCAGTGCCAAACAAACCAGGCATGGTGGCTCAAGCCTATAATCCTAGTCCTTGGGAGAGAGGCAAAAGGATCAGTTGTTCTAGATCATATTCAGCTTATAGTAAATTCAAAGTCATTCAGCTACATGAGACAGTGTCTCAAAAACAACCAACAAAGCCACATCTAGAAATCACTGGCACAAAGAAAAAAAATGTATACTGAGAAAACGGAAACAAATGTATAATGAGAAGCTAGGGAAGGAGTCATAGGGGAGAGAATGGTGAGTCCTGGCTGAGATTGTTCTTGCTTTTAAAAAGATGGAGTTACTGAGAAAGAGTCAATACAATTCAGTCACAAAGCAATCTTTTTAAAACCCAGTAAGTCTACATCTCTGGGTTAGGTTCAGTGAGTTCTGCATATAGGATTCCTAAGCACTCTTCATCTGCCCAGGAAGACCATCCTTCTCCTATACTTGTAATTATAAAGGAGCAGAAGAGAGAAAAATATGCCCAGTCAATTTCAAATATGGTTCTGCCTCTGTACCCTTTGAGATTGGATATACACATGAGGCCAGTATGATCAAATGGATTGAATGAGTTTGAGCAAGCGTGTAGGCAAATCATTAAAAGCTTCTCTGAATTGTCCGATGTTATTTATGGGGTTTATTCATTACACACACACACACACACACACACACACACACACACACTACACACACACACACACACACACACTACACACACACACACACACACACACACACACAACTTCCTAAGTCAACTGTGCTGGCAAAAATATACTCGATCCTTCCTGTTTTATTTTCTCAGTCTTAGGTTAGACCTGTTTTGTCCTATTGAAACTAAAAAGAAAAATAAATCCTTTTTTAAGATTCAAGGACCACAAAATTGCAATGAAGTTAGAATTGCAATGTAATTTATAGGAGATTGCTTCCCAAACCCCTTATTTTCAGATGTGGAAAATAAACCAGAGTGAAAAGAATGGACATATACAGATAATTGTTGGCTGAGCAGGACCTTAAAGATCCTGCTCTTGAATGCTGCCCTTTCCCCACTGTACCATACATCCTTACCTGTAGGTTGCCCACAGAGGCACAGCCAGCTTCGTGGTGAATATGAATTGTAAATGTTTTCCTTCTATGTAGAATAACTTTCCACTCCTTTGGTCACATTGGATTTAAGACCAGATCTTGAAACAAAGTTGATCAAAAGCCACCACTAACTAGCAAAGGCAGGAATCTACAAACACTACAGTGCTGTTTCTTTAACATCAGAAACTCTTTCTGGATTTTTATGTGGGAGGGTCCTGGTGAGAAGGATGGACATTCAAGAGAGCATCATAGAAGATCAATAACATTTCCTTACTTTAGTCCCTGAGTCAGAAAATGTGAATCTTTTCTTATATTTACCCTCCATAATCACTTTAGTGATAGACATGATTTGTATTGAGGCAGTAACAATTCTTGGGCATTTATTATTAGATGGTGAAAGCCACATTGAATCATGTAGTGTTAAATTAAAGAGGAAATGGCTAGAGAAATTCACTCCTGGCCTGGGAGATTATATGTCAAGCTGTAGCCTAAAGTGAATTTTTATAGCTAAGTTATAAACCTGCGAAAATACTGAGACACTTAACTGCAGCTGGCATCTTTACGATTGGATCAAGAGAAAATCCCACCTTTAGAAACTACCAGATTCTCTCTGGCTTTGGTGCAATTGGGTGGGACACATCCGGAAATGAGGAAGGGAAACTGTACAGAAAGAGGAGCTGCATACACTTCATGCCATCTCATGCACAAGGGAAAGAACTGATGGAAACAGAAGAACAGTGGGGATGGGATAGAAGGATAGAAAACAGGGTAAGAAGAAGGTCAGGGCATACTCAAATATCATAACGATTATAGATTTATAACTGTTGAAGAAACCATGGGTCTATGACTCAAAGATGATATAATTGAATTCATGTTTAAAGAAAGGCAGAAGGAATGTTTTTCATGATCATAGCATGGTAATTAAGTGACTTTATAAAAAAAAGAAGGATGTGGGAAACAATCATCAATTGGCGACTATTGCAACAATAACTGATTCAGGCAAAAAATCAGGGTGTGGGCTGAAGATAATGGATTAGAGTTAAATGAGAAGCCGAATATTTACACATTTTCAAGGTAACTCTGTTAAAAGAGTTGTAAATCACGAAGGGGAAAATGGTAACTTCCCAGAGATACCAGAATTAGTGACCCAGTGTGACTGATGGTGATGATACAAACAGACTTTGATGCTCTGAAGATGCAATACTGATTCAGCCTTAATTCTGTTCCCAAGGATTTGAACCTGAAATTCATCATGAAGACACATCAGGAAAACCTTAGCTGAAGGACATGTCACCATGCAACTAACTGATCTGTAACTGTTCACAAAGAAGAAAATGAAAGGCAAGGGGAAAGAGTCAGAATTCCATTATTTTAAACTCTATCTTAATGCTGTCTGAGCAGATAGAGCAGCTAAATGATCCTACATAGGGTCTTGAAAGAGAAAAAGTGAAATCTGATACATGAACTTGGCAAAATTTGAATACAGTTTGTAGATGAGCTAAAGGCATTCTATTGATGAGGAGTTCTTGGACATGATAACCTTACTGTAGTTATAAAATGGAACATACTTGGTTATACAACTTGGTGGTTAGAGACTATCATGTGTGCCGCTGGTTTTTAGAATAGCTCTTTAAAAAAAATCTATAGTCATGGAGAGATAGATGAGAGAGAGAGAGAGAGAGAGAGAGAGAGAGAGAGAGAGAGAGAGAGAAGTGGGGAAGGGAGAATAAGAGAGGAAGAGAGGGAGGGAAGGTTGGGGTGGATAAACCACACATGATGTTAAGCTAGCCATGTAGGGAGTCCACTGAAGAGTGGAAGAGACTTTTTTATTTTATTTTATTTATTTTTTTTTTTGCAGTGTTCTTTCAGCACTTATACAGATCCAAAATTATCCTGAAACGAAACTATAACAGGAGAGACAGAAGCAGTAAATGACCTTTACAGAGGGAAGTAGAGGAAACAAGCATTAACCGGAAACAATGACAGAGGGGGAAATAATGGATCACAATGGGAAGAATAAGGGAAGAGAGAAATCTACATTTCTAACAGAGCTCTAACAGAGAACTCTGAGGTTTGTGTACTTAGAAGCCATACTTCAGGCTGGTGAGATGGCTCTGCAGGCAAAAGCTCTTGCTATCAAGCCTGAGGACCTGAGTTCAATCCCCAGGACTTACTTGCATAATGGAAGGAAAGAACTAATTCTTACAAGTTGTACTCTGACATCTATATATGAGCTGTGGTGTGTGCACCACAGCTAGACAGATAGATGTGTATATGTATACACAATGGTTTTTAATGGGCTAGAATGGGGTTTGGGGGTCTAAGAACTCCCTGAACTAACTTCTAAAATGTTCCTGGGGAACTATTTCCTGACTGTGTAGATCTGAAAATGTGGCCAACCTCCCCTCTGTTTATCTGCTGCAGCCTCAGAGTTTAAGAGCCAGAGTCCTAAATAAACGCCACTATATTTATTTGTGGTTGAATCTACCAGAGCTATGTCCGGGTTTTTCAGTAGCCTCTCTCTTCTTCAAGGGTTCTGAGGAAGAAGAGAATAGATTTATTCTGTTCAAACAGGACAGGACCCACTGGACCTTGTCCTGGACCTCCATGGAGCCAATATGCAAGAACCACTGGGAAGTACCTGTCCCTTTAGAATATGACAGTCAAGTCCATGTCAAAATCAGAAAATAGTCAGAATGTGGAATTTCCCAGCTTTCTGTCCCTACAAGACATCTGTAACAGCTTTCAAGAAGAGAGCTCTATTTTGTTTCATAGTCGTGGAAATTTTAGATCATGACTGGGCCCGTTTGCTTTGAGCCTGTTGCAAGGCAGCATGTCAAGTTGGGAGCATGTGTCAAACAAAGCTCTTTACAGTATGGCTAGAATTAGAAAGGAAGAGACTAGGTTCTCACAATTTTTCTGGAGGGCACATCCCCAAGGACATTAGCCCTCCCACCAGGCCCCACCTCTGAAAGTGTCCACCACCCACTGATAGCACCATTCTGGAAACAGAGTCTTTAACACCCAGGATGTTAAGAGACATTTAACATTTAAACTATAGCCATGCTCAGAGGAGAAAATGGTGTTGCTTCAATTTGCAGAAAATCATCCTCTGAAGATCTAGACCTTTGTCATCAATCTGTTTATTTGGTAGAGCAGCCATGCAGAGGTCTTTGGGAAGAAATATTATCCAGGGATTATGGGATGTCTACCTCTCAGCAGTTTCTAAGGTATTCTAGATAGTGCAGTGCTAGAGAAACTCCCGGCTGAATGAAGAAATGATCCTTAAATAATGACCTCAGGCTCCCAGAGGCTTCTGGAACAGGACAGAGGTCTGGGAGTTTTGGTTCAAATACCTTCTCAGTTTGTCTTCTGTTCCTCTTTCTGAATGGTATTCTTTAGCAAAGATAGAATGGAATATTCCAGATGGGGAGAGCCATGGAGCTTGACTAGCTAATTTCATAAATAAGTCACCAGTGCTTCTTTTGCTCTCTTTGTCACCTTCCTCCCTGCTGGTTTCATGGTCAGACACCTGTTCTCCACTGGTGTTTCTGGATAGTTCTGTGTTTACTTGATCCTTCATTAGGGTGGCCACACATCTTGGTGTGCCTTGAACAAACCCAGTTACTATCTATGCTAACGTTTTTTAGTCTAGCACCCCCTTTCACTTTCAACTCTCTTTCTTCATGGATTGATCATTTACTCAACTCTGCTCCTGTAGATCTCAGGAGGAAGGATTATACTGAACGCCATGTTAATACTACAAAAAGGCATCTGAACCTCATGGCCATCTCTGAAGCAATTATTGTCTTCAAGAGAATGACTATCCTGGTTGGCTAACTGGGGTCATGTGGTCATCTCTGATATTGATAAGTCAGCCTAGTATAATCAAAGACCTGGTGTGCAAAGGCAAAGAGGCTGAGCAAACCAAATTTTAAAAACTTACTACATATGGTCATTATGGAAATGTACCTGAGACCCTGCTCTAGTTTTATGGAACTCATTGCTGATCGTCACTGCTTCCAATGGTTGTTTCCCTCAGCTTAGCTGCTCTCAGAAGTCAAATGGCAGGTACAGATGAAGATTTGGATGAGACAGCTATAGCTCCAGGCACACATGGATCTCTCTCTGATGTCTTCTCAGCTCAAACTAAATGTCCTCGAGATGTCCTTTTAAATAAATCAAACTTTAGAAATGAAACCAGAACTGATGTTGAGAAATTACCTGATTTCTTATATTTATGCCATGACATAACTATTTCTTAACCCTTTGTTAAACTTGTGGAAATCATGGCAAACCACATACCTTTCTGAGGAAAATAATGGAAAGCAAAACATAGGTTTACATTTTAAAAATCTATGTTGTATCTCCTACTTCTGTGAAACTGAGTTTTGTTGCTATCTTCTCACTAAGAATGAAACTCGATGTTGTCCCATATTTCTGAGAAATAAGAACATAGATGGCCTGATTTCCTTTCTGTTTCTCTATGTCTCTTCCCTCCCCTCTATCCCTTTGTCTCTTACAATGCATTCCACTCTCAGCTTTCCTTTATGGATATGCTGTGGTTTAAATGTTCCCTCTTAAAGTCATGTGTTGGAAGCTTAATCTCCAATTGGACCATGCTGGGAAGTGGGGCCTAATCGAGAGATCTAAGCCATGAAGGTTGTGGTTGTTTTCTTCACAGTTACTGTGACAGAATCTCTTTACAAAAACAGAAAGGATTTACTTCCGAGTTAAAGTTCATCATTTCTGGGAAGTCAAGTCAGGAGCTTGAAGTAGCTAGTCACATCCACATCAGCAGTCAAGAGAAGAAGAACAAAGCATGCAGGCCTATTCACTCATCGCTGCCTTTCCACTTCTAACCAGTTCAGTGTCAGCTTATAAAGTAGGGCCACTCTCACTGGGGAGGGGTGATCTTCCCACTTTAATTAACCCAATTAAGAAAGACACACAGAAAAGCACACAGACTAATCTGACCTAGGCGATTCCTCATTGAGACTCTCTTCCCAGGTGATTCTCAGCCCTGTCAAGTTGTCAATACTAACCATTACAACTGTACTCTTGTGAATGAATCAAAGCCACACACAAAAGGGCTTTGCTGGTGGATTAGTCCTGTCACCCTTGATTGCCTTGTGAGGAACAGCATTCCTCAAGTCTAGAGGATGCAGCTTTAGGTGCGCCCTTCTAGAAGCAGCATAACCTGCCAGCACATTGATCTTGTACTTCCTAGCTTCTAGAACTCAGAAATACAGTCTCAGGTATGTTGTTATAGCACCACAAAACTTACTATGACTGGCAATAAGATATGCTGCAGACTGAATTGTATAGCACCAAACTTCGTCTCTGTCCCAGCTCCAGTTATTTAGATATAAGCCCTTTATAATGGTAATTAAAGTAAAAGGAAGCAAGGAGAGAAGGCCCCTAATCCAAAAATGCCTACTGTTTTTAAAGAATAAGAGACTTAAGATGTGTGAACACAAGGAACATCTATGTGAGGGTGCAGAGCAGATGAGGGTACACAGCCACCTGCCCACCCATAAGTCAAAGAGAGAGGCCTGACCAAAGCCCAGTACTGCTGGTGTCTTGATCATAGACTTCCAACCTCTAAAACTAGAAGAAAGTGCATTTCTGTTGTTTACATCATTAGTCTGTACTGTTCTGTTTTGAAAGCTCACGTAAGGTAATATAAAACATATATCTTAAGCAAAATTAAGATGGTATGATAAATAGCATTTTATATCCCCCCCCCTTAGTTTTTCAACTCTTTGGATATTTTTTCCAAAATACTTAATTATCTTTGAAATTTGATTTTTGAAATGCACTAATATCTTCATCACATGGATTTAACCTTGTAATATTGTGAAACATGTATTTGGTCTTCAGTCCCATTTCCTAACATAAAGCTCCAAAAATTCTTGGAGTCTCTAGAGAAAAATGAGTGCCATCTGTATGATAATGACAGGGTTGGTGGCTGGGGATCTTACATAGCTTCCATATGAGGGCTGGTCACTGAGAAGACCACATCAAGATTAGCTTGGAATTTTCATCTTCCAAAGAGGGGGCAAGAACCAAAGCTTAGACTGATCGCTGATGGCCAGTGACTGAGTCAATCATGCATACATCATAAAGCTTGTGTAACAACCCAAAAGCACAGTGTTTGGGTGAGCTTTGGATTGGCTGAATACATGCAAGTTCCCAAGAGGTAGCTTACCTGGAGAAAGAGTGGAAGGAAGCTTCCACCCTTCCCCAACTCCCTTGCTCCATTCATATGTGACTTTCTTTTTAACAAAAGAGCAGAGACAAACTGTGCTCCTGAGTTCTGTAAGCTGTTCTAGGGGTGGACTGTCTGAGTCATAGCAGATCAGATAAAGGCATAGGTGACAAAGACAACTTGCTGCTAGCAGGGGGTGTCTGCCTGAAGAGGGGAGCTCTTGTAGGATTCAGTACTCAGCCTGTGAGGTATAAGGGTTAACTCCAGCAAGACAAGAGTCAGAATTAAAGTGATCTAGAGGATCGCCAGCTGATGTGTACTGGAGAGGAGGTTGGTGTGTACAGAAAGTCCCTATCATACGCAGCACACGGGGTGTCAGAATTAGAGAGGGAAGGGGGCGAATATTTGGTTTTTCTCTGTCTCCCAAGAGCCTTAGTCTGTAATTTAACCCTCGCTCTAATGGATGGGTTTCTGTGAAAAGAACAGGCAGTTTTTCTACTGTAAAAATTACCACAATGAATTCACAATAAAATTATGATAAGTTAAAATTGTCCTGAGCCTTCAATATTTTATTTATGGTGCAAGGAAAGAAAAGGTTGAAGTCTTGACACGAATGCCAAATTGCTGCAGCACATGCAGCACATTGTCTTTCCACACACGTTACTTCAGAATGTATTTCACTGAACACTTTCTACCCTGATGTAGGATTTTTTTCTTTAAATTACTAATTTGATGAGTGAAGAAGCTTTTTCTCTTATTTACATTTTAATGTACATTTATTTTGATGCTAATAAAAGGAAGAATTTTCATATGTCAATTCACCATTACCAAATGGTAATTCTCATTCATTCTCTCTCTCTCTCTCTCTCTCTCTCTCTCTCTCTCTCTCTGTCTCTCTCAACTGTTAATAACTTTGTAGTTGAGAATTTGCTTTTAAAATCATCCTTAACTTGGGTTACAGCTCATCTGTTTTAAGATATTTTCCCCCTTGGTTTTTGTGTTAATATTGTTTTCTATTAAAACCATAAATGTACACTTAGATTTTTTTAAAGTTATATTCTCTGTTATTTTTTTTTTTTAATCTCTGTGTTTGATATGAGTCTTATGTACCCCAGACTGGCCTCAAATCTGAGATTTAGCAAAGGAGGACCTTGAACTTCTTATCCTCCTGAATGCTAGAATTACAGGCTTGAGCCACCCACCACACAGTGCTCATGATCAAGCCCAGCGCTTTGCAGTGCTAAGCAAACCTTCTGCCCACTGAGCCACTTGCCCAAACCCACCTCAGTTCTTTTAGTGCAGTCTGATGTGTTGCACACTTGTGATACAGCCTCTGTGTTACTAAAACTCCTTCTCTGGCCTTCCAAGACCTCAACAACAAACTGAGCACCACTCCACAGAAGCTCACCTGGGGAATCAATGAGTTCTTCCAGCTTCCTTACACAGGATAGGATGTGGGCAGTCCTGATCCTAAAAAGCCTTATCCATCAGGTGGGCGAGCTTCCGCAGTCACATAGACTCAAAGCCTCGGCCTCTAAGCCCAACACTTCCTGCCTTGCTTCACGTACTCAGGCCCCTCCCCCAGGCCACATACTGTATTCCCGGTCATAGGAAGCAGCTGGACGCTCAAGCAAAAATCTCCACTTCATACCCAAACCTCTGTGTGCCAGTGTGTATGCCAGTCCTGCTGGGGAAATCTTTCAAAGGGGTTCAGAGCGGCACACAGCTGAACTCCCAAAGATAGCAGATGTTTGTCAATCACTTTTTAAGTTAGGTTGGGTCATATCAGACTCCCTGAACTAATTCCCATTTAGTATAGACCAGAAGTTGTCCCACCAACTTCTTACCTATCCTCTGTTTTCTAACTCCAACACGGCAGGATTCAGCAATGCTTTGCGTAAGGTAGGGGACCAGAATTCCAAATTACTGAAACGTCTATGCCAAGCCCTTTCAAAGCTTGCCCTGAAATAGCCACCCTATTTAAAAGGCACTGTTTTAATCTGTGCCATGACAACACTCAGAGGCTTTGACCATGATCAATAATTAAACTTTCTGTTGTAAGGAATTCATTTTTTGTTTCACTAAGAAACTAAGAATCCATGCCAAATCTACTGTTTCAGGGTCATCATCTGACCCTCATGAAGAAACCTAAACAAACAGGGCCAGTCTTAAAGAAATCTACAATAGTAATTCCCCATAATAATGTGCGAAGCTGGGTATCATAATCTGAAATCCTAAGGAGTCTTCTTGCTTTGCAAACTGCTCACATATTTAAATAATTACAGCAAGGCTTTTCTTCCTGTCCTGTTTGTGATTGAGTAGACATAATCACATTTGAAAAGAATGTTTGTTATGCAGATCATAGTACTGACAGGAATAAAAGAAAAGCAAAACAAAATGAAGAAGAAGAAGGAGGAGGAGGAGGAGGAGGAGGAGGAGGAGGAGGAGGAGGAGGAGGAGGAGAAGAAGAAGAAGAAGAAGAAGAAGAAGAAGAAGAAGAAGAAGAAGAAGGAGAAGAAGAAACCTCCGGTAAACCCTTGAGTGTATCTGAAAGTACTCCAATTTATAATTCAATAACTACAATGAAGCGTGGGGTGAGTCGCTCTAATTTCCCCTCAATTTTTGTTCAATAAAGAGTAGTAATGACTCCAGATACATATGTAGCAGAGGTTGGCCTTATCTGACATCAATGGGAGGGGAGGCCCTGGGTCCTGTGGAGGCTGATGCCCCAGTGTAGGGGGATGCTAGAGGAGCGAGGTGGGAGTGAGTGAGTGGGTGGGGGAGCGCCCTCAGAGAGGCAAAGGAGGGGGAAAGTGGGGGTAGGATGGAGGGTGTGTAGAGGGGTAACCAGGACGGGAGATATCATAAATGTAAACGAATAAAATGATTAATAAAAAAAGAGTAGTAAAATCATGGTAGCTCATTGAGTAAGGTAAATCCTGTTTTCATGTAAGTCACACGTAAATTCTCAAGAATCAAGTAGATCAGAATTTGTCCAGCAAACGGGTTTTGGTTCACATGTAAGGGACTTGAAAGCATAGAGTTTAAGTACCAATGGAAGGGAGGACTTCCACTTCCCCACACATCACGCTCAATGCTTCTGGAGGTCTCACTGACTCCCAACTCTACTTCCTGGTCTCCACAAATCTTGAGTGTGAAGGACATAACTATACTGTTCAGAGAACAGGCATTCTGAGCAGCTATGTATAAGTACTTATCCAAAACAGCAGTTGCCTGACCCCAACCCACACTTATTGAATCAGAATCTCCTGAGCAGAGTACTGGGCTTGCTGGTAGGCTTTTTTTTTTTTTTTTGATAACAATTGCTGGACAGATGTGAGAAACTGTTATTACTCATCTTTAAAAGAGCAACCCTAATGCATGCAGAAGGTCTTCAGGGAAATTAAAAGCACTCACTTTCACAGCCACAGGCTGAATGATCAAGCAGCAGCTTGCTTGGATTCTTGTCTAATTGTACGGTTTTCATGAATAACATTAAACATGAATAGGAATAGGCTGGGAAATTATTCAGTTTTCTCTCCCAGTCACACAGTGGGTGTGTCTTAAAGCTTTTCCTGCCCCAGCACTTAAGACCCTATGAGGCGTTCTTTTGTGAGAGTATAAGAAACTGTGTACGCTGGCTCCAACATCAATGTGTGGCTGTGTGCAGCAAACTTTTGTAGGCTTTATATGTATAACTTTTAAAATACACTGATTATAAAACTACAGATTCTTTCACCCCTCCTAGTATCTCTCCTTTTCTTTTCTTTTCTTTTCCTCTCTTTGTCTTTGTTTTGTTTCTTTGTCTGCTGCAATGGAATCTCTGTTGGGCTTTGGCAAATTATTGATCAAGGTGGATCCATTGACTAAGGTCCTTATGTGTCTGATGGGCCAATCAAATATCTGTTCTCAGAACTGGCTCCAGGATGATGGGACTCAGGTAGAAAACAGCCAGTGCTGATTCTTTTTCCAGCTCCTACCCCAAAGGGTGGCTCTGGTTCTTCTCAACAATTCTCTGACATTTCCTTTATTTTTTGAGCCACCAAAAATGATCTTTTTAGCTAACCCATTATTTTTTACACAGATTCGCTGGTAATAGCCTCTGCTTCTTGCAACAAAAAAAAAAAAAAAAAGTATTCTTTTTCCTGGAGAAATGTAGCTTCTTCTCTCCCAGAATTTACACAGTTGTATCAGTGAAGGCTCCTGGCAGGAAGGGGACTCCTGAAAGCTCACCTGCGGGAGAATTTTACATTCCCAGCTGAGGCCTTGATTTAGCCTGGCTTTATAACTCTTCTTCAAGTCTCTTGATGCAGTCTGACAGTTTGTGGAGTACTGTTTCTCCATGATAAGAAAGCATTTGCCTTAGGGAGGAGGGAGAAGATTGAATGGAAGTGTTTTACATTCACTTGAACCACAATTATTTTGCTGACACAGGGCAAGGTACTAACAGGGTTTTGCTGTTGAGGAATTAAAAACCATTTGGCCTATTCCTTGTTCAGACATTTCTCATCTGTAATATTGTGGCTTAAATGCAGTAACATGTGGTTAAGAAAAATAATAGAACTATGCACCCTGACCTGTAGGAATATTCAAATGCCCAGCTGATGGTGATACCCAGGGAGGTTCTTCTTTGAAGGCCTCAGCCTTCCATATTCTCTTCCCGGTTTATCAGCCTCACTCTCTCAAGTCTTCTTTCTCTGGCTACCTATCCTATTGGATTTCAGCTGGTTTCTTTGTTTTGAAGATTTATTTTTATTGATGTATATGGGCAGGGAGCTGAGGGAGCCAGAGAGGACTTTTGATCCCCTGAAGCTGGAGCTATAGGCAGCTGTGAACTGGCTTGGGAACCTGGTTCTGGTTCTGTTTGTTTCTTTCTTCTTTTCCTCATAATTTAAGGGTATTGCTCATCAAGATAAGAGAAGTGTGGTAGCAGAAACACGAAGCACCATATATAGGTAGAAACATAAATATTTAGAAGAAAGTTTACCAACACACCAGTTTATTTCTAGAAATCTCTCAAGCCAATACTTGGACCCCACTTTTGATAAGAAGGTGTCAAATAGTTTTCTGATTTCCCATCTCTATCTTATTGTTTTCTCCTCTTCTTTTCTGCTTGTAGCTTTCAACTTTTTCCTGCTTTTTTTCTCCATCTTTGAACTGATGATGTTCTTCGTTTTACTAGTGTGCTCTCAGCACCCACTATATAGTTTTTATTTTTAAAAATCTACTTTCCCTATGTTTAACCTCATGTGACAATTACTTATGCTCATGAGATAGAAATTGCCTTCTGAGTTAGTAGCTTTGTGTGCGGTGTGACAAGATGTCTTAGTAAAGTAACTCAAGGAAGGAAGCCTTTGTTTTTGCTTTCCTGCTCCTTGTTCTGCTTTAATTCAGCCTGGACTCCCAGTCCATATTTGGAGTGGGTCTTTCTTCCTCAGTTAAACCTCTTTGGGCAAGCATTCACGGACATATCTAGAAGTGTCTGTGAGGTAACTCTAATAACTGAGCCGTGTTGATGGTAAGCATGAGAGGTCACACTTTTCTGAGTGCTTTAGAGACTTCCAGAATAATGAAGTGAGAATTAAAGATGACTCCTGATTTCAGTCAGTTGACACATCTTTGCTCTTCCCTTTACCTACAGTGGGGAGCTGAGGCCATTTAGAATCAAGACTGTGTCCCACCCTATGAAAAAGCTAAAGTCATTGAAAGGCCCCTGCCATGAATGAGTGGGGGGATCTCTGAAAGATGGTGGAAAGGAAGGGAGTTGTCCAGTGAAAGAGGAGGTGTCTATATCTCCTTGGCAATGCCAAGGATGGTGGCAAGAGTTCATATGACCCAGTAGGGTCACTGGAAAGACTGGATGCTGGACACTGGGGTTCCCAATGGTATTGAAGGGTGGCATGCAATCTGAGAATTATCTAACTTCAAGAGATACAGAAGTTGGTCCAGTGCAGCAGTCTGTGCACAATGTGGTGGCATAGAGTGAATGTGCCTTTCCTCTACATCCTTAGTATCAGAGCAGCATTTGAAATCCCTGAAAAGCTCTATGAGAAAATTTGAGATTCCATTAGTTAAAAATTCAGAGACTTGGAATCAAATTTGAATTGATCTCAAGAAACAACACAGGTATAATATGTTTTCCAAACATGATTTTGTGAATTATGATCTATAGTCATACGTATTTCTAATAATACTAAGGAAAAAAGTCATAAATGTGGCTAGTACACTCACCATTGTCCTGGTTCAGTTCATCATTGTGATAAACACCATGACCAAAAGCAAATTGGAAAGGAAAGAGTTTATTTCAGTGTACGGCTTACAGTGTGTCATGAAAGGAAAACATGGCGGGAATCCCGGGAACTGAATCAGAGGCCTCGGAGGAACTGTTGACTGCACTGTTCTCCCTGGTTTGCTCAACCTTCTTTCTTACACAACGTAAGCCCACCTGCCCATGGATGACACCATTCTCACTGGGGTGTCCACATCAATCATGAGTTAAGAAAATAATTCACAGGCTTTCCTGCAGGCACTTCTGATTGAGGTTCCTTCTTCCCAGATGACTCCAGTGTGTTTCCAGTTGGGGAGGAGGGGGAGGAACAAGCATCCAGTGAATTATTTCATGGATGCAATTTCATAAAGAAATTCTCCTTTTTAAAAAAGTGTTCCATGGGCTGGAGACGTGGGCTATCAGGTGAAGGTATTTATGCTTAGTTTAGTGGTTTTAGTTCAATTTCTGGGATATATGTGATAGGAGAGATTCACTTGTTCCCACCACTTGTTGTCTGGCCTCCAATTTCAAGTGCAACACACTTGCGTATATGCACACACATGCACTAAGTGTAAAAATATGTACTAAAAGTGTTGTTCTTTGTATGTATGGAACTAAGTTACAAAGTAGCTTATACATTCAGATATCAATTCTGCTTCTATATTTACCTCTGAGAGAAGAAATAGTGAAGGGCAATAATGAAGTGGTAAGAATAATTATTTCTGCCTAGTGAGATCAAGCGAGTTTGAGCTTTACCTTTTGTAGGTTTATGAATTTTGCAAAAACTTGGCTAATATTAAATTAGAAAAAGATTTAAGATATCTTAAAATTAAATAGTCTTAAAATAAAGACAAAGTCCCACACCTATATCTATCTAGGAACCATGACACAAATCTCTCAGATAAGGTCTTGGTTGATCTGACATTTTGCTCTTTTTAAACCTCAGCTAACAAACCTTTATAGCTATATCTGTTAGACTCACTATGAAATTCTTTGTCAAGTGCTATAGTTTCTTGCCAGAACTCTCTAAAATTAATAAAGCCAGTTCTTAGACTACAATCCATAGGGATGTTCTGCCAAATGTGTTAAGGCATAAGTATTCAGTACTTAGGAGACACCTGAGATTTTTGTTCTCCACTGAGTAGCTTTTCTCTAAGCCTCAACTTTCCATCTGTAAAATGGAGTGATAGCACCTCTCTCAGGGTATTGGAAAGATGATCCATCTAGAACTTTTAATTCAGCTATGCCTCTTTTGCTTTCTTCAGTTTTAGATGTTTAGTTAAATGATGTTTAACTTCTGACTGGATAAAAACAAATTAAAACTAAAATGAGATAGTAGTCCTTATTCACCCAATGGATGAAGGACATGGATCAATGGCAACTCTCATAAGTGGTTAATGAATTTCTGGGCATTGTAAATTGGAACAATCTCTTTACAAATGACATTGTCTGATAAAGCCAAAGAGATGAACCTTGTTTGAGATTCTGCACCATATCGGTTCAACTTCTAATTTTATGTTACAAACATATGTATGTACCCAAGAATCAGAGCAGGCACAGAGACTCATGTACGTACACCTGAATTAGAGCAGGCACAGGGATTCGTATGTACACATGAATCAGAGCAGGCATGGAGAATTCAGTGCTTATACCAGCAGTACTTGGAGTAACACTAAACTAAAATCAACACAAACATCAACTCATCAAAGAACGGACAAAGGGATATGGTATGTCCATTCAATGTAACAGTCTGTGGCAGATGAAAAGGGGGGGAACATGCCAGATAAACACAAAAGATTACCTGCAGCATGATTTCATTTATATTGGGTTCAAAATAAGCACACTGGGAATATACACAAAAATATAAGACATTTTTTAGATAGACAAGAAAAATAATTACTACAAAAATTAGTGATGTTCACCGCCAACAGGTCAAGGAAGGTATTGTGTTAAAGAAGCAAGATGTGCAAGTCTTCTGGGCTGTTGCCAATGTTATTTGGTGAACCTTACAGGAGGGTTTGTTTGATGGTCATTTATTATACTGACATTTGTGATTTATGCACATTTCTGCATGAATGTTATATTTCATGTTTTAGGACATTTAAATCATATTTATAGAAATTCTAGAAAATCCCTCTGGATGTGTTCCTGCTGTCCTCAAATCTCAGTTTCCACCCAAAATAGCTTCCTCCCCTGGGTATGACAGGGCTTGTGGGATAAGAACATGATTAGGATTTTGCAAAGTCCAGTAGAGATATTTGGGTTCATAGTATTCTTTAGGACTTGGAAGGAACCTGGATTTATGTAGAATTTTGAATAAACACCTGGGAGTGATAGGTGTCATAGATCTATGGCATGCCAAAAGAGAGCATATGCCTGCTCACAAGAGCATACTGGGGGAGATTACATCTCTCCTTTCCTGGAGAACATCTGTTCCCTGCCACCTGCTACAGGACTAGCCACACAGGTAGAGATGTTATTTGTATCTAGAATGTGCCCATGAACTCAGTTTGAGTCTCAGAATAAGCAAAGGGAAACTGTTGTTCATGTAAGGAACCCTAAGCAGTGAGGAAGAAAAGAATGAACACACAGCATTCAGAAAGGCGGTTCATACAGTGAGGAAGAAGAGAATGAACACACAGCATCCAGAAAGGTGGCTCATACAGTGAGGAAGAAGAGAATGAACACACAGCATCCAGAAAGGCGGTTCATACAGTGAGGAAGAAGA
>JADRCH010000075.1:6260391-6359087 GCA_019843965.1 Rhynchomys soricoides
TTCATACAGTGAGGAAGAAGAGAATGAACACACAGCATCCAGAAAGGTGGCTCATACAGTGAGGAAGAAGAGAATGAACACACAGCATCCAGAAAGGCGGTTCATACAGTGAGGAAGAAGAGAATGAACACACAGCATCCAGAAAGGCGGTTCATACAGTGAGGAAGAAGAGATTGAACACACAGCATCCAGAAAGGCGGTTCATACAGTGAGGAAGAAGAGATTGAACACACAGCATCCAAAAAGGCGGTTCACACAGTAAGGAAGAAGAGAATGAACACACAGCATCCAGAAAGGAGGTTCAGACAGTGAGGAAGAAGAGAATGAACACACAGCATCCAAAAAGGTGGTTCATACAGTGAGGAAGAAGAGAATGAACACACAGCATCCAGAAAGGAGGTTCATACAGTGAGGAAGAAGAGAATGAACACACAGCACCCAGAAAGGCGGTTCATACAGTGAGGAAGAAGAGAATGAACACACAGCATCCAGAAAGGTGGCTATACAGTGAGGAAGAAGAGAATGAACACACAGTACCCAGAAAGGTGGCTCATACAGTGAGGAAGAAGAGAATGAACACACAGTACCCAGAAAGGTGGCTCATATGCACGCTGAGGAGGCAATTTTAGAAATGGTACAATAAGCCCAATGAAAGTATTCAGAATATTCCATTTTGAGCTAAAATTTTAATTTATAAATAGCAAGGCATAAGAAAATTGGTGTCTTAGGTTGTGTATTTTAAAGCATTACAATATCATAGAGATGGAAACCATGAGGGAAAAGCTAGAAGACTTCAAAGTGACTAAATACAAAATATAGAAAATCTAGAAACAGGGCTGGAGAAATGGCTCTGTGTTTGCTGCCCTTCCAGAGGATTTGCATTTGGTTCCCAGTACCCATATGGTAGCTCACAGCTGTCTGTATGTAACTCTAGTTCTAGGGCATCTGATGTCTACTTCTGGTCTCCACAGGCACCAGGCATGCACATACTACACATACATATAGGTGAGCAAATACTCATGAATATAAAATAAATACATCTTAAAAACAAAGGCAATATGTAAATCACCCATGAAAAAAGGAATCTGAGTATTAAAAGCAATAAATCTCTTTGAGTTCCAATTTTTATTTAAGAGAAAATGACAACTAATTTTTCCAAAGAAAAACACTCCTTCTGGCACTGGGATACTATCTATTGACTTGAGAGGGAAGAATTTACAATGGTTAAGTTACCAGGAAGTAGGAAGATGGCTATGTGAAAAGAGTTCAGCCAAGTTAAGTGCTCATAGGCTCCATTGGAAGGAGGGACTCTCAAAAACAAAAGGAGTCACAGTAGAGAACTCAAGATAGGAGAAAAGGAAGAAGAAAAGAAACAATAAGCCTTGCCAAGCACATACCTAAACAGTTGTCTGAAAGCATCTATATATTAGCTACTCAAGAATTCTTGATATGCAAAGACATATTTGAGGGAAGACTTAATAATGAATTCAAACTAAAAGTGCCACTCATAGCAAAATCTGAATGGATTGGTACAGAGAAACAAAGATGGGAACTGAGTGCCTGCAGATGAAGCAGAGAGAAAACAGGCCTCCAGGAGCAAACTTTGAGAAGGAAAGACTTCAGTACATAGAAAAAAGAGTGTACACTCAATTTGAGTTTCCGAAAGAGACATCTACCACTGAAGCAATAGAAACACAGTTAGTTCCTTTCTAAATTAATGCACAGGAGTTGAGATGCAGGGGTTGGGATGTTTTTTCCTGATTAAAATTAGCAAAAGTACAATGAAAATAAGTAACCAAGACTTGGTACAAAGTGTTTGTCATAAACTATATTTTAGAGCTTAAAACAACAACAGCAAAAACAAAAACAAAAACTGGCTCTGAACATTTTTATACTTTGGGTCTCCTTTTTTTCTCATCTACTTACTTTATATTGTTGAAGTGTAACTATTTTTTACAAATTACCAGAAAAAAAATTTAATAAGGTGTGATACACATTTTGAGAAACATTTTCTTTTTGTACCTTATGTGTATGGGTATCTTTTCTGTATGTATGTCTGTGTACTGTGTTTATGCCTGCTGCCTGAGAAGGCCAAAAAGGATGTCAGATCTCCTGGGGCTGGGGTTGCAAACAGTTGTAAGACACATATTGGTTCTGGGAATTGAACTTGAGTCCTCAGAAGAGCAGCCAGTGCTCATCACAGCTGAGCTAGCTCTCCAGCCCCCAAACCTCATTTTAAATAAATAAATAAGAAAGAAAAAGAAACAATAAGAAATAATGAAACAAAGAACGCATAATTGTTTTCAAAAGCCTACATAGACACATGATGTTTCTTTGTTTATGGAGGGTGGAGTATTAGCATAATTGACTATTACTATACTGGGGTCAATGCCCTTTATAGTCTGGTAGTGTTTGTTTTGTGAAACCGGGTATGTGGATATTGGTATGAAGTGACCCTCTTTGCATCTTCTCATAATTTTGATTTGAATTCTACATCGTCAGACAGAAGCAGAGCAACTCCATCTTGCTTTCAAGGTCCATTTGTCTGGAACATCTTTTCCCATTTTCTCATGTCAAAACTATCTTGGCCAATGGGAGACATTCTCTGTGAGCAAGGGAGAGTTAGGTAGCACTTCTTAGTCCAGTCTTCTAGTCTGTTCCTTTTTACAGGCAAATGGAGATCATTAGTTCTCAGTACTTATTTAAAGATGTGCACAAATTCCTGTAGTGTGTCCTTTAATAGAGGTCTCTAAGTTCTTAATCTTCATTTGGTTATCTATGGTTCTACTGAGATTTATTCTTTCCTGTATTCTCATGGATGTGTTTGCTTTTCCCCTTCCGTGTTTAGAATTCCACAGTGTCTACAATGGTAAGTTAGTGGCCAGGCATTACTTTAGTTTGTATTAATTATGGAAAATTTTAAGTTTTCCTTTGGTGATAGAAGGACTCTCCTGGATACAATTATCTCTTTCAGGGCTTGAAATATATCAGTTGGTGCTCTCAAGGTCTGCTGGGAAATCTGCCATTATTCTGATGACTGTGCCTTTGTACATGACTTGGCCTTTCTTTCTAGCAGCTCCCATATACTTCGGTCTGTGTCTCTAATGTTTTAACTGTAATGAGGCCAATAAATTCATAGTTATTCATCATCTTTAGCCATTAGGGAAATGCAAATCAAAAGTACATTGAGATTTGATCATACTCAAGTCAGAAGGTTTCTCATCAAGAAAACAAACAACAACAAATGTGGGTAAGAAAGAAGGACAGGCATGGAACATTTATTGGCTGCTGGTATGGATGCTAATTCATCCAGCCAGTATGGGAATCAGTCCATTGAGATTCCCCCCAAATTAAAAATAGGACTATATCATCTAGCCATACCTCTTCTAGATATGTACCAAGAGTCAGGGCAAACATTACTGAGATGTATGCAGACCTCTGCTTTCTACAACACTATTTGTCATAGCCAATTTGTAGAAGGATGGATGGATGAAAATCAGAGCTTACAGGATCAAGGGTTCAGTCTATTATCATCAAGGTGGGAAGCATGGCAGCATCCAGGCAGACATGGTGCTGGAGAAGGAGCTGAGAGTTCTGTATCTTGATCAGAAGGTAGCCAGGAGAACTCTACTGTCTTCCCCAAAGCTAGGAGGAGGGTCTGAAAGCCCACACTCATAGTGACACACTTCCTCCAACAAGACCACACCTCTTAACAGTGCCACTCCCTATGGACCAAGCACATTCAAACCACCACAACAGGGGTTATAATCAGGTAATTAATTTAGATTCAAAATCCCAAGAGGAAGGTATAATTGTTGCAAGCATTTACATGTCAAAACATGTAGCAGCTGGATAAAAATCCAAGACTGATAGAAATACATAGTGTAAGTTCCACTAAATATTACATTCTTAAATGTGACTGTCTCAGAATCCCAGTAGAAATAAACCAAAAATGACAGCATATGCAAAACAACTTTGTAACTTTGAATATAAAAATAAATTATATAGCTGTCTACCAATTATATATAAAATTAATCCATTTGGAAAAACTAAGACCTGTGGTATAATAATATGATAAAATTAAAAACTTATAATTTTTAAAAAGTAGACTCACATGATATCATTTAAAGAATCTGAAGCAATAAAGAAACTGAATATGAACCTATAAATTATCTAAAATAGAGTAAAAAGAAAACTTCATCAAAATTGGAATGACCATGCTGAAGGGAAAAAATGTATGGTCTTCAGTGACTTTATCATTAAAGGGGAAAGACTTAAAAAGAGAGAGGAACTGAGGAAGAAATTTAGTAAGTATTAAGATTTTTAAAATTTACTACATCATTAAGGAATTAGAAGAAATTAACAAAATAGTAAATGAAAATTGATGATGAGAAAACTAAAATTGAGAGCTGTAGGTAAAGTTCTTGTCTCGTGAGTATAGCTCCCAGAACCTGCCTTAAGCAGCTGGGTGGAGTACTGTACACCTGTATTCCCAGTATTGAGGCATCTGTAGATGTCAGGAGCTTACTGGCCAGCTAACCTAGTCACCTCAATGAGTTCCAAGCCAATCACCTCTCTCTCTCTCTCTCTCTCTCTCTCTCTCTCTCTCTCTCTCTCTCACACACACACACACACACACACACACACACACACACACAAAGCTAAGAGAAAAAAGACTATGTGTGTTTAAAAGCTGCACTTTTAAAAAGATTTAAATAGAAAAATAGTAAAGCTGTTTTAGTTAGGGCTTCTATTGCTGTGATAAAATACCATGACCAAAAGTAACTTGGGAAAGAAATGATTAATTCATTTTACAGCTTATAGTCTATCAACCAGGGATGTCAACTCAGAAATTCAAAGCATGAGCCTGGAAGCAGGAACTAATGCAGAGGCCATGGAGGAGTGCTTCTTACTGACTTGCTTCCCATGGCTTGCTCAGCCTGCTTTCTTGTAGCATCCTGGACCACCACCCCAGGGATGGTACTACCCAAAGGGATACAGTTTCTCCTATATCAGTAATCAATTAAGAAAATGCACCTTAGGCTTTTTCAGATGCCAATCTGGTGGGGCATTTTCTCAGTTGAAGTTCCCTCTTCCAAATGACTTTGACCAAAGTCTAGTTGCCATAAAATTGCCAGCACAAAAGGCAAAATTCCACAATGGCTAATTTGGAAGCAAAAGTATACAAGAATTAGAAATGAGTTAGAAGTCAGGAATGTGGACATGAAGGATCAAGATAATGCTGAGAAACAGGGTGAAGAACTCCCTGGTCATGAGCAGAAGGAAAGGGGCAAGTTCCTGATAAGGTATAAATCTATTGTACTATACTTGGCCTGGGTTTAGTGAATGTCAATCTAACACCATGAATACTGTTGTTATTATTATTGCCATTGTCATTAGTAGATAACTTTCAAATACTTCTAACAGTTCAGTAGAAGATAAGGCTCAAACTTCTCTGGAAAAAAAGACTATCAAATGGTAAGAAACTATCAAAATGTAAGCATTATCTCCATTCTTATTAAACATTGCTTAGGTGCACATTATATTCAAAGTTCATTCCCATTTGGTGAGATACAAAGTATGACTTCTGCCTTCCCCAAGTGGAAACGCTTTAGGCTGTGATAGGTACACGAGACATCAAGACAGACTCTAGAGAGTAGACGCCAGGAGACAGTTGAGACTCTACCACATAGAGCTATGGCAAGGTCGAAATTTTTGGTAAACGAAAGATAAAAAATGGAGGTCGAACAAATGGGCTTCTAAGAGAAAGAGAGCTAGTAAATGCGCCATTTTTACTCGACCGGAAATTGTGAGACAAAGATGGGAAGAGGGTGTGGAGCCAGGTGATGAAGAGCCTCGAGTTCCACTTCACAGAACGCAGTCCTCGCACTACTGGCTGGAAAAAGTCCACCGAGAGCTTTGAATATATAGCTGATGTGGCAAACAGTGTTCTTCAGAAGGATTACTTAGCAGCAGTGTGCTCAGTGGACTTGGAGGCGAGAAGGTGAGGAGCTGCCACACAAGCACAAGGCAGAAAAGCTACTGTCATTATTTTAAACTTCTCTCCCTCCCCACAAGGCCCCACTCCAATCTAGAAATATCATTTTCTCCGTGTTGCAAATGAACAAAACACAAAATGACTTCAGAGCCAAATAGAATATGAAACAAAGATGCCTAAAGCACAGCTGGCTGGCCTCTAGCCAGCCACACTTCAGCTCCACATTGCCCTGAGCTGACATTAGAGGGTTTCTCGACCTCTTCCAAGGAACAGCCTGAAAGAAACAACCTCCCCTCCTCAGGTGGCATCTTGGAAGAGAGAACCTTTTTATCACCAAAAGGCCCATCTGGGCTGATAGCCTAGGAATGGGATCACGAATCTCCCCAGGGTTAGCCCAGCTTTGCCTGGCTTCATCCTGCCCTTCCATCCCCCTCCTCTTCGGTTGTTATCAGCTTCAGGAACACAGAGAGTTAACCTTTGCAACTGGATTTGCTCTGTGCAACACAGTGTCACCCACAAACGGGGTGTATAAGGTGCCTGTGAAACGAATGAAAAGAAGTCCAGGAATTCAGTTAATTAACCACATCAGTTTCTTAACGTGATCAATTTTAATTAAACTGAATTTTAATAGAGATCTGTGTAGTCTGTAGAGACCAATTGCTAATTCTACAAAGCATGTGCTGCTTTTCAGTTCAGGTTTGCTCCCATCTAATTAATATGGATAGAGCATTAAGCCTTTTTGGACTCTGGTGGTTTTCATTTCATGACTATTAATGATTTTAATGAACTGAACTAATTCAGTAGTTTTCATCCTAGTGTTTCAGGGCTTTGTTCATCACAAATTTCAGGTTTATAATTGGTTTCCAGGTCTTAACAGTGGTCATTGATCAGCTTCAGCAGTTCCCTTTACAACTCAGTAGGCGCTGGGGACTGTTAACCCTTTGCCACCTAGAGCAGAGATGCAAAGTACAGTGCTTCAGAACAAACCGACCTGACCACGGAGCAGTGGGTACTTAAAAATCCCAGGGTGTGTGGGCGGTGTTAGCACAGACCGAACAGAAAAGGTCATGGTGGCAATATGGAAGCTTTAAGTTTAGAACAGTAATTAGAATAAAGTAGACCCGTGATTGCTTTAGTCTCCGATATGCCGAGTGAGAAATGCTCGAACGAGGCTTTCTATCTACTCGTTGGGCCCTGCCAATCCCTAGCAGGCATCTTTATCAACAACCAAACAGCCAGGACTAAAGAATAAGAAAATTAAGAGCTGAGAAGAGCTGATGAGAAATAGAAACCTGGAGACACGGCTGCAGGGGACACAGACTGTGGAACCTAGCAGAGATACAGAAATAGACATGGGTGGCTGTGTACTTGTATGCCCCCCCCCTTTTTTCTTCTCACAACAGGGATTTGGGTTCACCAGTGGAACAGAGCCATAGCTAGTGGGTTTCTGCCTCTCAGAAAACTAATAATATGTCTGCCTTTTGTTGAAAACAAAAGGCATAACTTTAAGCACTGTGCACCTGAGAGTGTCTAACAGACCGGTTTGTTCCCTTATCTATCTCTGGGTACTTAAAAGAGACAGGCAGGGTGAATGTGCAGAGGAGTCTAGCTCACATCACCAAAATGGAAGAAAGCTGAAGGTGGCCAATTCTCTGATTCAGGTATCTATATCTTAAATGCTCCAAGAAAGAGTTGCCCAAATGCTCAAGTACCAGCTTCGAGAAACAAAGACAGGCATCATTAGAAGCTGCCCTTTTTCATAGGTCTACCCTCCAAAGATCTCCACTCTCCTGTCCCTGATCTGCGGAGGGAAAAATCTGATGTTTTTACATGTTGCGGAGATTTGCTTCTGCTACAGATTCTGTCCATCTGGAATCAAATATCCAGTTGGATTATTATGGGTACTTCAATTAAAAGCATCTAGAAATCTCATCCAGAGTGATTTTTATATCATCTCTGTGTTCTAAGTAGAGAGGCTTAAAAGAATCCTCAATGGAGGCCACCAATTTTAACATTTAAAATACTTGAGAAAACAGGTACAAAGTTGAGAAATTTGGATTTTTTTTTAAATTTTGTTTTTCTTGGCAGGTTATGCTCTGCCAATTGCCTTCTCTCACACAGGCTGATTTACTTAAACAAGCTGCCATCAGGATAGAATTTACTTTACACCTTTAATTCCTGCTCATCTCTCAATCCTTTCCAGCCTTGCTTCTATCCCACAGAGCTGCTGAAAGGTTCTGTCATCTATAAAATGGTGGTAATGGCGTCCTTATAGGGTCATTGTGTAGATTAGCACACTTAGCAAGGTGCCTCAATAAATTATGGTTATTATTGTCACTCAAACCACCAAAGCTCCTATGATTGACACATGACTTAAGTCTTCCTCTGTTGAGTGATTGGCAATGCATCCTACTACAGAGCACATTTCCTCACACTCTGCCGAGAAGCCACTGGCTTATCCTTTTAATCTTTCTACAAATGTGTGTAGAAGATGTCTGGTTCATCATGCAGAGTTCTAGGCATGAGGGACACCAGCAGTTCAGAAAGGCTGAACATTTTTGTATGCTTGGAGTTTTAATTTGTTTTCTCAGAAAAGGAAAAGAAAATAGGAAAGGTTAATCTATTTAAACAAGCAGTTTGCATCTTTAATTCTTGTTTGTCTCTCGATCCTTTCCTGTCTTCTGCTGAATACTTAAATTGTTCCAAACATCAGTGGTTTGGCACATGTTGAGCCACATGAGAAGAGCCTAAATATCTCCATGTTATTGATGGAGACATCAAGGCTCTATGTGTTAACTTTCCTTGCCAAGGTCATGAAGGTTTTAAGTGAAAGAAACCATATAAACCAGAGCAGTTGGCCCCGGGACTCAGGCATTAAGATTCAGCTTCATTACAAAGAACAGAGGGAAAATTACAAAAATGGAAGGAAAAGAAATGCTATTTGAGATGAGGTATCCACAAATGCCCCCTTTAGAGGAGACGGTATGAGAGCAGAAAGGCCCACGTTGACAGAATGTGGAAATGTGCAGTGTTCTAGAGAGCAGAAATGAACTGAGCTATCCTTCCAGAGGCATTGTATATTGAAGCTTACCCTCTGTGAGACTAGAGTAAAGAACTTTAGAGTAGAAGACTGTGTGGGGTAAGATTAAGACTAAGCAAGGATCTAAGAGCAGTGTCTTCTTCCACAGAAGTTGTAGCTTTCAAATCAAAGGAAAAGAGAGTTTGCCCTCTCTTCAAATAAAGGACATGTAGGGGCACAGTGGAAGGTGGCTATCTAGCACCAGAAAGTAAGTCCTCATAGGGAAAAGTACCAGCTACCACCTCATCTTGATTTCTCAGCTCCCACTACTATGAGAGAATACATTTCTGCTGCACCAGCGGATACCCAGTCTGTTGTATTTGTTTAGACAACTTGAGGAAACTAAAACATTAAAGAAGTCTTGGTCCCTAGGAGGATAGTACTTCTCAGCAGTTTCATGAAGGAAGATAGAGATACCATCTGAGTATTGGGAAGGATGACCCTTTGCAAGAGATGCTGTAGGGGTTCAAATGCGTGAGGCAAAGAAAAGCAAACTTGCCTCTTTCCAAGAATGTCCCTACATAAGCAACCAGAGCAGTGAAAAAGAGAATCAGGACCCCATAGCAAGAGTTTTAAGGTAGCAGATATTCTAGAATGTTTGTCTGTTGTAATGATCTAGTAAGCAAAACATACAAAGGAAATTTTATGGAGAAGAGATAATTGCAAAAACAGTCATTGAATATAGAAGAGGGGCTATCCTTGGATAGAAAAGACTTATCATTGTGCAAGTGTGGGAGGCAATGATATACATAAACATGTAAGGGGCAGCTTGATCAGGTGCATGAACCAGATGGGGAAGTGGAGCCTTTGGGTGTACCTGCAGGTAAAGTGGAAGCTTTGATGATGGAATAAGTGATATTTGTTTCTCTCTATTGTGCTAACATTCTATTAATAGGACATAAATCTTGACTATCTGTAACCAGAGGCTTGTTTTTAATCTTCCTCCTGGTACAGACAAGGAAACTGGGCTCTAGAGAAAATAAGCAAATTAGTCAATAGTTCACTGAGGTAGTAACCAGCAAGAGGATTTGAGCTGAAATTTTCTCTTTTGCTTCTTGTTCCTGATTTGCTGAAAGTGAAAGTGGAGGGCAAAGTTGGAATCATGATCTTAGTGAAAAGAAAAGCAAATTGAGTGATGCAATGCAGTAGGATTTCCAAGCTGTACTACAGGTTCTCCTGTCATTAGGGATATAAATGTAGAGGAAAGCTATTTTTATAATCTCATGGTTTTGTTTTATTGTTTTGCCTACAGCTCGACTTGAGTGCTCAGATATCAGAGTGGGTCTGGGTTTCAAAAGGAGAAGAGAAGAAGAGAGAGAGAAGAACAAAGAGGGTATGAAGATGGATGGATGGGTGGATGGATGGATGGATGGATGGATGGTGAGTGGGTGGGAGGATGGATGGATGATTGCATGAGTGGATGAATGGATGCATACGTACATACATACATACATACATACACACACACACACACACACACACGCACACACAGGCATACAGGTAGACAAGAGTTTCAGAGTTGTCAACTGTTGACCTACATTGAGTAAAAAGGAAAATGAGGCCAAAGACTGATGAGAGGCTTGGAAAGCAGCTGGGATGCAGTGGGTTTGGTAAAGTAAACTGGATAATTAAAGTAAGTACATGGACTGAGATTCTGGTATTTTGAGACACACTTGACATTAAAGCTTTTAGAAGGGCTAAGATTCACAATTTCAAGACCTAGAGTCAGACCCAGCAAGATGGCTCAGTGGTTAAAGCAACCCAAAGCCAAGTCTGGTGAACTGAGCTCACTCCCTGGCACTCATGATAAAAGAACCAGCTCTCACAGGTTGTTCTTTGATTGCCACACTTGTGCCATGGCACATGTGCATGTCCACCCAAACACAGAAGATAAATAAAAATCTTATGAAAATTTATAAAAGTTGTAGGAGGTAATGAGGTAGGACATGAATATTGAAGTTCCCAGGGATAGTGGTAAAAGTAACAGGAGAGAGCAAAAGAGAGACAGTAAGTGGGTGCTAAAATCTCCAGAGACTGGGAGGTGAGTGGGGGACAGGCGACTATGACAGGGAGGGAACAGATGGTATTGTCTTGTGCCATCTGTTTTAAAATCACCAGGAATTTTGAGGATGAAGGAAGGGACAAGTGTCTATAAATAGCAGCAGAGCAACTCCAAAACCCATAGTCACCCCTTTTGACTCCCCAGCTGAAATCCTCTGCTATGCTACCACACTCCCCACTTCTAAACAATACACATATTCTGACTCCTACATTTAGGAACGATATATTGACATCAGGCTTTGGAAAATAAGCATCATGGTTCTTACATGAGTGCATCTGTGCACATTCATATACATATCTGAACACATATCCTTACACAAGCACCCACACACTATCCTGAATATTTATGAGTGCTAAATCTTCCCTTTTTTGTTTATGTTTTGTTTGTTTGTTTGTTTTTCAAGACTGAGTTTCCCTGTGTAGCCCTGGTTGTTCTGGAACTTGCTCTGTAGACCAGGTTTGCCTTGAACTCACAGAGATCCACCTGTGTTTGCCTCTGCCTCCCAAGTGGTGGGATTAAAGGTGTGTGCCATCATTGCCTGGCTAGATCTTCCTTTCTAAAATCCTGCAAACAAACAAACAAACAAAACACAATAGTCTGTAGTATTTGAAAGTCATTCTTCATACCACTTAGATTCTTTAAATCTTGAAACATTCTATATGTTTCTTTCTAATAGGGAACATTTGTTATTTTTTCTTTAAGAGTGAATTTTCTTTCAATTTCTTCATACTCCGCTATTGTTCAAATGAGTGTGAATCAAATTCTCTTATTTATTTTTCTCTTTCTTACTTTATATATTTTAGTTCTTTTACTATAAGGGTTTCAGGTTCTGGAATAAATGTTGAGTTAACATTTGGTTTGGGCTTCCTTGCCAGATGGGGGAAATAAATTTAGATTTTTCAGAGGAACGGAATACTGGGGATCAAACTCGGGGCTTTTGCACATGCTAGAGAGAGACTCTATCATTGAACTACATCTCCAGCCCCATAAATTCAGACATTCCAAGTACAGATAGTATTTCATGTTGTCATTTATTGCTGTATCCCCACCTTACCCCATCCACATTCTAAGCAGCCATCCTGCTTTTTAAGGTTTCCAGAATATGGCCTCAGAGTTTTCCCCTTTTATAAGTTGAATCCTTCCAGGCCCTTGAACTCTTGGGTGAGGTTCTACCTCCCTTCCTCTCACATGGCTTTAAAGTACTTATCCCAGATCTCTGGTCTACATTTGGCCTTATATTCTAGTGCTAAACCCTTCTTACTGACCAGACTCTGTTTTCCTGCTTCACTCCTGCCCCTCCCCCACCAGGGCATTTATTTTCAGTTCAACTAGGTGGCAAGAAAATATTGTTGGGCTAACATGATGTCTCAGTGGGTAAAGGGCACTTACTACTGAATCTCATGACCTGAGTTGGATCTGCAGGATTTAATGGTTAGAGGAGAACTGACTCCAGCAACTTGTCATATGACCACCACATGAATACTGAATCATGTTTGCACTCCAGAAATGTGGAATGGGCAATATCCTGAGCAAGGATAACATACTACATTTGTTATAGCATAGGCCAACAGTCATTCCTCCTATGATGTTTCCTGTTGTTCATGTTCAATTTCATCATGTCCTTCTTACTGGGTCAAAGTTATTGGCCAAACTCTCTGATTTTGTCATTGCAGTCCTTAAAGGCTTTTAGTCCACTATGTTTTTCAAAATCAAAGTCATTATCCCACCCAAAGCCCTTCCAATCCTGATCTCAATTATAAGGGTATGCTCTGTGTACCCTTTGCTCCATACAAAACTCCATGGAAGTTCTAACCTCTGCTAACTCAGAATTTTGGCTTAAAGATAGGGCCTTTTAAAAAGTGATTTCAGTCAAATAAGATCTCAGAGATGGCACTAATTCATCATGCCAGAGTGCTTATAAGAAAAAGAACAGACATTGGTGATGGGTACACACAGAGATATGATCATGTGGGGACACAAAGATAAGGTAGTCAAAAAACAGAGGCCTAGGAGAAGCAAAGTCGATAACATCTTTATCTTGGGGCTCTGGCCTCCAGAAGGATAGGAAATGCATGTCTGCTGTTTAATATAATGATCCATGAGAGTTTGTTATGGCATCCCTCACAAATTAGCATCCCTCCTGTCTCATTGGTCATATATCCACTGCTTCTCTTTCCTGTGCTCCAGGCAAGATATGCTCTTCATGTCTGTTAACTGTACAAATTACCCTTCACAACGGGAAACACCAGATGTGGAACGCTGAATACAGGTGCCCACAGTAATAGTAGGAACCTGTGTTTCGAAGCCACAGCTAAGTAAAAGATGTGAGAGTGGAGAAATAGTTGTGGATGATCCAAGAGGTCCCCAAAAGCAATTATGACAAGATTGAGGAAGGCACATTTGACAACCAAGGAGGAATGAGAAAATATGTTATGGTGAGAGAATATAGCTTATTAGAGTGATGTAAGAAGGAGTCACAAGCCAAAGAATGCAGAAAGTCCTGGAGAGCTGGCCAAAGCAAGGGCCCCATTTCTCTCCTGGAGGTGTTGCAGTAATTTCCAACATTAATAAGCTCATATAAAAACACATAATCCAGGTATTATATTTATAAGCATCTGCCTAGATTGGGCAGATCTATCACATCCTCACTTATTCCCCAGTTATGAGACCCTTTGCTACTTGCAGTTTTTCCTGGCCATGTGGTTTTGCTCCATATTGGCTTCTACCTCCTCCTCCTCTTCTGTCCTCTTTCTCTCCTTCTCCTTCTTCCCCACTCTGAGACCTTCAGTCCCACCTTTCCCTTCCACAGTCCAACCATAGCCTCTAGCCTTTATTTGACCAGTTACAATGGGGAGAAGGTTCAGGAAGATCACCTGAGTATGTGATCTACTCCTTGTCAGGGGCAGCCCCTCTTGACTAAGCAGAATTAACATCAAAATACAAACAGCACCAGGGCAACCCACAACATTTCCCCTATTTTGTTCAATTAAAAAGGCTCTTTTCTCTCATATAAATTGAGCACAACTGTCACAATTTATGCAAATATAATATACACTTAACACCCAGTCTGGCATATTTGCCAATTTATCCTAACTTAAAGAGATTACAATTCCATACCTGAATTATGTTGATTTTAGCTTACATTACCATCCTTTCAAATCTATATCATCTCTCTCAATACTAAACCACTTGAGTTTGATTATGAGACAACTAATCTTTAATCCTGCCAGAAATCTGAGAACAAATTAAACATTACCTGAAAATATAAGAAGCACAAAACATAGCTTCCAAAACTTAACCAATTTGTAGAGACAGCTAACTACCAGGACAGTCCCTCATTTCTCAAAACGTTTGAGCATCAGTTTTTAACCTTCTGGCCCAGGATTATCTGACAGACCTGAAATGAAGCAGGACTATGAAGGACTATTGTACTCTATCTTAGCAGAACCAAGCTGTCCACTATCCTGCACTGTGTGTGCTTTCCTGGAAAATATTTTTTGTCTGTAGATGAATAGGGAAAATTTTATCCAGTGGCTAATTTGTCATAACTGGAGCAACTCCATATGGAGGTTTTGATGCTAAATTTCTTTTTTGAACCATGATAGGGATACTGTCAGGACCTGACATGTTCCTAGTCAAAATTTCTAATAGTAATGAAATGATTACATGTCAGATTCTGGGGATTTCTGGTGTTTTTGAAGATTCTCTCTCTATATAAACTATATCTGAATTGTTAAGCCTTGACTACTCTAAGCTACTTCTATTTGAATATTGTAGAAGCACCTTAATATAATTAGATCAGAATCTATATAACCATGTATAACTTATATAATCTATATAACCATACATAACCATGAGTTTACTATCTGGATCTTAACTTGCATTGCTTAATCATCCTAGACAGTTTTTATTGGCAGTTATTAGAAGGACTGAGTCTAAGCCTTGTGTTTTTAAATGAGTTGCATAGGCACAATGCCTATTAAAGAGTAACTATATTAATTTCAAATTTTGTATCAATGTAAGAAATTTATAGCAACGAAAACCTTAAATCTGCATCAATATATAAATTCTATACAAAGCAAAAATTGTAACTTCAGTTTGAATCTATCATAAAGATTTCTACCAATGTAAGATTATAGCTGTACAATGTTTTGTTCAAGAGTAAATATCCCTATTTGTCTACTTTTCTAATTTCTATATTACTTTATCCCTTTTCTCTTTCATCTTCTTTTCCTTTACCTATGAAAGAAGGATAAAGAAGAAAGAAAAGGTAGAAGTCCCTGAGTCTAAGCTCTTTAGTTTCCTCCCTGTCCAAAGCTATAATATTTGCCAACTATCTCTTAAAATGACAACATATCTATAATTCATAAAATAACCAGAACCATCCACCTCAACCTAAAGGACTGGGATGATGATCTTTTGTTTGCTTCTAGCTGAATTGGAGCAAAGAATTCCCTTCTGGGAATCTAAAGGGAAATAGGAAAATTGGTTTTGTCAAAGGAGGGCTAGCTGGCACCCTTTTCCTTCCAGTTCATAGCTTAGCTAAAGTCCTGACTATAGCAGTCTGAAAGGCTGGATGGACAAGCTAGCTGTTCTGGAAATGTCCTGGAAACAAATATTTAGAGGAAATAACTTCGATGTAACTGAGGCAGAATCAAGCAAGAAGCCTGAATGGAAGGTCCTAGAATCTCAACATCTCAGAGTCTGAATCTTGTCAGGCTGTCTCTCGCTTCCTTCATTCTGAAACACACAAACCTTACAAGCAACACATAGCTCTGTAAAGACATTCATATGGAATGTACAGGGTGTACAAATCAATAAAGAAAGACAACTGTCTTTCTTTGGAGGTTAGTTTGATCTCATAATCAACCTACAGTATAAAATTCTATCCATGCCACCTTAAAGGATGGTATATAACAATAAATCATGAGAATTTTGTACCCAGTAAGTGTTATTGGCTGTATATAAACATTTAAGTCCCAGCTGGTCCCAGAGCTGTCTCTGTGTACAGAAACATGTATATCACCGCATATACATCACCTACCTTGTTGATCTCATCAATCTTCTTTTTGTCTGTAATCAAGGTCTTCAGGGGGTCTTCCTTTGTCATGTCTGATTTTTATCAGTCTGCTAACACCTTGGCCCACTAATTTTGAATTTTTAGCTGGAAGAAGTAACTGTCAGGAAATAGATTTGTATAATTTGAAGCCACAGTCAAGAACACAGAAATGTGTTACATAGGCCACAGGAAACTATTTTCCTGGCTTCTTCTTAAGAGCCAGACTGCCTTCTGTTCCCTCACAGAGTACTGCAGCTCCTCATTCTGTTTTCTAAAAAATAGCAGGCTTATTCTACTTCTTCTACCTTACTGGATTCTTTTAAGTTTACTGTGATTGTTATTTTTTCTTAAACTCTTATATGGTGTGTGTGGGTTTGCGTGTGCATGTGTGCGTGTGTGTGTGTGTGTGTGTGTGCGCGCGCGTGCGCGCGTGCGCGCGCGCATGCTGGGGCTTTAATTTGTCAGACAGTAACTTTGGGGAATCGGTTCTTCCTTCCACCTTTTTGTGGCTTTAAGGGACCAAAGTTGTGTCATCAGGCATGTACAACAAATGCTTTATCCACTAGGCCATCTAACAGACACTGAAACCTTACTATTTCTAAACTATTGTAATTGCAGAGAAAGCTGCAAGAAATAATGTTGAATGTCCTGCTCCTGACCTTTGGCAATGCTAGCATCTTGCATAACTATAGTACAGTATCAAAACTAGAAAGTCTACAGTGTTACCATTGATCTAACCGGGCTGTAGTCCATATTCACTTTTCACTAACCAAGTTGAGTTTTAATTATATTTTGCACTAGATTGTGAGTCTTTTAGTGTTCAGAATTATATATTTTCTTTATATTTATCTTCAGAACATGTAACAGATGCTAGAATTTCAATAAATGTTTTTAGGATAAATGGGGAGAGAGAATGAGGATGAAATAAGATAAATTTAAGCTTGTTTATTCATATTATTTATAGAATTATTATACTTTTGGTAGAAGGCAGGATATATATGGAGACAATAAATACTCCAAGAATTTTAGAAGAATCTCAATTTCTGGCCTTTTAGTACATATTTTTCCATTTGAAAAGTTTTACAAATGAGTTTATATTGCATATTTTGTATATTATTTTAATTAAGGATTTCCTTTGAGTAACAATCTAATGATTAAGCTAATAAGATTGTCTATTTGAGGACTAGAGAAATGGTCTCATGGTTAAGAGAACTAAGAACTCTTCCAGAGGACAGGGATTTAATTCCTAGCAACCACGTGGCAGTTCACAATTGTCTGTAACTCCAGTTCTGATGAAGCTGACACCCTCTCTAGGTCTCTGTGGGTACGGAATGCATGTGGTGAACATACATGCATAATACATTTCATGCAGACAAAACACCCAGACACATAAAATAAACCTTTAAAAAAGAATGTTTGTTCTGACTAGTTAGTGTTTTGTTAAGATTTTTTTTGAAATAGCAAAAAGGAAGCAAGGAAGGAAGGGAGGGAGGGAGGGAGGGAGGGAGGGAAAGAGGGGGGACGTTGGAGTTCTACATCCAGAGACTAGTGTGGCACACTTGACAGGCTCAGTGCTGACGCTGGAACAATGCGTAGTCCTCTATGGTCACCACTGGGAAATGAAACATTCCTTTTCTATTTGGCAATTTAAAGGCAATTATCTGTTTTATTTCCCTACTAGGCAGCATTTGTGCATTTAAATGATGTATAAATCATTCTGCGGTGCAGGAGAGTTCAACCACAGGTCAGAAAAGGTGAGTCTGTCTGATCCTTGGAGGAACAGCAGGGAAAGCCCTCACTGTCACCTGTGCCCTCCAACCATGACTGACCCTGATCTATAGATCCTCTTAAGGGACTTCTGGCAAGAAATAGGAGCAGAATAACTTTGCCACTTCTCCCAGACTGGGTGCTCCTTTTCTTTGTACGCATTTTTCCCTTTTATTCATTCCCCAAACCTCTGTTTCTGGGTGACAATGAACTCTGGTTGTAAATAAATGGTTGATGCTCACAGATTCAGCCTTTTGACCAATTCACAAAACTATCACAGAGCATAAGTAGAATCTATCCTAGTTCAACATCTAGTCTTCTGTTCTTCCTAGAGTTTGTGTAAAGGAGTGGCTTCCTTATTTGGCTGCACATTAGAATCACGTGGCTAGCTTCCAAATTCCCCAAATCCAGCCCATGTGACTTTAAAGAGCATTGAGGATCTACACACCTTAAAGTTTTCAGTGTGCTTCCAGAGCACAGGAAAGTTTGAGAATGAGGGAGAGACTTTAAAATAGACTGACAAAAGTCTTATTGAAGAATCACAGAAAGGACCCCATGTCATATTAACCTGACGAAGAAAGTATCCTTCAAAGAGTGTCTGTAATACCCAATAACAGGTATTGTGTCCTTAAGTGTAGATACCAGTTTGCTGGAAGTCACAGATAAACTGTAAATGACACTTACAAGGACAAACGTGTCAGTATATCATTGTCCGAATACAGATTAAATTCTGTCATGATTAACATTTGCAATCTCCACTCAGGGACAAAGGTCCACAACCTATGTTTGTCAAACTTGCCATGGAGATACAGAATAAATAGCTCATTTGTTGGCACCTCGGATCAGACCTTCCCTCACAGTCATCTCCAGAGCCTTAAGAGGTAGAAAGATGGGTCTTAGATAAAGAAGTAGTGAAAACTCTCAGATGCAGATTCAAAGCTTACAAGCACAAAAGCCTGATTTCAAAATAATCATTGGAGAAAAATGATTCAGGATATTTTAATATACTTTAAAAGTATAGATACTTGGTGTTGCCCAAAGTCAGAGGATGTTGCCCAGGTGATTCTGCTATGCAACCAACAAGAAAGACACCACTTTGCATGAACTCCAGAGCCGATGCATCCAGCACTGTCTCCTGGCTGATGAAGATGCTGGTGAGATGTTAGTTTTCATAAATACAAATCTCTCGTTCTGGGCAGAGGAAGTGGCTGTTTCTTCATCTGCAGACTATTTAAATAATACTGAAAGAATTATGTTTCGCAGGAGACAAAAAACCTGAATAGTGTCCAGATGAGGGATTATAGTCAGAATGTAGGAAGAATTTTAAAACTTCAACTAAAGGAAACGAACTGCCTAGACATTTGTCTGTGAGATTTCCCAGAAGTTTTCCTTTCCCACCCCCAGCTCCATATCCAGCTAGAATTGTTCCTTCTTCATTGGTGTAGAGCTCTTTTTATAAATAAATTTTTATCTCCTAGAGCACAGGCTAGTTAGCTGTATATCTATCCTTGACAAACTATGGTGTTCTTGAAGTCAGTAGCTGTGTCTTATTCTTCATTACCCGGTATTTGGCTCCTTCTAAACATTATCATTCTTCTGATATCTTTTGCTGACTGGTTTACTTTCTAGACATTTCCTAATACAAAAGAAAAAACATGCCTAGCTTAACCTCAGAATTAATAGGTTTCTGAAAACACACAGAGAACACCTAAGTTATCAGGAGATTCACATACATGTGTGTGTCTGTGTGTATCTGTGTGTGTGTGTGTGTGTGTGTGTGAGAGAGAGAGAGAGAGAGAGAGAGAGAGAGAGAGAGAGTTGTAAACTTAAAATAGGTTTCTCCACAGCACTGATGGAAGATGTCTTAATGTTCTGAAAGCAACAGCAGTATATTATTTTGTCTGCAGTAAAAAAATCACTCTTAAGAACTGAAACCCAAATATTCCTGAACAACAAAACCAAGCAGGTTTTGAGTAGCAGATACACTAAACCAGCAAAGGAAGGATGAGGACACAGGAGAAGGGGAAGAGAGAAGGAGAGCTGCACAGGCAGGGGGATGCAAGTGAGTACTGAGCCAGGGACCAATAGTCATTGATGCCACATGAATGTCATCTCCAAATTCATGAAGCTGAGGCAGGAGGGTTGCTATTCAAGGCTAGCCTGAGGTATATAATGAGACCCTATCTTGAAGCATCAAAAGTCAACAAAAAAAGCAAACTATGAAAACCTCAAACACAAAATAGTAACCGTGCTTTGGGGAAAGGGGAGCAAAATATGTAAAATTAAAATGCATAGTATTAGAAATCAGAAAAAAGGGCTATGCACTGTACGGTTGTGGGATAGACCCTCTCAAATCTCTGAATAAAGGGACTTTCTGACTCTCACAGCTTTTTAGGTGAGAGATCCATGCCATGGGACTTAATCTGGTCTAACCTACTTGCCAGGAGGCTTGGAATCTGGCACAGGGTAGGACTGAAAACTATTTGGCACATGTTAAGTACCGGCTAGGCTTGTTTTTATCCAAGGTCTAAGAGTTCTAACCAGTTAGAGCAAGAGCCCTTCAGTTCTTTGTTCCAGGGATTGCCTGCGAAGAGGCGTGGCCTGCTTTCTCCCAGGCTGAAACATCTGGTCTCTTAAAGCAATAGTATCTTAAAGGGGCAGACTCATGATGTAAAAAAAAAATAGACACTAACAATAATAATAAAATCAAGAGAGCCAAAAGTAAGCAAAGGGAGATAAAGTATTTCAGTGTTCTGGTGTTTTCTGTGAAATGCTAAAAATGCTCATTTATTTTAAATTGTAATAAATCAAGATTGTATGTTATTAAAAGAACCGTTGAAGAATGTGACATATACTTTAAATATTGGATTTATCCAGAAGGGGTCAAGAAAAAAATTATTCAGTTGAGATCAGCAGAAAATAAGTGGTTACATACCAAAGAATTATGTGCTCTTTAAACATACCGTTTCAAAATTTAAAATGACCAGACTTAATAAAACCCGACTCGAGTAGATACTGCTGGCCCTTAAATAAAAGAACATGGGAAAAATCCAGGCCAAACAACGTGAAGATCTGGTCACAAAACAGCCTGAAGGGGATGAGAAGCCACAGTCCAGGACATATCCTACATCACAGACCTTGATGCCAAAGCTCAGAGCCCAAACAGGACCCGTGGCTCAGGGCTTTTCTAGAAATTCTCTAATTCTGATCAACTCTCTCCTTTTGTTTCTCACCAACTCCCAATTCGGAAGGCTCTCCTGCTCAAACTATGTCTTCTTGGGGTGCTGAGCCAGGGCAGAACAAATGTTTCTCAAGTGTTTTCCTCTCTTCTCACTGACAGAGACATCGGGGTCCATGATCTGACATCTCTGTCTGATTCCCAGCTCCAAGAATAGAGACACAAGGCCTCAGAGGTCTCTTTCTGGGTTTCCTTTCCAAGACCCATTCACCCTCTCACTAATCAAAGATTTAAGATTGGGGAAAAGGTAAAAAGAAAATATATGTAAATTCTAAGTTAAGAGAGTCTTTCTGACTATATCTCCATCCTTCTAACTAAGAGCCTGATCAAATTCATCTGCCTCAGCCAACAAATCTGGTAGGGGATTTTAATTCCTTGCCTTCCAAATTCCAAGGGCAGACAGAAGAGATGCATTGCTTGCTATTATAGTGTCATATAGCAATGTGAGCTACGAGGAGAAACATTTATACCAGTGGTTTTTAACCTTCTTAATGCTGCAACCTTTAATATAGTTCCTCATGCTGTGTGACCCCCCCAACCATGAAATTATTCATAACTGTAAGTTTGCTACTGTTATGAATCATAATGTAAGTAACTGATACACAGGCTATCTGATATATGATCCCCAGTGGTTGCTACTCACAGGTTGAGAACCACAGATTTAAACTAATTATGAAAAGGTAGGATTTAATGGACTATCTATAAGAGCAAAGCTGTCTCAACTCCATACCCAAAAGGATGATGGCCCAATATGGTTCTGTGACATGGTCCCTGCAGTCACACGGCCCACATGTTTCCTGACAAGCATGAACAGTGGCAGTGGATTTTGACCTCTGAGTAAATCAGAAGTAGGGCAGGAAGGATACATATCCTGAGGCATTAGAATTAGATCACATGATCAGCCAGGTCACCGCAGGGATAACTCAGACATCTTCAAAGCCTCTGGGTTATAACCTTTCTTCCCTCAAACGTACAGACTTAACCATATACAATTACAGCCTTTTAGTGCTCTTCCCTAAACACTATGTTCTAAACACTTCAATGCCCTCATGGTTGATGGGACACCACCTCATTTGATCCTCAGCACAGCCCTATGATGTAGGCATTATTGTTCTTATCACTTTACAGATGGAGATGCTGAGAGGGTTAAGATGTACAGGGGACAGTTACTTAACTAGTGCCAGACACAGAGTTAGAATCTAGTTACCTAGACTACAGCACCGCTCTTCCTGCCTTGGGTCTTGTCTGACTCTCTGGGCTCCTGGTAATCCTCTGGCTTATTTCTTCCTTCCTTCCTTCATCAGCCAGCCAGGAATTGGAGTCTTTCTATGGTCTCTGAAATCTCAAGAACCAAGAAAGAATTCTGTCTTCATCAGCAATTACAACTTTATCTGTGACATGCTCAACTCTGGATGCCTCCCATATCTAAGTTTACAACTCCCTCTGCCTCCTGTGTGTCAGACTGCAAGGTGGCACACACTGCCATGCTAGCCAACCTGTCTTGTCCTATTGCCATTCTCACAAAAAATTGATCCCAGCATACCTCACTCCTGAGTGTGTACCCATTATGGCTGTATGCACACAAAGACAGTCTACCTGGAGCACATGATTATTTCACAGTGCACTCCCAATAGGCACCTCCAAGAATGTTCACCCTAGGGCAGTTTTTCCAGCCCATATGTGAGAACACTGCAGGCTGACTAAATAAGAAACACTGTTCTTACCTAGGGATTTTGGCTAGCTTTACATATATGTATGAGCATGCATATATGTAAATATGTGTGTGTGTATGTGTGTGTGTGTGTGTGTGTGTGTGTTTCAAGTCATTTAAATGATTTGCAGTTTTTCCTTCAGATGATTTTCTTGATGAGATAGCCCCTCCCTTTTATTATTATTATTTTTAAATAAAATTCCCCAGACTTAGCAAGAAAGGTCACTTGAAATGGGAGAGCCCACAAAACAGAGTAGATGGAATGCCTAGACTTCCCTCTGTGACCTGCTTGTGCATTAAGCATCTGGGCATAAAGCTTAATAACTTTGTGCTAATGCACAAAGGGATGGTGGAAGGCCCCAAAGTCACACTGTGCATACTGAAGTCCAAAGGGTAAAGAGAATGTGACATCCTATTGGCAGATGATGCAGGCGCCATCTCATAAAAGAAAACCGACTGGTGGTGTTGGCCTGGATGATCACCCAGGTCCCTCACAGTTGTTAAACCCTTAAGTGGTCAGTGGAGACCAGCCCAGCGTGATGGGGTAAAAGGTGAAGATAATCAGTAACACCATACGTGGCCCAGATCATTTATCTACTGCTTATTGATCTAAAGAGATATATTACTGTTAATATCCCAGAAATAATTTCAGAGCTTTCTGTTATAGATTTTAGTACCATGTGAAGACTCATGGTTATTTTCTGGCCCATATCCATAAAAACTCATATCCCTTGAGATCCTTGGTTGCAAACCATAGAAATCAATGCTGGCTACTTCACACACACACACACACACACACACACACACACACACACAAAACATATGAGTGGGAAGGGCAAATTCACAGAAGCATCAAGAATCAGGAATCAGGAGGACCAGGCTTAGAAAACAGGACCAAAATGAAGTGACTCCTGAAGGGACTCCGGGCTCTTGGAGAGGAGTCTCCAAGTCCAATGCAGGAAACATCTGATCGTCAAGCCACACCTACCAGGGTGATGACACACTGACTTGACATCACGTCTGCCTGTGTCATTTCTGAGACCAAGCATCCCAGAGTTCCCTGCTGAGTTCTGTCTCCAGCTCTACAGAGGAGATACTGTGGTCTCTTGAACTTCCACAGTGGGAGACAGTGAGAAACACCCCCTCCCCCCCATCAAGATACATTCAAAGAGAACTCCACCCAAAAGGAAACTGCAGAGAACTGAATCACAACATATTTCAGAAGGGGGTGGGGGGGGTTTCCATGAGTGCTACTGTGCGGTCCATAGAAATACGAGAGCTTCAAAGTCAGATCAAACTGGCCTTGGCACTTCATGACTGTGAGACCTGGTGGATCCTTCTGTTAATACAGGGTTAAAGGACAGGTCTATGCATGCAAAAACTAGCTCACAAATAGGTTTTATATGTTTACTTCTTTTGAAAAACAGACTTGCTCCTCACTCTGTGTCTTAGTTTGTACCTCAGCCAGACTTTTCTGGAAGCTTTTGACAATGAGTCTAAAATGACCAAAGGGCATGAAAAGGAGCAATTAGTAGCCTGGAGCTTGAACCACATTCCACAAACAGGAAGCCCCAGAGTTCAGCCAGATACAGGAAGCCTCAGAGGTGAGTGAGATATGACTCTTCAGTAGGTATGTAGAGGAAGGGAGAATCCTAGACCTCTCTAGCTGGATGTCTTTGCTCCCAATAGAAACTCCTACCCCACCCATTTTGCTCCTGTTTAGGATGATGAGGTACCTCTGAATTTTTTACTCTGAAACAAGTGTTTGCTAAGAATGAATACTGTTACGATAAAGGATCAATGTTATAAATTTCTTTTCATGCTGAGTTAGCAGGCAAGATCAAAGTCCCTTTTCCTTCAAACTGAACTGCCCCAACATCTAGAAGTACCTTGAGGATTTTAGATAGAAGCCACCACAGTACAAGACACAATCACTTTATGGTTTTACAAGTCTTTTGAAAAATAATGTTATACTGCTTGCTACTGCATAGTATAGCAAATGGAATAAAGAGAGATGCTTGCATCAAGCCATCCGTCCTTAAATGAAAGCGTTCACTCCATCCACGGTGCAGTATTTTTTATTTTTTTTTATTTTGTTTATCAGAGTGGAAATATGTATCTAGGCATCTTTTCCCCATTCATCATTATTTTATTATGTATTTATATTTGGGACTATACTATGATATCTCCTCCTTCCTTTTCCTCTCTCCAATCCCTTTCATACACACTCGATCCTGCAGCTCTCCTTTCAATTCATGGTGCCTTTTCCTCACTGATTGTTATTGCATGAATATATCTATATACATATATTCCTGAATATAACCTCTTCAGTATACGTAATGTTACTTATATGTACGTTTTCAGGGCTGACTACTTGGCACCGGACAAACAGTTGGTTTGCTACTCCCTGGGGAAGACCACCTCTCTAGTCCTAGCTTTCCTTCGGTTGCCTATAGTTCTTTGTGTGGTGTTAAGGCCTCGTGGGCTTTCCCCATGCCACTTTGGTATGTCCGTTGGTGACTTGTTCAGTTCATGGTTGTGCAGTCCTGTTGGTGAGACTTTATGGGTCTAGACCCTTTTGTGCAAGCAGGATGATTTAGTGGGCCAAGGTGCTGAGTCCAATGCCTGGGACCCAGCAGGTGGAAGGAAAACACAGACTCCTGAAAGTTGCCCTCCACACAGTCGCCATGGACTGCACATGCCACTTGATAAACGTACACACGAATAGACAAAATGGGGTAAGTGTGTGCTCAAAATGGGGTCTTTTGAAAAGCTATCCAGTACTAGCTTCAGTTAAACAATAATGAAAGTACTGTTCTCACATCTTCAATGAGTGTTAAGACACATGTTAGTGGTTTGGGGTATGTATTAGTAAGCTCTGCCCATTTTAGTAATTTTTAAATACTTGTCATCCTTCAAACGTAAGTATGGCAAAGAATTGAAATGGTAGTTTTTATTTCAAATCTTTAACTTGGCTAGTGACACTAAGAATGTTCAAATGGGGGAAAGGTTGTGCAATGCACATTTCATCTACAGACATTCACAGAGCAGTTCAGTTATGAGTGAGTTTTTTAAAATAAAGACAAGAAGCAAGCTCAATGCCCAGCACCAGAGGATTCAGAAACAAAGTGTGCTCTTTCCCTATTTTATTAATTAAAAGCACAACTTTATAATAGCCAATAAAATGAGGAAAAAAGTAAATTCCATGGAACCTTGCATGCAATATACTTTAAGAATACATTGAATTTTAAAACAATATGTCCGATGTAAGCCCAGCTTCACAGACACAAACAGAAACAAGACCAGGATAACAAATCAACTGCAGGATTTCTTGGTTGGTTTAATCTGGTTTTAGTTGTTTGTTTATTTGTCTGCTTTCTAGCTGGTACACGATTTTGCAAATCCCTATTTTCTAAATGTCATAGCAAGAAGAATTAAAACCAGTAAATTGTTTAACAAAGAAACCACATATGATTGGTGTTACTTTATTTTCACATTTAGTTTTATCCCAAACTTACATTAGCAATCGTTTCTAAAGAGAATAAAAAGTCCTAAAGGAAGGAATAAATATGAATCTTATAAATGCTGCATGTGTTCTTACCTCATCTTTGAGAGTCCTTAATGGCATCTACTGGTTAATATTTGTCAAGATAGTGCTAACTAACATACTGGCAAATGTTTCCCTTCTTTAGTGAAGCTTCATGTCCATCTTTAATCAACCTACTTCAACAAAGCTCACATATTTAATCAAGACAGTCATTCTCAAAGTAGCACTTTTCTGGACCTAGAGAATATTTTTGGTCTGACTCCCCTCATATTTTCTGTTCTGGGAGTTCATTTCGAGCAAGAACATAGACTGAAATATTTACCACACACACACACACACACATTACAACTCTCCTTATGTCTAAGACTCTGAAATCGAATGACTCTGGGGTCACAATGCCTGGGTTTGAATTTCAGCTCCATGACCAGTAAACAAGCTGTGTGGCTTTGGGCAAAATACTTAACCTCTATGTTTTGTTTTCTTCTTCTGTGGTGGGGAAAATATTAGCACTTGCCCAATGGGGCTGTTAGGGTGGCAGAAGTTAAGACCCAGTGACCTTGAAATAGTGGCATAGTGTATGTGCTCTGTAAAGAACAAGCTGACAGCCATTCTCAAGCCATCCAACATCTGTTCTCAATACATCTTCTCCTTGCTCTGGGTCCGCAGAAACTGACCCTTAAAAGATAATTCCAAAAGTCTGAGACACTGGCTTCAGGCAGTTTGCCAGGAAGTCTAGGATACAATTAGTGTTCTAGGCTTTGCTCCACCTGGGATCCACCTCCTGCAAGAGATTCTGCTAAGGCTGGGTCCTTCCTTACACAGCTAGTGTGAACAGCCACAACACTTGAGAAGCAGACCATTCTCCTGCTGCACATCTCATGTGGCTTCTCCAGCATCCTACCTTCCCTTGCTTCTTAAGGCCTGAAGATGATAACACCTCCCAAACATTAATGACCACAGGCTCCTCACTATGCTTTGTGCTGTCTTAGTTCCAGGTGTCTCACTCCCACCTCTATAAATTGCTTCTTCACTAAATGCATATTAGTTCATTCTTTTTGAGTGAGCCAAGTGCTTCCTGCTGGGACCCTGGCTGACATAGCTGAACATTATTAATATATGTGTCCTTCTGCTCATAACAGTATTGCAGTCAGAGGAAGTTGTCAAGCATAAAGGTGATCATTTTATTGAGCATGCAAGGCACCAGACAGCTTTTAGGTTCTTCTGAATTATGAATGTCCTAGGTTTTCTAAGCCATCGAAGAGTCATAGTAGTGAAATCGAAAGGATGGAGTCTCTAGTTCCTGTTTTATGTGTAAGAAGGTGTCTGCTGCTTAGAAATCATGCTAGTCTGTGCATAGTTGTGGGTCATTTGTTTAATTGTCCTTTTAAGATTCTCATCAATCTGAACTTTTTCTCCGTCCAAAGCATTTATGAGAAATGCCTATCTTGAGGTTACTAAATTTCTATGAGACTATATTTACCAGTCCATTGTCTACTCCTTTATTTAAATATGTACGAGAAGCTGAAGTCCATCCCTGAATTAGGAAAATATTTTTGCAAAAAAAGACACTACTAGCAAGAAGCAAAGCCATCACAATAACTGGAGGAAATTAAATTTGATCTTCTAATAACATACATACAGAGAGAGAGAGAGAGAGAGAGAGAGAGAGAGAGAGAGGAGGGAGAGAGAGAACACGTAAAATAGTGGCTGTAGCATGTACTATGAAGGGAGGTACACTGTACCAAAAGAGTCTTTGACATAGCTAGGAAGTGCCTCTAAGATTTTGAAAGAGGCAAGGACCAGAGAAATAAGAATGAAAAAGAAAGAGAATTTCAGAAAAGGAGGAACTGTGTTCAGGGACCATTTGATAAGTGGGGGTCGGGGTCAGGTGGGGGAGGGAGGGAGGACACTAGAGAGGGTCATGGGATCAGCCAGGCTTGAGAAGGACAAAGGTGATGGGGTTGGAGGAACCTAAAGGGGGACAAAGTGGGGCCTTAGAGGGCTTGGCCAGCAGATTGTTTAGTCTCTAAGAACAGGAAACGGTTAGAGGATTTCAAGTAGGTAATGACCTGATTGGGTTTGAGTTTTGAAAACCTCGTTTGATCTCTGTAGGAGCTGTTCTAGGCTCCAGGATTCCAGATGTCCCAACCTCCAACCACTCCTCAGCCCCTGACTGAAGTACAAATAGAAAATATTCACTAGTTGTCTTACAGGTGATTAGACTGGAACTGAATTAATTCCGGCTAATCAAAAGGATTCTTCTCAAGGCCCTGGCAGTGACAGGTAATTTCAGGATGAAACTGTCCCTCTCATCTGTGTCTAATCAGTCCCCGATACTACATTCTGGCAAGTCAACACTGCTACGTATTTTTGCAACTTTCCAGTAATTTTCGTGTCACAGCTGTCACTGGGCTCCCTGCTGGACCCAAGTACACACAACTAATTAATCAATCAATCAATCAAGGAGGAGGGAAAGTCATGCCTGATACTACAATGAGAAGCTCTGCTGGCTACACTCGAGGACTGGTTTCAGCCAGAATTAAAGAAAAAAAATCTTCTTCATAGGAAGCAGAGCTTGCAGATTACTGGGTTGGAGGAAGCAGATCGAGGGCTGGAACCGTGCTGTTCAGTGTCCTAACGTGGAGGGAGAAGGGGAGCGCAGGGGTGAGAGGAGCAGGAGAAGGCAAAGTTTCCTCAATCAGGAGTCAGATCTTCTGGCTCTAGGAAAAGCCATAGTCCACTGCCTGACTAAGCTGAGGCAAGTACTTCTGTGTTATAGGACCTTTGTGTATGGAAAATAGTCATGAAAATAAAGAGACAGTTCTTCCTGGGAAGATGCTAGTCAGTTTTCTATTACTGAGGTAGTTTGTTTTTTTTTTTTTTTTTTAACTGCTAATGAAGTAACAGGAGAATGAAATGGATTAATTTTTAGAACCTAGTGACAAAAACATTGAACAGTTAACCATGGACTTCTAAGGGTATCTAATCAGCTTTTCAGATTATTTGTGACTCTGTGGATGTCTGTGAAATGTAAAATTTTGGGTGGTTGTCATCACATATGGAGCTAAGAGGACCAAATGGAGAAGAGACCGAGCTGCTTCTTGCCTGCGGTCAGCATCTCCAGCCCTGCTTATTCCCAGATGCCTTCGTGGCCTTCTTCCCCACTCCTGCCTTCAGGCCAGACTGACTCATTGCATCATCATTTGCAAGGCCACCTACACTTCACATGGATATCTGGCCTGTCTCTCCCAGACCTTCCAAGACCTTTGCTTCCATCTGTGGTGATCCTGAGCCTCAAGAGAAGCCATCTAGTCCTGACATCAGGCTTGTGTTCTTAGACATCAGTTTTCTGCATTATAAAATTTGTTCATCACACCAGGATATAAGTTCTCAGGCTTCTAATACATGTTCCTCACATGGTAACAATTTTAATCCAAGTCATAGGGTACACGATCCTTAATTTCACCAAAAAGGAAGGAAGAGAAAGAAAAGTGGGTGCTTGAAGAGAAAAAATATATGGGATAAACAAGGTTTTGCTATTATATTTGTTTAAAATACACATGGAAAGAATAAGGAGATGGCTCAGTTAGCAATGTGCTCCTCTTGTAAGCAAAAACACACTTTAGCAAAAGCAAGGCGGAGATATAAGTAGATCTCTGGGACTTTCTGGCCAGCCAGCCTAGCTTATGTGAGCACCAAGCCAGAGTTCCTGTCTCAAAAAGAACTGTGTTCCTAAGGTTGTGCCTTGGCATCCACATTCATGTTCACACACACACACACACACACACACACACACACACACACACACGCAAATAAGCCTTGCACCTAGCCATTTCCAAATGTCCTGTCCTAGGAAGTAGTAGAATCTACTGAGAGAACAGAGGTGAAATCCAGATGAATCTGGCCTCAACCAGGGATGACGTTTGAACAGCTCAGCTACAGCTCCTCTCTCAAGTCCAGGAAGACTATCACAGGGGAACTCAGCAAGTGAGCAAGTGAGAACAGAAACTAGAAATGTGAGGCAAGGGAACATCAGAGGTGTGGAAGGGCTTGGGGGGTAAGGGAGCCTGGAAGAGAGATCCGGTCGACTAGTTGGGGGGAAACTCTCAGTGAGGAATCTGAACAATGAGCTTCTTCTTAAATCTGAAGAATTTCTCCAAAATCTGAAGGGCAACAGTATGTTGGATTTGAGAATCTCTAAGAGTCTGAGTGTGAAGTGAAAAATGAAGAACTAGTTTGGGGGTCTGGAGACGCAGAAGCTGCAGCAGAACCCTGGGCAGGTAGAAGAAGTAGATACTGCATCTCTGCAAGGGAGAGACATTTGCGGCACATGAATCAGTGAAGGAAGACAGGAAGGCCGGGGTGTGGAAGATTCTAAACCCTTATGATCAATGTCAATGAGTACACACTTTACTTAAAGTCTCAGCACCCACTGCTGAGCATTCCCACTACAAACAGCCTCTGTGAATGGTGGAGATCCAAACCTGGTATCCAAGTGTGTGGGGGGGGAGGAAGGTCCCCTTCTGAATGCGGAGGTGTCCGCATCCCTCCTAAAGAATTAGGCAGCCTTTCTAATTGCCTTAGACCATTTTAGTCTGCTAGAGAAAATACTGGAGGCTTTGTCAGAATAGAAATCTCTCTCTTGGAATAACAGAGAATGATTTCCCCCCTTTGGCTGCAAGTTTATCTCAAGAGAAAAGAAAAAACTGAATGAAGCGAGTTTAATAGCCAAACGAAAGGCAGTTCTTATGAAACACGGGTGTTTTATCACTCCAGAATTCCCAGCCAATGAAAAATGTGATATGTGCTGGGCTTGTGGGATGATGCTCAGCCCAAGTGGCTACAAATTAATTGAAAAATATCCCAGGTAACCAGCGTGGCAGTGAGAGGTGGAGGCGGCTTCGGAACAAAGGCAGGAGAGTGCTTTTGTTTGGTTGCAGGTGTGGGGGTGACCTTGTAAGAAGCTCACTATAAATTGCTGAAATTGTGGGATGATAAGCCAGGTTGACAGATTCCTGTCACTCTCCCTCGGTAACAAATGGGCTCACCTTCCTGAAGTCCACAGAGACACATAGATCAAGAAGCCCATTGCTCTACCCAAGCATCAGAGGCATGCACACTTACAAACCGTCAAAAGAGAGCAGATCCACACTGTGCCTGCCCGCCCACAAGAATTCACCTTCCTCTCCATGTCCTTCCTGTGTTTTTCCTCTTGAAATTTTACCCTGTTTCTATTTCCCTCTTGTACATGGAAGTGGCATTTAACAATGATGTCTGGAAACAGTTAGGAAATAGCATAGGTCGGGAAAACCCACAATCAGGTGCTTCCATTCTTCCTTACAAACTGGAGGGGCAGGAAGTTAAAGAGGGTGGGTAGTAATAGATCATGTTATAAAAAGAAAACAGGGCCACAGACAGAGTTTGGCCGTGAAATGTCTGCTGCTATGACATAAAGCAGAGGTAGAGGAAGTAACTCTAGACTCCTGTCAAGAGAAAAGCCATGTCAGGCTTCATAGCAGTGGTTCTATAATTTCTCTGGGAAGCGTTTGAATTTTTCTTCATCCTCTCTATGTTCCACACAAGAAATGATCTCACCTGCATCCTTCTGAGCTAGTGAGAAGGAAACGTAGCATCAGGGAAGCCCTCATGTCTGGAAACCAAGAGTGACAATTTGTGGCAACACACTGACATAAATTTCCTAGGAAATGCATGTTGAGGAAATAAAAGAGAGACAGACTAGTGAGGGCATAGGTGCCAGCTTCCCTGGACACAAGCTGTTTTTCATCCTATAAGTCTGTTTCCCTGAGTGTCAAATGGAAACACTAGTACCTACCTGTCTTAGTGAGGGTTTCTATTGTTGTAAAGAGATACCAGGACCACAGAAACTCTTATAAAGGAAACTATTAAATTGGGGCTGGCTTATGGTTTCAGAGGTTTTAGTCCATAATTGTCATGGTGAGAAGCATGGACACATGCAGGCAGACATGGTGCTAGAGCAGGAGCTGTGAGCAGTCTACTTCTGGTTCCACGGCAACAAGAAGAGACAGCCACGTTAAACATGGCTTGAGCATCTGAGACCTCAAAGCTGGCCCATAGCAACACATTTCCTCCACAAGGTCCCACCTACTCGAGCAAGGCCACACCTTCTAATACTATCGCTCTAACGGGACTATGGGGACTGTTTTTATTCAAACCACCACACTATCCAACACAGTTAAAATGAAGATGAGATATTCACAGAGTGCCCACTACATGGAAAGCTTCAAAAACTCATAGCTTTCATTCACAAAGGAGCACTTCAGAATATAAACATACTTCTAGTATAATCTATTGTATCGTATGGGAAAGCATCATAGAAAGGTTAAAAAAAAGCATAATGTGTTTGGGTTCTGGAAACAAACAACTTCATAGAAGAACCACACTAGTTATATAATTTCTAGAAAGTTCTCAGCCACCTGGATCAGAAGGTAAAAGATGATATGTCTTCACCGAGACGTTGTGAAGACTGATTAGTGTCTATGAACCTAAAGATTTTTCAGATTCTCCAGAGAATGGGATTGGATGGAACATATGTTTCTGGATAAGAAGGTTCATTTGGCCTTTTGTGTGGTTAGGGACTGTTGGAACACCCCTGGTGAGGTGAAAAGAAGCCCCACTTGTCTGTCCCAGGCGCTGTGGCTCTGGGTGGGACAGGAGACACGTGAGTCTTCCCACACAGTCCGACGGGCAGGTGGGGGCTGTGGGAAGCCTTTGAGGGTCCTGCCCGTGGGTGAGGGAGGGGCCATTCCCCTTGATCGAGGCAGCGGTCTCCATGGGTTCTCTAGCCCCGTGCACCGCTGCAGGGTGCTGCAGACGGGCTAGCCGGAGCGCAACTGGGGTTTCATCTGGGACCAGGTCTTGGCGGCTTGGGGTGTCAGGCTAATTGCTTGGGCTTGGGTGAATGGGTACCGTCTGGGAGCTCTGGGAAGCCCTCGGCAAGAGATTAGACACTGCTCCTTAATCGAGGGCCAGTTCCCTCACTTCCCACAGCTGGTCCAGGTGGAGAGACAGTTCATAATTCTAAGACATTTATTTTCATCGTGTGAAGAGTGGCGTGGATGGAATTGTACCCCCACCCCTCTGGGAGAGGCGAGGCAGATATAGTAACTGAGAAGGGGCATGGCTAAGCCTCTAGGTGTCTCATTGACATGGGGATGGCTTGGGGCAGTGTGGCTACGCCTCTACCTGGGGCATGGACACGCCCCTACCTGAGGAGGGGTGGTATGTGACTGTGACTGGAGCCAAAAGCCTCCCGGGAGCGTTGGCATAATGTTTCCTGTCTCTTGCGGATTCTGCTGGGTCTCCCAGAGTTTTAAGCCTGTGTTCAACCGGTGCCAGACTGCCTGTCACAGATCACTGCCCCACAAGGGATAGCAGCTGACAAGCCTAAAACCAAAAGTGGAGGCAGCCAGTTAGTTGGAGACACAAGGAGACATGATATTACAGTTCAAATCTAAAGTCTGTGACAGTGGACACCAGGAAGCTCTGGGATTGCAGCCTAAGTCTAAAGGCCATCTGACACAAAGCTCTTCTTGTTCATACAAGATCTAGCTATTGTTCTCCTGGGGCTTTTAATGCCCAGTGTGAGGCACACTTATGTTAGAGGACAGTCTGCTTAACAGATTTCTCTTATGTGATAACCTACAAAGGTGGGGACTAATGACTTCAGAGCATCAATCTATCATGCTAAGTCCAGAGCATCACACAAGAGCAAAATAAGCCTTGATTCAATGCTGCCATTTGATTCAGATCTGTCCATGTAAAAGCAAATGTCTTCAAACCAACCAACTGAACCCTCCCAGAAACATCCAGAAGAGTGTTTGAACATGTGTAACTGAGCACGGTGACCCAGCCAATTTGACAGGTAAAATTAACCATCTTAAGTCATCTCCAAAAGACCTACCTTTTAAAACAATGCAAGTGGCTGATTAAACCAGCTTCTAGCACTCCATCTCCCCTAATAGTTAAGCCTTGGCTTTAGGTCAGATATGACTGTCTCCACCCCTAAAGGACGGTGCCCACCATGGCTCCACTGCAATTGTTCTTATTCTCCTTCCAACGTGATTCCTAAAGCAATTGGTAAGTAGGCACCATTACCTGACTCTAGCTTAACGATCAAGGATAAGCCTGTTGTGTGACATATTCCAAAAGTGAGAAGAAAAATAGACTGCATTTTCTGGTGCATTTTCAATAGTGTATACTGCCTTTGTCACATGTACTGATCACTTGGAGACTACCTATAAAATACCAGTGCAAGTTGTTTCTGCAGGCTGTATACTGAGACACCCTTCTAAAAGCTCTGTGTAATTCCCCCCCCCCATTGTAATTTATTGTTGGCCTTTTCTACAGTGAATTGTTGGAATTAACCAATAAATCAGCTGGAAAAGACATGCCAATTTCCTTCCCAGTTGATAAATTACAGTGTAGGGTTGGCATAACATGTTTTATTGTGTGTGCATGTGTGCATGCATGCACCTGCTCATGCATCTGTGTGTGTTGTGTGTGTGTGTGTGTGTGCTCAAGCTCACATATGTATGTGCATATTTGCTGTATTCCTATGCAAAAATTTACTTTCCAAGAAATGCTGAAATTTTAAAGTTTCTCTATTACATACTAGTTTTAATGGGCAATATATAATACTATATTTCTACCGTGTTACATGAAGATCTACTAGATCAATCAATGAGTGACAGATATTGACAACTAGAACATAAGATTATTCTACTCACTCATAAGCATTACTATAAAAATTAATTTGCTTTTAGTTCTTACACTAATGTGGTCCTGGGCCTCAGGATTCTTTGCCTCTCAGGCCTTTAATATTCTTAGTAATTAACACATTAACACTTTTAAAGATCAATGCTCTCCAGTAATGCCTATTTCAATAAGTCTTACAAATTGTGCTGTAACATTCTTCCTTTAACAGAATATTAATGTAATAAAAATACTAAGAATTTCTTTAGAGTTGCAATATTTAACTGTTCTTGAAGAATAGTTAAGAGACTATAAAAAATAGAATTGCTACCTAATAACCTACTTAGGCACTTGGACACATGCAAGAGTATGGCGCTCAGTAATAATGATGAAGATGGCTTTGTGTCCTCTTGGGAAGCCTGTGTGTCATCCATGCACACGCATCAGGCCTCTTGCAGATTTGTCTTATTAATACATTACAGTGCAGGCAGAGAGGTCATCCGAGGTCTTCCAATAGAACTAAAGGAAAGGAAAAGGGAAAGTAGCTAAGGATAACCAGGATAGTCAAGGCAAGGCAGTTACAGGCAGCACAGACAAGGCTGTGCAAGCCAAAGTTAATGTTCAGACATTGTTTCTAAGATCACATGGAGTCTAGAACAAGAGAAACCAATATCTTCTTCTCTAAGTGTTTTCAAAAATAATTTGCCTTATGATCTGTCACAATTCCCCACCAGCATGTTATTACCAGGGCCAGGGCCTCTAAATGATTCAGTTTCCTGTCAAGAAGGAAACATATGAAAAATACCTGGCTATAAAATAAAATAAAATAAATTCCATGAAAATATATTGCAAATCCTCAGCACACACTTAAATGGTGGGAGTAGACACACACACACACACACACACACACGTAATCCTCATGTTCTCTAAGGTGGAGACAGAGATCACTAGGGCTTGCTTGCCACCAGGACAAAGCCAATTAGTTTCAGGTTCAGAGATACAGGGGAATAAGGAAGAGAGCAACAGAGCAGGACATCTGGCATCTTCCTCTGACCTTTGCATAAGTATTGCCTATATATGTTAATACACACACACACACACACACACACATACACACACACACCACATCACATACATACATCATACATCTACACACACAAATTGAAAGAAACAGCACAAAGAACATTTGTTTATGGAACCTAGGCCACTATATGTAAAACTTCACAAAGTATAATATCTGTCCAACTAATAAAATCTGTCCAAATACAAAAAAGCATAACAGAGCACCAGAAAGCTTACCAGCTGAGGGGAAGTCAAGGAAACAGAAGTTGCTTCTTTTGCTTGTGAAACAGCAGAAACCCCATCAGAAAACAGAATCTACTTCACAGGTTCACAAGGCTTTAATGAAGTGTATGCTCACAGAAGTATGAACAGAGTCAAAGAATTCTCTGGCTAGTAGTCACAGAAGGATATAATGAGAAGCCCCAGATACTGTGAAGGAACAAAACCCAACCCCCTAGCCTCTCCTTCATGACCCCCAAGTTTCTCTTGGTCCTCCTTGTTGACCAAAGCTTAGTGAGAATCAGCTGGTAAAAGACCAATTGTTGCCACCATGGGTTTTGGCATCACAGGACCTTGAGAGGACCATAATAGATCCTGGACTGTATAAGAAGAAGAATACCCAGCGCAGAAAACCCATCCTGGCCCAGAAGATAAAAGTACCCCAAATACTTGTACATGAAACCTTATAGGACAGCAAAGATTATCATGTCAGTGGTCACAGGGAAAAGCCATTGGTCCAGGGCACTGAAGGACCCTCTAATGATTCAAGCTGCCCACCCACAGGTGTGTGTTGTGTTTGACAGGCTTCTCAGTGGAGCTGATCGACAGTTAAATGATTGTGAGTGGAGCTGTGGATAGAATCTCTGCTCAGGGTTCTTCGTATCCAAAGACACATTACTCATTCACCTTCACTGTTTCTGTATTTCTTTTAAGATCTCCCTAACACATCATTCAACATTTGAGTCATCTATTACCTGCTTTATTTTTCTACTTGACTACTTTTAGGAGTTCTTCTGTTGGTGGCTGAACAAAGGGGAGTTGATATTTCATGTGGAACCATTACTTACGTGTCATGAATCACAGTAAATTCTCCATTTTATAAAATGAGTTATTTTTCTGGAGAACCCTGTAACATTCAGTTGCCTTCCACTACTGCTCAGTCTTTGTAGAGGCTGGTGCTTATAGCTGCTCCCACCCCCTCCCACCCCAAGCTGCATTCCTTGTCCTCAGGTTTAGAGAAATGTGGCCTTTTTTTTCTTTTTTTGTCATCTTCAGAAAGTGCTTTCCCCACCAAATAGTCAGTGTGTCCCTGTGGTTTTAATTTTTTATTTTTTCCTTTTTATCTATTTTATTTTATTTTTTAGTAATCATTTTATTCTTTTACATTTCAAATGATATCCCCCTTCATGGTTACCCAACCCCCTCCCTCTTTCCCCCTCCCCTTTGCCTCTATGAGGGTGCTCCCCCACCCACTCTAGCATCCCCCTATGCTGGATTTAAAAGCAAAGATGTGAGAAGGAGAAATAAGCGCTCCCATCCTGCCTCTGCTATGGCTTAGTCTTCTGGTTCATGTCCCTAATTTTCCACGAACATACGTCTTCAACCTGTGAATTGGTGATACCTGAGAAGACCAAGGTCGATTCTGTTTTAGAATCTCAAACTTTCTGAGTTGTTGGCTTCCAATTCCCCAGTCTCACTAGACCCCTCTTGATTCATAGTTTTCTAGAATAAGATAAGAAAGCGTCCTATTTATATGGTCTTTACTTGACCTGCATACATCTACCCGACTGTTTACATTGTAGGCAATAGAAATCCATTTTTTAACCTACAGAAACTCAATTGGTTATTGAACAATATCACTGATACTTTCTTTTTCACTTCTAACACTTGTCTTCCTAGCATTAGAATGTTGATTAAGGCACTATGCTGGGTATCAATATGTGGTAATGCTCTCTCAGTGTATTACTCTAGAATTCCAGAATAACTTGCTAAGTGAGACCTTGGTTTTTTAATCTGTATCGTGACCATTTCACTCCCAAACATCTCATCAAAAATTAGTTTGGATTTCCCCAAATTATGCAGGTAAAGTAAAGACAATACAAAAAGGGATGGCTTTTTATCCTTTAAATTGAGCTGGAGGTCACCCATTTCACAAAGTACATTCTTCATCTTTGGCACCCACTGGCACCATAAAGAGGAAGATTAAAACCAGAAGCTCCATGGGAAAAGTGCAAACGCCACAGAACAAGGACCTGAGTTCAGATCCTCAGCCTCCACATAAAGTCAGACAAGGTAGCAAGTGTCTGTATTCCCAGCATTCCAGTGGTGAGATGGAGGTGTAGACGGGAGAATCCCCAGAAGCTCAGAGGGCACTCATGAAGAACAAAAGACCCTGTCTCAAAGCAAGGTGAGGCCTACACCCAAGGTTCTTCTCTAGCCTTGGCGCCTGCACTAGCTTATGGGAGCCTGTGCTTGCATTCCAGTGTGCACATGTCACTCAAATAAGTATGTGTGGAGTCTATGTCGATGGAAATGAGGTACCATCATTACAAATTGAGAGGAGGGTTGGTTGACGCTGTTGGTGCTAAGGAGCAAATCTCCTCCTAACCTTCACCAAACAGGAGCTCCAGCCCAGAGTGGTAGGCACCCTGGCATGTTCATTAGTCCCCTTTCCCATTCAGTTCTGTCACAGAGTTCTGCACACATCTTGGGTTCTCAATGGCTATTTTTGAATTGCTCTAATAATTCACACCTGAAAGCTTAATTGATGCTTATAAAATTCCTCAGGATTTCAGAATGAGAGGAGCTAGATGCTCAAACTGGAGATTGTAACCTCTATGATTAGGCTTTTCTTTTTCACTCAACACAGTCCTCAGTCACAGGATGTTGGTGATCTGCAAGCTCTGAGGTGCATTCCTATCAGCTGACTCGGAGGAGGAGCTTTTGAGGCTGTGTAAATGATCCCAGAAACACCTCATTTCAATTTCTGTACAGTACACTATCTTAACACATTAAAAAATTCTCAGTGATGAATTCTGCTTAATTTAAATTGACTTCTTTGTAGGGGGAAAGGCAATTAAAGTTAAGAATATTTAAAAGAACTCCTAGGTGCAGGAAATTATTTCAGTGGGAAAATAAAGTAGCACCTTGCCACATAATGAGATTCTTGTTTTCTCTGATTGGGAAAAGCACATTCTCCCTGTAGGTTTCCTCTGAAGCCTTTCCCACCAGCTTGGTGGTGAGCTTGTGACAAAGGCAAACAGTTTCTAACTAACTGCTTGAATTAATCACAAAGGCTCTTCACTTCTCACAGAAATCAACACAGGACTCGAACTGATAACTTAATGACAAATGGCAGTAAGTTTTTAATAGAGATGAAAAATACCTCTGACGTAGGAAGTCCCTTACCTTATATAAGGAGACATAAGGTGACCAACAAATGGACCCAGCTTATCTAGAAATGCCCAGTTTTAAAACTCAAAGTCCCTTATTTTCCCAAATTTCTTACTCTGGGCAAATGGGGAGGGTACACTTTTCACCTTAGAAATATGGTTACCCCTCAAGTTCGGGGTGTGAGCCTAGAGGAGCTGAAGGAGTGAGAGCTTGCCTTTCTAAGCTTTCACATACTCTGTGCTTGAAATTATTCAATTATAGAACTTCAATTTAAAATTTTTAGATTCTCACTATTTTATCATAGTAGCTTGATAGTGTATAGTGGGGGGAGAGGTGGGAACCAGGACATACCTGTATAAATGAGCACTGGAGAGAAGTGGGAACCAGGATGTGCCTGTATCAACCAGCACTGGAGAGAGAGAAGTGGGAACCAGGATGTGCCTGTATCAACCAGCACTGGAGAGAAGTGGGAACCAGGATGTGCCTGTATCAACCAGCACTGGAGAGAAGTGGGAACCAGGATGTGCCTGTATCAACCAGCACTGGAGAGAAGTGGGAACCAGGATGTACCTGTATCAATCAGCACTGGAGGGAAAGTTGAGTGATGTTTTATGGTGTTCATGCCGATAGCAGAGAGACTTCTACATCCCAGAGAACTGTTTTCTCCCACTTTCCTCCTGGTTTTGTTTTTCCTTGTTCTTCAGCATGCCACAAAACTTTGTTTCTAGTCATTGCTTATTTTCAGCTTTAATTAATAAGATTTTATGCTCTCCCTGTCCATTTAAGATTTTTGCCAATTAAACCAGAATCTAACTTTCAATTATTTTTTTTCCTTTTTTATTTCTTAAGATAGAAAACAGTATTATTTATTTGGCTTAGGATAAGTTTGCAAGATAAAAATTTAGCATGTTGAGTACAATTTGAATTTCAGATAAAGAGTAATTAGCTCATACAAGCAGGTTATATGGCACATGTGCTTTTTTTAAATTATTACTTACTCAAGAGTTAATTTTAACTAGTGATTCTATGTTTTTATTTCTTAAATCTAGAAACCCTTATTTTTAGATGTAGGGTTCTCTCTGCTACTCCTCACCTCAAATTAAAGGTGGTATAGAGCATGGATGAAGGAGTGGAGCTGAATCAGGCTGGGTTTATTATTGGAGCTTGTGGGTTATTTTCAATGGTCTCAGTTTTCTCTTTTGCAATATGATCATATGAGGGCAAGTATCCTTTCCACTCATATCAGCTCAGAAATCTATAAATTAAATGTGTCTTGTTTGTGAATGTCCTTGACATAACATCATGAGCCAGAGTTGGGAACTGTTGATCTGGGCCGACTCTCAAGAAAGTGCAGGCAGAGAAGTTAGGCCAGTTTCCACCAGGGAAGTTTCTGAGGACTGAGTACAGGTCACATTTTATGGCTGTTTTGGAATTTGGCAACAAGAGAGTCTGCACTGGACTTAGAAGGTCAAGAGTATTTCCCATCGAGTCTATGTGCAGAGGAAAGACAAACAGAGTATCCTGTAGCACTGTGAGCCATGGAGTATGCTGGATACATCATGTTGACTGCCAAGGTTCCAGGTCCCATCAGAGATGACTCATTTAGCAAGACTGGCTTTGCAAGCTTCACATTTTAATGGGTAAGCAATTTCCACACATGAGCCCAATATACTGTTTTGCATTTGTAGCTGGGAGTTGATGCCATGGGAAAAGCTTTGAGTTTTGTTAGGTTGAGTTGCAAATCTGACTTTCATCCCCATGTTGAGTGTGACCTTCAGCAATCTACTTCATTAGAAGGGATGCTCAAAGTTAATGAGTACTTGCCATGTTTTAGAGAGACATGGTTTTTTTTTTCCTGAACCCATCAATAAACTTTCACATTTCTGAGACAACTCTAGTATCCACTATGATTATAATAATTCTTGTCATATAATTTTGTATTTTGTTGTTTTAAATGAGGACACCAATGTTAAGAAGGAATAAAGTGCTGGGCAGTGGTGGCACATGCCTTTAATCCCAGCACTTGGGAGGCAGAGGCAGGTGGATTTCTGAGTTCGAGGCCAGCCTGGTCTACAGAGTGAGTTCCAGGATTGCCAGGGCTACACAGAGAAACCCTGTCTCGAAAAACCAAAAAAGAAAAAAAAAGAAAAAAAAAAAAAGAAGGAATAAAGTCTGGTCAAGGTCACATAGGATGTAGCATCGAAGACTTAAAATCAAGTCAATCTGACCACAAACTTGGTATCTTTCTGCTCAACTGCCACATACCTATACATTTTCTGTTTCCCTTCAACACTTTCCATCTCTAAACGTTTATCTTTCCAAGAGTATGAGGGCCCCAGATTACCATATAAAGAAGACAGCGTAGTACCTGGCACACTTTATCATAGAATTGTTTCTTCGTGCATTCTTCCTTTGGAGTGGTTAACATGAAAAGAGAATTTAGTGGGCTCCTGGACCTCAGGCATGTGTGGGCACAGCTGCTTTCTAGAGTAGCTGGATTCAGTGTGTGTAAAACAACCTGTGGCCCTTTGCTCTGCTCCTCAAGGTTGGGTCCACCTCAGGGTGTATTCTCGTCTCTCAGAACTTTGATGTGGCCATAGACCCTATCTTACAACTGCAACTTGTTCGATTACAGCAGAAAAAAAAGAAGCCTTCCCTTTTAGTCAGGGTTTCAATTGCTATGACAAAACACCATGACCAAGAAGCAAGTTGGGGAAAGAGAGGGTTTATTCAGCTTATACTTCCACATTGCTGTTCATCACCAAAGGAAGTCCGGACTGGAACTCACCCAGGGCAGGAATCTGCAGCTGATTGCAGAGGCCATGGAGGGGTACTGCTTACTGGTTTCCTCAGCCTGCCCTTTTATAGAACCCAGAACTATCAGCCCAGGGATGATACTACCTTCAGTGGCCTGGGCCCTCCCCCCATGATCACTAATTGAGAAAATGCCTTACAGTGGGATCTCATGGAGGTATTTCCTCAGCTGAGGCTCCTTCCTCTCTGATGACTCTAGCTTGTGTCAAGTTGACACACAAAACCTGCTAGTGCACCTTTTTTTTTTTTTAAATCCAGAAACTTGAGTCAACTTCTTACACTGGCCCATCCAAATCTGGGACAAGGAAATCCAGGCATACCTTTAGAGCAGGATTTGGTCACTTCCATGCAAACCATGTTGGCTGGATGTAAAGAGGTGGGTTACCCAGAGGAGTTAGAGAACCATTGTTTAAAGCAAAGCAGGCAGAGATGAATACCTGGTATCTGTGGTGAGCTATATTCTCCATAATTCAGAAGCAGATTTCAGGATCTCTGAATGGGCTTACATATAGAATTACACAGAACTTCATAGTCTAAAGAATGTTTTGGAATCAGACACCCAAGAATGAAATCCCAGCTCATGTCACTTGTTAGTATGTGATCTTAAGCAAGATCCTTTACCTCTCTGTTTAGCATTCCTGTTTTGTAAAACAGATAAAAAATACCACTTTACAGGGCTGTTGTGGACACAAAATGAGTTAATATTCTTAAAGGATTTCAAACGGAGGCTTATAGTAAGCTTACATGTGGATATATATATATCTGTTGCTTTCAATGATTAGGTTAACAATTAAAAACAAGTAAAATACCAACAGAGCTGCAAATGTTTTTTCTGTTTCTACACTAAGAGTAACTAGTTCATTTTCTGTTGCAGTGAGTGACAAGATGACACTTAGCATAAGTCCTTTTCATATTAATCAGGATGGATTAGGATCCACTGCAATAAACAAGCAATCCCCACACCCTGGCATGGTCATACAGTAAACTATCACATCTAATTAACACCATATGGCCACAGAAGGTCACCTAGGGACTCTAAGCTACATGATTATTTCTACTTTGAGATACTAAATGTCAGAAAAGTCAGAATCTGGGGGCACTGTTGCTTTTCATGGCAGAGAGCACGATAAGACAGTGGAGAGTTACAGAGTCTTTTCTGACGTTAATTATAAATAATAGTGGATTTCATTCTGAAATTTTCATACGTGTACATAATTATTTCAGTCATATTTACACACTCCATTACCCTCTCTTGCTCTTTCCTGCTCCAGCTGTCCAATTTCTCTTCTCACTAGCGCCCAATCCCCCCCTTCAACTCTCAAATCTGTTTTTCAAAGACTCAATGAATTCCTTACAGGAGTGAAGGTTGTAGATTCTTAAAGCTCCTTCCCTCAAGTAACACATATCACCCCTTAACATTCCATTGGGTAAAACAACTTCTACTGCTTTCTACAGTGAGAAAATCAGTTTATGGGCAACATGGAAAACGAAAGAAACTCTGGACATTCCTAACCATCATCGTATCATTTGTTGATATTGATACAATGAAGGTCCATGTCTTCATTAGGCTTTTTGATGTATTTAATTCTTGTGGCTCTTGCACTGTATCTTGTCCTCGTCTTTGAGTCTGGAGTAAATGGATTGTTTTAGATCTGTTTCTTATTAAGAAAGATGAATGAGAGAATGGAAACAAAGAAGAACAGTGCTATGAAAAGCGACTTGTCAATTGAATAATATCAATTACTTTATCTTTCATAAGAATAAACTATAACACTCTTATAAAAGGTTAAATGAGATAGCATGTCCAAAATTTTAAGTTTTGTTTCTAGTGCATAGTTAATGCATCATTGGAGCCCCATCCTCAAGGAGCACCCAATGTGTAGAATAGTAAGTCCTCACCGAGACCAAGGGTAGGAGCTCTGGAGTCGTCAGAGGTGGGAGAGTGTGGCTGGTTTCAGCCATAGACCATAACTAACAAAGCTCTCCTAGTTTTGACCACCTTGGAAATGTGATTTCACCTTGGAGAAAATCGTAGCAAGACCTATGTGTATGCTACATAATACTAACACTCAGGGCCTGAAGCAAATAGGTGGTTTTTCGTGTGTTTGTTTGTTTGCTATAAATTATTCATCTGGGAATGTATCTATGAGATAAGTGTTTTAATGTTATGGAGAAAAAAAGCAGGGTGGATTAGAACCTACTTCAGGCTTCTAATTCAGGGGCCTCTGCAAGGTGTCTGATGGGATGTAAGGACTAAAGAGCATATAGAAGAACCCATTCACAAATTACAGTTCTGTCTGATATACACAGAGCTTCAGGAAAACCACTGGATAGTCAGCATTGTAGAGCTTGACACAGGAGAGACCTCAGAGAGAATAGAAGACAGGCCTGAATTCTTCATCCTTATGAGATCGGAAAAACATTTAGAACCATGCAGAATAGAATACAAACAAGCACTTGTGTGCCCAGACAGACACGATGCATTCTGATGTGTTACTTTTACATCTTTTTAAAAAGAAAGTATTTCTAATCAGTTCAAACCTAATCAGTTCACATAACCTCATTAGTCTTGTCTCCTTTTTTTCTTCCTCCAAAGAAATTGTGGTATGATACCTACCATTGATGTATAAGGCAGGTGTTCATGAAGATGCATAACACTATAAAATTTCTAGATTGTAGGAACTTTTATTGTTTACTAATTGCTTCTATTTTATCTAAAGAGGTGATCATTTCAACATTCTTTCAGTTTGATGCTCTAGTGAATTTCTTAGGGTCATAAGGCAGATGCTACATGTTGAATTAGAGTAATCATTGCTCATGCAGACAAAACCCTGATCTCATCTGTGGCAGCACTGACAAGAGGTACATAATATCATGCCTTTATTTTTTCATCTGTCCCTTCAGCTGGAAGTGGCATCCTGGCCAGGTGAGTCAATGACTTGTAAATGAACTCTGTTGTGAAGATGGTAAAGGGAAACCAGAGGAACACATAGCAAGTAAAACCCTTCACTTCTAACTGCTTCCTTGAGCTTGAGGTCCATGTTAGAGCAGGCATCAGCCTTACATGAGAAAAAGGCTTTAAGAAAATGACTCCTAGCCACACGGTGGTGCACACCTTTGGGAGGCTGAGATGGGAGCATTGTGAATTTGAAACCAACTTGGTCTGGATCATCCCATCTCAGAGGAACAAGAAAATCACTACTGATGACAGATCAGTAGGCAATGACAGCAAACGGGCCTCCAGGTTTCTTGTCTGAGCAAAATAAACAACTATTTAAGCCAGTGTGAACAACTTTACTGTTGCTTAAACATGAATACATGCCTAATGAAGTTTTGATGACAAATCTATGTGTGCTTGAGTGGGCCTTACTCTGCCACCATTCATTGAAAATACAGTGTTCCATGTACTCAGCTGAGACATTATTTAAGGATTTTGTGTCTGTATTCATTGGTGAAAAAGAGCTAGAGTCTTCTCATTAAATGAAATTTGTGTTCTGCTTGGAAAGGCCTGCATGAGAATGACATTTCCTCTCTCCTAATCTTCAGAACAGTTCATAGAAAGGGATTTCTACAAGTCAATATCAAAGGCAATTTTGGTGAATAAAGTTCTCATTGTTGGTTTAGTTTTTTAAACAGTTTTGTGTGTGTACATGTGTTTCCATGTATATATCACATAAAATACATAATGTTATTAATAATAATCTGTAATCTCAGCATGTATACAGAGAAGATGGGAGGTAGAGTCAGGAGAATCTCTGGACACCCACAGGCCAGCTTGCCTGACGAATGAAGCAGCAAGAACTGGATGGAACGGAAGGATCAACATACAGTGTTGTCCTCTAGTTCCACATGCATGCCCACAGTCATATAAGGACACATGATATGCACACACATTATACATACATTTTTTACACATATATATCATATACATACATAGTGCACAACCATGCAGATGAAGCAAGAAATAAAAAAGTCACTATATTTGTTGTTGTTGTTGTTGAAAGTTTATTTAGTCTAAAGATAATATTGGCACACCAACTTGCTTTGCAAAAAACATCTTCTAAGCATTTACTGTAGAATTTCAAACACTACGGGAAGGGAAGATACTCTGCATAACATTCCTGCCCATTCTTTTACTTTCCCTTCCCAGAAGAAAACTCATTCTATATCAAATGAGCTGTTATTTTCTATTATTGTCTATGTAATGCTAAATTCCATACCAGAAAGTCTAGGCCTACCAGTGACTTCTCATGTTTACAAGCTTTTGTTGTGTAAACCTTGTTCCTTGATTTAAATCTATTGGTTAAATAAAATGGGCTACAGCCAATTCCTGGAGGGATTAGAGGTACCTGGGGTTGAAGTGACCTGGCTGGAGGAGGAGAGATGGGGGGGGGGGGGGGGGGGAAAAAGAACAAGAGGAGAAGAAGAAGCTGCCTTAAGGGGAGATGGCCAGGAGAAACAGCAAGTGTCTGGGGTACACCGCTGGGGAGGTAGCCAGGCACACAGTTAAAAGAGTAGATTAGGGATTGCCCCCAGTAATTATCAAAGCCAAATGAAATAACCATAGTCTGAGTCTCATTTATTTGTAAGCTAGTCGGGGATAAGTTTGAATTGTTTGTACTACATTTTGGCGTACCCTGTGTTGTGCATAGAACCAAACTACCTGAGACAAGTTACCCGGTAGAGAGGCAAAGCCCTCCCCCAAAACGTAGCCTTGAAGCTACCGCGGCTTGGGACCAGCTAGTCTACAGTGCCTGGGAAGAAACTCAGGTTACTGTTCTCCCAAAGCTGCAGTCCTCTGCTTAGTGGAAAGCACAGCTTGTGCTGAGGGCCCTGGAGAAGAACAGCAACCTAGTTTGGGTCCACTAAGTCCCCCAGCCCGCAGTCTGGTGAGAGGTGTGGGCCCAACCAAGCATGGCAGGGAACTTGGGCCAGATGCCTGGTGATGAGGGCCTAAAGCCTACAGAAGCCGGCAAGTTGGAGAGGCCTGGTCAGGGCTGGCAAAGGGCGGAGCAAAGAGCCCTGAGCTCTCTGGGGCGGGGCTAACACAGCACAAAGTAGAAACTAAAATGCCCCAAGAGTCTAAACTGAGAAGGCATTGAGTTTAAAGAACAATGTGAGAAAGGGAAGCTAAGTGTAAAAATCATAGAGAGAAATGTTTGATTTAAATGCAGTGAAGTCCGTAGGGATACGTTTTGATTTTTTTTTTTTTAATCTATATTTGGGATGAAAGGAAGCACATAGACACGACACAATGCTTCTGGGCTCGATATGATCTTGCTTCACTTATCAGCATACAGATGGCTGGTTTTTCAATGATTACAGTTTTGTATGTCGTCTTTGGAAGAAATCAAAATAAGACAGACTTGGAGAAAGACTGAGACACTAGAAACATAAATTTGAGGCAATAAAACAGAGGATGAAAGAATCTTTAAATCAAAATAGAAAACTCTCAGAAAAATCCAATCTGGAACTTACAATAAGATCAAAAAACGTACTTCCAGATAGGAAGGTTCCACGGGGGCTTGAGAAATTAACATGGCATCCCGTAGAGATACAATATATTGAATTAAGAATCTAGATTCTGCTTACTGATGCTAACTTAAAGCAATGCCATACAATGGATTTTATGTTTCATTTTATAGAGTTTGGAGAATTGAAACATGTACACAGATTGATACATAATACAACTGATACTTGTTTGGCATTCCAATGGACTTAAGTTCTGGGGGACGATTCTGAGACTGCGTATTTATTAGAGATGATAGCTATCTTGGAGATACCTTTGCAGATTAAAACTGATGATGCTCAGACATATATGTCCATTTAAATACACCAATTTCGTGAACATTATGACATGAAGCCTATTCTGGATATAGTTCACAGTCTTACAGGTCAGGCCATTAGAAAACGACCAACAGGATTCTGAAGGAAATGTTCATAGAGCAGAAGGGGATATGGTATCTCCCAGGGATGGCTTAAAATGTGTCTTTTTGAAGTTAACTTTATTTAAGTAAATGAGAAAACTAGCACAACTGCTAAGATGCACAGGATTTTAGAAAGAACTGCTGAATTAGATCAGCCTGTACAAGTCCTATTTCCAAAATGGGAGATTTTACACTTGTTGTAACAGGAAAAGAAAAACTGTATCTTCCATACAAACAATTGAAAATAAGACCCCCTGAAGATCTTGGCTACAGACAAAAAGAGGGAGATTGGTAAAATCAACAAGACAGAACAGATGTTCAGGAGGGCAGCCCTGATAGGATTCACCCTCAGGGATGCTGAGATGCTGAGACCTGATATTCTGCCTCTCTGCTTGATCCTACCTCAACTGCAGCAAAGCTGTTTCCCCTAAAGACATTGTCAGAACAGCTAGCTCACTTGGTCCAGTCTTTCAGACTGTTCTAGTCAGAACTTCAGTTAAGCCCTAAACTTTCTCAGCTCACAGAGACTGGACAAGAAATGGTGCTAGCTTTTGTTTTACTTAACTATTTTCCCAGTTTCCTTTTGGGGCTGCTTAAGGCTTATTGTATATATAAGGGATGTGTGTCTCTTTTATCTGGGAACTGGATGATCTAAGTAGGGTAGAAACCACAGATTGGGATTAAAAATTATTTGTTTGTGTACACATGTGTGTGTGAGCAAGAAGACACCTTGGGTGCAGTTTCTTTAAAGTAGTCTTTTTTCTTTTAAACATAGGATTTCTCACTGGCTACATGTTTGCCAAGAAAGTTCAACTGATTGGCTGGTGAGCCTTGGAATTTGTCTGGCTTTGCTTCTGCAACACTGGAATCTCAAGCACAACTATGCTTTATAAAAGTGGGTTCTGGGGACTTGAACTCAGGTCCTTATGCTTGCTTGCAGTCACTTTACTGACAGCTATCTTCCAGCTCGTGTTGACAGGTTTTATGTGTGACTTTATTATTTTTCTTTAGAAATATTAGTTATTTTGCTTGTTACCCATGCTGCCTCTACTTTATTCATTTCATTAAAAAGTTTTATTGTGAATCCATCTTTTTTATACCTTAAATATTTTATTTTGATAGTTGAGAATTTTATTAAGATTTGTACACTCATTTTTAAGTGATGCAGGGGAATATTAAAAACATAAAACATAACACTTTACTTGAGAATAATATTAGGAAATAAATACATAGCACCTTGGGAAGCTGAACCAGGATCTTGAGGGAAATTTGCAACAGCTCTCTGCCCTGGTTCTAGAATATAAATATGTTCCACAAAATGATGGGCAAACTTGCTGTTAGCAAACATTGTGTGTGGTGGGGGGGCTTTTTAGTGAAGGAAATTATTGCTGACTGTGTGAGCTTACTTTTTAAGGAGTTGTTAGTGTATGGCTTTGTGAATAGTACTCCTAACCCTGTGTTGAGAAGTGTCCCTAAAGAACTCATCACAGCGACAGGAAGGATTTGTGACTGCCACGATGCCAGGAGCTCCCTTACAAATCTGTCTACAAGCTGCCCTCATTCAGCTGATGGATGCAGTGCCCAATCATTTCTCATTTGAATCTTGCTATTTTCAACTTCTGTCCCTGTATCTGTCTCCCCGAGCCTCCCAAAAAGAAAATGGAGCCCCTAGATCTAACTAATCGTAAGTGAACTGGGGAGAGCATTCTATGTGGCAGCTATTTCCTCTTAGCACCTTGGATATATTCATAGTATTCATTAGTCTCTTGGAGAATGTACCCTACAGAAAAAGTTCCAGGCAAACCATAACTCCCACCATCCTGAGTTATTGTTCTCAAATCACCATGTCTCAGAAAGTCTCTCTGAGCCTACATTTGATGAAACTACTTGCGCCCAATGCACAGAATTCAAACATCTCCAGCACAGGTGGGTGGTCTTTTAGTTGGGAGGTAATGAAGCACCACAGTCCAACATCATTAAACAAAGCAATAGCAGTGGTGCTTAAGTCTTGTTCCTTTTCACGGTGTTCCACAGGTTATAGTCACAAAGCCTCTTGTCAGCTGTGTGGAGATGAAGGATCTACAGATAGGAGCACTATTTTGTGAGCTTCATAAATATCATCACAGAATAGATGGTAAGTTCTAAGGCTTGCCCGAACAATGCCATGGTTACTGCAGGATAGTCATAAACACTTATCTGCTAAGATATCTATTTATTTGACAGGCATAGATTCTACTGTCAAGCTCATAAGACAGCAACTCTGGACTATGACAAAATACATTTATATCACAACTCCGACACTACCATAGTTATACATATAATTTTGAGCAGAATATGACTTATTTATAGTTATTTCACGGTCAATTAGGACAGTTACAATTATCTCAGATTTTTGTATTTTCATTTTGTATTTAAATGATTTAAAGTCTTACTGATATTTTTAAATGGAGTTTTATGGGTTCCCAAATCCCAACCCTGCCAACCATTTATGTCAAAACAACACTATTCTCCACATGCATATTCTATAGTTAATATCAATTAGGACCATGCAACCTAGCAAGGTAACACCTTTATCAAATGTTTTATATTTTTGCTATTTTGCTTCTAGTTAAGTTCTTCTGTAACTATCATAGTCACATCTTAATGCTAAAATAAAATAATGAAACACAGCTGTATAAAAACAATCATGGCACAAGGTAATTTGTGGAGCCCAGTGAATGGCATTTCCAGATGTTTCTAAGTCAAACTGTCTTGAGAAGAGCTTGATAAGATCTACCTTTAGAACTACCTAAAGATGCTACAGAAGTCCCACACCTGAACCCTAGTACTCGGTGGCCTACAAAAGTCTATACCAGTCATAATAACTAACATGCATGTTAGTCGCGAAAGTTACTACCAATGCAGTGGGTTCACATGTGCTAGGCAGACTTACATAGCACATTCCTGTCTCATGGAATGTTCAATGAACAGAGTTATTACAATTCTCCACTATGTCTTTGTCATTATTCCAGTCAAATTTTATATTTGATTCTAAAAAAGGATAAAACCTAGACTTTTTCCTTAACCTTGTCATTTATAATTGATTTCCTGTTTAAATAGCTCTTACTCTGCCTTTCTAAAGGAATTTAGATTTAATTTGCATCTCCTCTACACAGTCCCATTCCCATCTATCCACAAAATGAACCTATTTGTAGAGATATATAATTGGCTTATGGCTTCAGCAGGAGCCAATATGTTATTAAGTATCCATATTTCCAAAAGAAGATAAATTGGTATGTTAACAATGTTGTATGATATAAAAATTGGAGAGTCAAATCACTTCCTGTCTTGAATTCTTTCCTAAAGAAAAAGTCTTCAAAACTCATTATATTTCTAACACATCCATACTTGTTGCTATATTCAAATTTCTCCCTACGTTTTCTTTAACATGATGTTCTCTTGTTTAAGTGACCTTTGTCCCAAATCTCGAAGCTGGTGTATAATGAGCCGGAAACCTGTTGTCTGTGGAAACTGTGAAGAAGTAGCATGGGAGATTTTAATGAGAAAATAGCAGGAGAAAAAAAAAATAATGAGAGAATCCAATATTCATTTAGACTGAATTAAGAATAAATATTTACTTTCTGAACAGAGCAGGATCAAGTCTTTGCCTCCCTGGTACAGATGCTTCCCTTTAAATGTGCCTCTGTCAAGTTACAGGGAAATGCGAACAATAACTCTTTGTATTCTTCCGCCTCTCCTGGGCACCAAATGGAAAACTGAAGAAGCTGCCAAACATGACCATCAGCTCTGCTTCTCCACTCTGACATACGGACTCCATTCTTCTTAAAAGAAGCAAATGGGTCATGACTTCCTGCGAAGTCACCTGGTGATGACTTCAGCTGTGTGCACTGCAAGGTGCCGTGCAGTTGCTGCCGCCCGGTACACAGTCTGCCATGTCTACCAGCAGAGCAGTCACCGGTGGCCCACTGAATCAGCAGCATGCACCTGTGGCTTATGAAGCCTGTCTGTAGGATCACTGTGCAATTCTTCTTGCACTTAATGGTAAATCTACAGAGTCTTCTAGCCTTCTAAAAGGATGTTCAGAAGACAGAATGCTCAGAATATAACTTGACACTGGGAGATATTGACATATGTGTAACTGGTAGAAGTGATAAACATGAAGAAATTCATATTTGCAGGAGGGAGAATTTAGGTTTGTGTTAAAATGGTACATGAAATCATGCTTTTAGAAGCTCTTGGTGATATGTGCAAAAAGGTAAACATCTGTCATGTGAATATTAATTTCCTCCAAAGAGGAAAGAAGCCATCAATTATGTTTCAGACACAACCACTGTCTCAGCTGGATTATCCAGTGAGTAGCAGGAAGCTATCTGGGGTGGTAGCTGCCAACCTGATAGTGCAAAGGCAAGAAGGGAAAGTAAGCCTCTCCCTAGATCCCAGGAGAGCAAGAGCAGTCGGGGATCTTACATCTCACCATGTAAGACTGAGAGTATTGTTCTGTTCCCCTCTTGAGAAGCAGTTCATTAAGTATGAGAATAAGAAACTAACTCCACACCGTGTTATAAAAATATAATGGGGCACACAAGCAAGTAGAGGCACCAGGAGGGCCATGCCAAGGCACTCCCTGAGATCACCCCATGAGACAGACCCCGTATAAGGAGGTTTGTTTGGGGGAAAGGTGGGAAGTGAGGACCTGAAGAAGGGATCGAGGCAGACAGACAGAAACAGAGCCATAAGGGCAGACAGGGGACAGGGAAGGTTCAAAGTACAGAAAGAAAGACAGAGAGGCCAAAAATACATGGAAACACAGAAAGAGAAAAAGAAAGAAAGAGCTGAGATGGCAAAGAATCCTTTTGATAAGGCAGCTTGTGTGCCACCGCACCTGGCAGCAGGTAATGGCAGCAGGTGATGATGTAAGCTGTAAGCCCTTGTTACGTTGGGAGGAGTCTAGCAGAATGGCCTGTATGCCAACTTACTGACTTTTCATTTCTTTGGAATGTAAAAACAAACTTAAAGTGCCTTAACTAAATTTGACTTCTATCATTTTGTGAATGATAAATGTTCACACCTTTTAAGTCCATCACCTGGGTAGGTTGCCCTCATCACTGGTGGGATTGCGAAAGACTGTGTTGTTTGTTTCCTCTTTGGATGGGAAAACATGCTTCAAGAGCTGAAGTGAAGAGGTGTCCGCAATCAAATTATCCCTGTTTAAACCACGATACTGACTTTGTCTTCTACATGCACAGACAGGACATTTTGTTCACAACCTCACAGCCTTTCCTTTCTTTTCTGGGCTTTTGACTCAACCACCAAGACTCTCATCACGCCTGATATCCTCACAGTCTTCACTGCGAAGGATTCACAGAGCTTTCAGCCACTGTGATGGCTGTCAGTTTGGTTTAAGTTTTACATTAACGGGATGGTGAAAACTTCTCTGCCAGGCCTGTTCCTATCTAGAAGAAGCACTTAACCAGTGTATCTGATAATTTGTGATATGTACACTGATCCAGCAAGATGTGCTGTCATTTTTGCACATAGAAAAGTGTCCTGAAGTCAAGGCAGAATAGTCCTTTGCAGAATGGGATAGATTTGGACCCCCACTGTGGTTTTTCTCCCGTAACATCTCCACTGCAGTATTCATGAGCATAGAGCCAAAGTTTCTCTCACTTTCTCTCCACTTACCCATCAAGTTGGGAAATGATGAATGGCAGTTGCTCTTTTTGTCCTCTTTTGTTTCATTTGTTTTACTTTAACAATGTGTTTAAATGGAAATAACCTGACAAACAAACTACTTTTCATAGCAGAAATAATAGCATTTTTTCTGCAGAGTTCACAATCCCATTAGTCAAGATGCACAAGGTCCCACTTTTAAAAACAGAGGAACATCCAACAGAGATAAGTACAAGTGATGGCAACTCACAGGATAGAAAAGTAGGAAAAGTTAAAGGCAATTTATTCCTATAGATTTTAACTAACAAATCCCAGTTCTTATGCAAATAGAAGACAAGATGAGCACCCCACCCCCACCTCCACCCCCACCCCCACCCCCTCAGCAGACTATTGTCAGGTGATTAGAACTGTTAAGCAGAGTCCTGCCAGGGAAATTGCAAAGAAGGTTTAGGCATGTTTGTTTGTCACAGAGTCTGAAACGGAGATGTAAAACTGGAAAGAATGATAATGAACAGACTAAGAAAGGACAGACAGCCACCTGCTCTAGGTCTGGCCCTGCTCCATTCAGGGAAGCATCAACACGAACCCTTTACTCACTTCCTGGATAAAGATACTGGAGCTAGGCGAGGGCTCTGACCAAGGTCCCCTTCCACTCAGAAAGAAATAGTGTGACCATGTCTCTACACAGCAAAGAGCTGTAGTAGAAAACTCAGATGTATTAGTATCAGTGGCATCTCTCTTCTAACTCTTTGCTTTAGACTTTAGTTTTCCTACCAGCAAAATTACAAGTTTGGTAATTTCTATTTCTATCACTGCTAGAGATGGTGACAGGGCAAGAACTGGGCTTGAAGTTCATTGTAAAACATTCATACACAGTAATGGTGTGTCTTCTTTGTATATGAGTGACCATGGTAAAACATTGAGATATATAACTCTGGAAAAATGGACTACAAAGTTATTTCTGAATTCATAAATACTTTACCTTGAGACATCATCTTAATTAGCAAAGTGAAAAATAATATTACTATCAGGCTGGGGCTCCTGAAAACTATTTTAACGTTGAAACTTAGGCATTCATATTATTGTGAGAAACTGAAAGACCAAAATTAACAACAAAAAGAAACCATATTGTATCCATAAGGAAATATAACCTTATTAAAGATCTGTTAAACAAATTCAATGACAATGAAAGGTATCAAGCCATGAAAAAGAAATAGGGACCAGGAGATGCCTCAGTTGGTAAATGATTGCCTCTCTGACACAAAAAGCTGTGCTTACATCTCCAGAGTACAGGGATAGCAGCTTACTTTAAGGCATGGCTGGAGGAGGGGATGCTTGGACAGGCCTGCCAGCCCAGGTAATCTTCAGCATCTCAGTGCTGCAAAAGGATCACATAGTAAATATGCATATGAATCACTCGTGTCTTTGCTGGTGAGGCTTCGGAGTTCTTTGAACCTGATTTGGGGAGACAATATGAGTATTTTGTATATTTATCAGAAATAATTCTATCATTAATTGTCAACAAATGCTCTCCCCATCTCTTACTGTCTTTGTTCACTTGGCAATCATTAATAAAATTTCTACATGTCATAGACTGTGCCAAATGATTATTATTTTTTCTTCAGAGAGTAGCTTTATTGGGTTCAGGTGAAAACTATCTATTAGATTTAGCAAAAACACAACAAAAAAACAAAACAAAAAGAACAACCAAACAAAAAACCAAGAGCAACAACAAAAAACCTGCCAGTGATCTTTGAACTAGATCTCAGCTTATTGTGAAAGTGTTTTTCTTCATCTAGTTGCCTGAGGTTAGAATATAATCTGTCAAAAATAAAATACTTAAATTTTTTTGCTTAATGCATTCTAATGGTAATTACATTCCTGTTGACAAATTGATAACTTTTTACTGATTGATACTCTCTAGCCAAAAGTTGGTAAACTCTCAGTTGTCTTTGTGATTACAGAGTATCAATGGGAAGAGTTGAAGTGATAAGTAAGGTTGGTAAGCTTATCTATTTTTTTAAATTATGCATAAAATTTTATCTAGTAAATTTATTTCTAGAAATTTATGTTGCCAAAAATATGTATGTACTGTGGAATATCTATCACAGTATTATATACAATGGTGAATTATGAGAAACATGTCAAAATTGAATATACAAGTAAAAATTATGAAATTACTTGTAGACATTTCTATAATAATTAAAATGCTAATTTCTAGACTAAAACTTTAGAAGCCAATATTAACATCATCTTATAATTTCACATTATAAATATATTAAAATAAATTAAATCACTTTGTAAAAACATGTAATTGGAAATTATTTATGACAGATCAACTCTTACAGTTTTATAGGCGATTCATTTCTTCTCCTTTGAAATGACAAAGGAAAGTTGACTTCAGTCAAAATAGCACACAACCTATACTCGTAAGTCACACGTTTAATGTTATTTGTTTTCAGTAGGTTTTGAAAACCTTACTACTGTCACACTCAACTAAAAATAAGTTGACAACTCCTGACTAAATTCAGAGAAAAATAAATATTAGTCTTCTAAAATATACAGGACTCATCTCCCTAATGTGAACATAAAATTCTAATACTTCCAATGTTCTCCCTTGAAGATATGTTAGCTTCACTCTGAGCAAAGAACACCATTCCTTTGCGTTTCCCAAGGCCATTACACTGAGATTCATCAGATACCTATAACACTTGCTGAAATTACCCCTTAAATATTTCTATTTGGCCAGTACAAAGTGTCCTTCTTTATCTTTTTTGATAACTTTTGGTTGAAAGTTGATTTTATTCGATATTAGAATGGCTACTCCAGATTGTTTCTTGGGACCATTTGCTTGGAAAATTGTTTTCCAACCTTTTACTCTGAGGTAGTGTCTGTCTTTGTAACTGAAGTGTGATTCCTGTATGCAGCAAAATGCTGGGTCCTGTTTACATATCTAGTATCTTAGTCTATGGCTTTTTATTGGGGAATTGAGTCCACTTATGTTAAGAGATGCTAAGGAAAAGTGAATGTTGCTTCCTATTATTATTTATGTTATTTTTATATTTATTTGGCTATCTTCTTTTGGGTTTGTTGAAAGAAGATTACTTCCTTGTTTTTTCTAGGATATAGTTTCCCTTCTTGTGTTGGTGTTTTTCCATCTATTATCCTTTGTAGGGATGGATTTGTGTAAAGATATTGTGTAAATTTGGTTTTGTCATGGAATATCTTGTTTTCTCCATCTATGGTAATTGAGAGTTTTGCTGGATATAGTAGCCTGGGCTGCCATTCGTGTTCTCTTAGAGTCAGTAGGACATCTGCACAGAATCTTCTAGCTTTCATAGTCTCTGGTAAGAAGTCTGGTGTAATTCTGATAGGTCTGCCTTTATATGTTACTTGACCTTTTTCCCTTACTGCTTTTAATATTCTTTCTTTCTTTAGTGCATTTTGTGTTTTGATTATTATGTGATGGGAGGAATTTCTTTTCTGGTCCAGTCTATTTGGAGTTCTGTAGGCTTCCTGTATGTTCATGGGCATCTCTTTCTTTAGGTTAGGAAAGTTTTCTTCTATAATTTTGTTGAAGATATTTACTGGCCCTTTAAGTTGGAAATCTTCACTCTCTTCAATGCCTATTATCCTTAAGTTTCATCTTCTCATTGTGCCCTGGATTTCCTGAATGTTTTGTGTTATGAGCGTTTTGCATTTTGCACTTTCTTTGACAGTCAATGTTTTCTATTGTATCTTCTGCACCTGAGATTCTCTCTTCTATCTCTTGTATTCTGTTGGTGATGCTTGCATCTATGACTCCTGATCTCTTTCCTAGGTTTTCAATCTCCCAGGTTGTCTCCCTTTGTGATTTCTTTATTGTTTTTGTTTCCATTTTTAGATCCTGGATGGTTTTGTTCAATTCATTCACCTGTTTGGTTGTGTTTTCCTGTAATTCTTTAAGAGATTTTTGTGTTTCCTATTTAATGGCTTCTAGCTCTCTACCTATGTTCTACTGTATTTCCTTAAGAAAGTTATTTAAGTCTTTTTTAAACTTCTCTATCATCATCATGAGAAGTGATTTTAGATCTGAATCTTGCTTTTTCTGGTGTGATGGTGTGTCCAGGATTTATGATGGGAGAACTGGGTTCTGATGATGCCAGGCAACCTTGGTTTCTGTTGCTTATGTTCTTGTGCTTGTCTCCTGCTATCTGGTTATCTCTAGTGCTACCTGCCCTCCCTTTATCTGACTGGAACCTGTCCTTCCTGTGATCCTGGTTGTGTCAGAACTCCTCAGAAACCAGCTGTCTCTGGAATCCTGTGATTCTGAGATCCTGTGATTTTGAGATCCTGGGTGTGGCAGAGCTCCTGGGAGTCAAACTGCCTCTGTGACCTTGAGATCCTGGTGTGACCAAGCTCCTGGGATGTTGGGATCCTGTGATCCTGGGTGTGTTAGGGCACCTGGGAGTTGAGCTTCTTCTGGGTGTTGTGGGACTGGCTGAGGAGTTTGTGCCCAGGGTCTGCTCTGTGCACCCGTCCAGACCAGAAGGAACCTGTGTCATTGATCCAGCGGGGTTCCTGAGTCTCTGGATCCTGCTGGTCCCAGTTACTCCCGGTGTTGGGATAGATGTTGTGTCCTCCTCACCTCTGATCCTATGATGCTGGGCTTTTTAAAAAGCGTTTTGGTGTTTATTTTCCAGAACCTGTTTATCTCAAAGATGAATATCCCAAAGATGTTTATCCCAAAGAGAAGAAAGATCACCTCCCAAAATCATCATGGCCAAATTATTAAAGTAAGCAATTAATAAAAGCACATTATTAATGAGCTTTAATGAACATTATTAATGTTCATTTTATTTGTGAACATGTATTGATGCCCCCTAAGGTGGCATTCAAGAGGTCAGCATTGGACATGGAGAAGATAAGGTTTTTATAGCTCAGGTGTAGTGGGTTTCCAAATGGGGGATATGACAGGCAAATAGGTGGGGTTATAGAAGTTGAACATAACAAGTTGGTAATAACAAGGTAGTCAGTTATAATAACCTTTTGAAACAAAGGTAGGATTTCAAGATGGTTGTAACGACTTTTGAAACCAAGACATGGCTGTCATTTCCTGGAACAGCTAGTACAGAACCATTTGTAGATAAGGGTTACATGTTGGGCATAGCCCAATCCTTGAGCAACAGAGATCAATCATAAATAGGAATGAACCTAGTTTGTCTTTCTATAAGGTGGCTTTTAAGCTTAAGATAGAGGCATTATAGTTTATCAAAGCACAGGGGTGATAATAAGCAAGCATATGGCATGAAACAGCATATAGATTCATCATTAACACCCTAAAGTACAGAGGATTTATGTAGATGAACTGGAAAGGCATGCCAGGCAGAGGGGAAAGATGTGTGTTTCACAGATAAATCATGATCCCAGAAACTTATCTGTGTGACTAGATGTTAGGGAAGAAATGAAGAAAGCTCTTTAGGCAAGAAGTTGTTTTGGGACTGCCTTTGTGTCCTATTAGGTAACATTGCCTTTCAACCATGACAACAGAAACTAGCAAGGAATTGTAAGTATGATGATTCTAAAATGTATTAAGTTCATATTTAAAACGAGTTGAAGCTTCAGTTACTTGAAGAAGAGTAGTTTAAATTCTACATACATCATTCTGAAATGTGAACCCCAACACTTACCTGCTCTGATCTTTCTTCTTCCTTGCTCTTTACCCTCAACCCAGGCAAAAACCCATTCTGGTTGGAATTCACAACTGTCTTTCTAGCTGATGGTTCATTTAGTTCTTGTTTCTTTTTCAATCTATTATTCTTATAAGTGTCTAGAATCACCTTCTAGAATCATAAACAGAGCATGCCAATTGTCTGGTTTAAACATCCCTCCTTTTGATAAAATCCTAAATCTTTCTGCAAACCCAGGCAAGACATGGGGCTACTGATCTTTCCACTCCTCCCACTCCCTCTCTTCCTTCCCTTCCTTCATCCTTTCATGGAAAGCAGTTCACTGTAGCTCTAGGAAAGATGTCTTCTTGGTTTCTGGAGCTTTTGCAGAGTGTTGACAAGTTGTGACATTTGAGTTATAGATGCATCACTGTATCTCTACATCACTGCATGTCCACATCACTGTGTCTCTGCACCACTGTATCTCTGCATCACTGCATCACTGCCTCTGTATCACTGAATCTCTGCACCACTGTATTTCTACATTACTTTGTATCTATACTTCTACATCACTGCATCTTCCCACCACTGCATTTCCACACCACTGCATTTCTGTATCCCTTTCACACAGCTTTTGACCTGGGTGTATTTGTCTGTCTCCAAATACTCTCTTCTCTCTCTTTTCTTATTTTTTAAGTTATTTTTTATTTTTGAGATTATAATTACACTGTTTTCCCCTTCCCTTTCCCCCCTCTAAACCTTCCCATACATCCCTTCTTGTTCTCTTTCTAATTCATAACTTTTTTTCATTAGTCATTTTTACCAACAAATATTCTTAGATATACAAGTCCAACTTGCTCTGCGTGTACTTTACTTGTATCTATGTTTTGGGGGCTGAATATTTTGTATTGGATAGCCAATTGTTATGCTTGTTCCTGAGAAAGACTATTTCTACTGCTCTCAGCATTCCTTAGTTGCCTGTAGTGGGTTGAGATCTTGTGGGCTTTTAACATTCATGTTAGCATGTCTGTTGTTACCCTTATTCAACTCATGTTTAGGCAGTTGAGTTGATGAGACTTTATGTTTCTAACATTCCTAAACACACAGTCTTGTCTCTGTTCCTCTGGCTCTTCTAATCTTTCTGCCTTCTTTTTTGAAATGATACCTGAGCCTTAGGTGCAGGAGTTGAGGTGTAGTTATATCAGTAGGGACTGGGCTCTATAATTTGATTGGTTTTGATTTCCTGTAATGGTCTTTGTTGCAAAAAGAAGTTTCCTTAATGAAGGTGAGGACCACAATTATCTCTATGTATAAAGAAACATATTTAGTGTGTACTTAAGGATTATGCTGGTTTAGTAACGTGGCGGTTGTAGGTTCTTCCATGTCTTTCCTAACCCTAAGTAGCTGGCTAGATTTTCAATACCAGGAATGATTGTTTTCATGTTGAGCTAATTAAGTCTTTTTTCTTAAAGAGAAACTAACCACTGGCCCAGAAATTTTAGTATGATTTGATTTTAACTGATGATATGATTTGAGTTATATCTATATAGTATCTGTTTCCAAATAAGGTAGATTATATTCAGATACTGGCATTAGAATTTCATGTATTTTTTTCAGGGGCAAATTCAATGTCCATTGTCTCTTCCTACACTGTTTAAGCATAACCATGCAACTAAGAGACTGTGGGGGAATGCTGGCATGTGATTGGTGGGTTTATGTGTCTGTCTACCTTGCCCTTTTGCAGGTCACTTGCTCAGGAAGTAAGGAAGTTATGTTGAGAAGACATTCTGACTGCCCAATGTGAACTGAGACCTCCTGACAACAACTCTGACCCCAGCAGTAAGCCACCATGTTGACTGTCTGATTCTGGTTATATTGGTTCTCAGCTCTGGTTCTCAGCTATCCTGAGAAGTATTACAGTAATAATAGATGTGCCAGTATCTTGCTGGTGTGTTGACTTAGTGTTCTTATAGTTCGTACCGGGAATCATATAGTTGGGGGTCATGTGGTAGACCAATTTTTAGTTTTTTCAGAAGCCTTGCTACTTAGTGCTATAGTGGCTGCAGTACTTCACACTCTTACTACTAGTATCAAGAGCTCCCTTTGGTCTGCATCCTCACCATCACTTGTTGTTACTTATTTTCTTAAAGGATGTAGTTCTGTAGGATCTGAAAGGAAATCTCACTTCCATATCATATTAGATGATCCATTTTAGAGAGAGTTCCATGAGTTGCTGAAGAGACTATATATTCTTCACTATTGAGTAAGTTGTTCTGTAGATGTTGATGATGTCATTTAATTTCTCTGTTCAATTTTAATCAGGGATGACAAGTTTATTGGTGACGTTAGAAGCAGAAGTCACTGCTAGTATTATGTTGGGCTCAACCTGTGTCTTTATATCCAGTTGTATTTGTTTTGTGAAATTGGAGTGCCTGTGTTTGTTATGTATATGTTTAAAACTATAATGTTGTTTTGTCATGTTGGTTCTTTAGTCACTATGAAATGAGTTTCATTATTTGTGACTAATTTTGATTTTAAGTCTATTTTGTCTTGCCAAATATTGGAAAACTACCTGCTTCCATTTTCTTGGAATTCCTTTTTCTATAGTTTCATCCTAAGGTCAAAACTATCTTTAATGGTAAGGTACATTTCTTAGAAGCAACAGATAGGTGGATTATGTTTTCTAATCCATCCACTAGTCTGTGTTTTTGGAATAAAGAACTAAGATCTACTAGTTATAGATTGTTTAGTATTCAAACAAAAACATCTTAGGTATCATTTAAGCTAACCTATCCACAGTTACATATGAAAATATATGATGACCTCCAAAGACCCCTATAAAGAAAGAATATTCTTGGTAGATTGGCAAAAGAAGACCTACCAATAAGTACCAAGAACCTAATCACAGATACATACAAAAATGTGAACTGGACTCAAAAGCATGCTGAGCAAAGGAAGCCAGACACAAAAGAGCATATAGTATATAGTTCTGTTTATATAAAACTATAAAAATATACCTGTATATTTTATGAGGTCCTTCTAGCCCAGGTCCTCTGAGAGCCACTCTCACCTGGAATCAGAGAAGCCTCTGTTTTCAGTGAAAGGCAGTGAATTCAGAAACTTATAACCACCCAAGAAGCTGAGTGACTTTTGAAGACTCACTTCTAAACAAGACATTTTAGCACCTGGGCTAAAGCTCAGGGAACATTGCATGAGAAGCTGAAATCAGGAGTCTTCATTGCTTGCTACTTTATTCACAGGGACATGGCCTCTCAACTAAACCTCACTCTAATAAGTCACACATTGGCCAGTCCACCTTTCTACCCAAGAATTTGTTGAGCTCCCACCCCTGCGTTCAGAACACTATGCTCAGAGACATACCAGCTGAATTAGCCAGAAATTTCTAGATAAACAAAACCAACAAGATGAACATATGCATTATGAAAAGGGATAATGATGAGCTTGGCTTCCTCAACAAGAGCTGAGTAGTTCAGCAGCAGCCATCTGCAGCCTGGAGGTGTGGGGAGCCTGGAAGTTGCTCACTCTACAAAGCCAGATGTCTCAGCAGCCCCAGTGTGACATTGAAGGCCTGGAGGATTCCTGGAGAGTCATGAGTCTTTCATTCAGATAAGAAAGTAAAAAAGGAGAGATTCTGATGTCCATGAAGAATTAGAACAGAAGAGTCTGCAACAGAACAGATGTACTTACCAATAGAGAATAAAGCCCCTGGGCAAGGCAACAAGCATGGCTATTCCTCAGATCTCCTGCTATCGGATGGTGCTGCGCACACTCAGGGAGACTCTTCCCCAGCATGTAATTCTTCCTGGAATGTCCTTATACTCACCCAGAATCATATCTTTCAGTTGATTGCAGTTTTCCAAGCAACATTAGCTATTACCTGTTTCAGGCACTGTAAACTGTCTTCTTTGACTCCTTCACAGTAGCAGCTCCATTAGCCTCACCTGGTCAACTCCTTTTTTGACTTTGTCCACAGGACAAAGAAAAAATCTTGCTCTATTATCTTGTGTCCAATGATATGTAATATATTCCTAAGACTTTATTATAGCCCCCATGTAATGCTGTCTGGTTTGATAATTGTTTAAATATATATTTCAAGGTAATTTATGTGGGATTTCTGAGTGGTGTTAATATAAAAATCAATTGTCCCATAGTACATGGCACTCAGAGGACTCTCCACCAATTTTTAACTGATGATGATCCTTCAGTCTTGGGATAGCAGCTTGTCTTTGGTTGGGTCCCTAGAAATTGAATCTGAGGTAAGCATTTAAAGACAAATAGTTTATGCAGGACATGAGCCCTGGAAATGCTGATACAGATGTTCAGAAGTCAGTCAGACAAGAAGAGAAAAGACACGAGGACCAGGAATGTTCCTGACAAAGGCTATGCAGATCAGAGCTTAGTCCCAATGGACATGAATACACCTTTGTGTTGTACAATCCAGGAAAAGCTGATCGTTGGGTCCAAGAACTATCTCAGCTGGACTTCAAAGCAAATGGAACGTGGTCTAGTAGCCAAAGGAAGTGTTTGTGGTAAATAGTAGGTGCCTCTGCCAATTGCATGGTTGTTCAGAAGAGGAGGGGAACAAAAAGAGTGTGTCAGGGCACTAGGAATGTATTCTTCATAATCAGTGGAAGGCTTTATCCTGGCAATGTTTATTTTGTGTCAACCATAGGATTCAGTTCCATTACATTCAAACATGACTAAAATATGTGTTATGCTACTGGAGACAAAAGGGCCTACTTCTATTAACCACAGATGGAACAGGCAAGAAGAGACCAAAAAGTGATTCCATTCAAGTCCAGGTTGGTGTACTGTGTGTTGTTGAGTCACTTACAAACACTCAAGCATGAGTGACAACTCACAAAACTTCCATTACTGAAGTCCTCTGGATGGCTGCCAGGCAATGACATCACCCTTTCTCCTAGCAATATTTTACTGCTAACATAACTCTGACCTTGTAATTTTCATGAGCTTCCTGTGGCTTATAAGCCACTCCTTCCTCCCTCAGAACATGGTGGAATGCCTCAATGAAGGAGAAAACACAACACATTTCTAGCTTGCTGGGGATGTAGCTCTGTTAATTCTTCGAGAATAGAAAATCAGAAAAGCAGAATGGAAAATGAGAACAGCCCAGTGTTCATTCCCATTTAGTCGAGTCTGATGAAAGCCTGATGTTGTTGGGCCTAGGAACTCATAGTTACTACAATGAAATAGCCCTCACACTGGATGGCTCACACCCACTAGCCAAGTGGACTGGATGTGCACTGGAGTCTGAGGAAGCAGCAGGAGTATATGGATGCCAGTCAACAAGGTCTTACTATTGCTCCCCGAGTTCTGTAAAAATCCCACATCACTGTTTTATTAATACATGCCAAATATATAATATAATCTTATATTCAAATTAAACTAATATTTGAAGTGAAGTAAAAAGTCATAGGAATGGGAGTCAGCCCAGAGACTCTGCAAAGAAGTGAAGTGAGAAAGACAGGTATATTTTTGTGCTTCAGCCATAAAGTGAGCAAGTGGTCTGTTTCGTACTATGATTATAAAACCATTTGCCACCTCTAATAAGAGGACTCTTCTTCCATAAAATATTAACTAAATATATCAGGATAATATCATAGAACTGTCTTATTTTCTCCACAAAAAGTCAGCTAGTAACCGTGGTGAAGATCTTTAATGTGATGGGATCCCAAATCTTCCTCCAAGCCCATAGTCACTTGGCCTTGAATTAAACAGCACATTTCTCCTATTCTCGCTAGGTGATTTGAGGCTAAGTGCTTCTCCCTATAAACATGTTAATTTTCTAGGCATTTTTTTTTCTTGGCTCTCTGAATGCTTCTCAACTGAATGCACTGCAGTTGTACAAGCAGTTTTACCATAATGGTGGTAGCCTTGGGAAAAAAATGTCAAAGAGGAAAAACCTAAATTTAAGTTGGGGACATAATATGGAAACCCCCAACCTCTTTAGACTATGGGATTTCTTGTGCCAAGTGACAGAAAAGCATCCTCTGTCTATGAGATGGGGACTTCCAGTATGAGTGATGTCTGTATGGTAAATGTATTTGAGGCTGCCCAGAGTCCACAATTCAGATTCAACAGCAGGTTGCAAGTGAGGAAGATCTGCTGCTGCTCTTCCTCCTCCTCCTCCTCTGCTCCTCTCCCTTTCCTCCCCCACCTCCTCCTTACTTATGTTCCCTTCTATGTTACATCCTTACATAAACATTTGTGCATTTTTGCTGAGCTTCGTCTTGAAACTTGCCGTGAAACTTGCTTAATGAATTCAGTAGCTGGTCCACCATGCATCTAGGTTATTATCTCTTCCTGTCCAGGGGCAGCGGCCACTTTCTACCTAAATACCTACCCTAAATTGTTTTTCTAAGGAAAAGAAGCAATCCAGAGTGGAGAGAGGAGATCTTTATCTCAGGGCATTATTTCAAACATGATGCTGTTTCTTACTGACCCCTCAAGTTAAAATGAGAGCAAGAAAGAGCACCAAGATAACAGAAGACCAAGATGCTTTAGAAGGATTCTGCCTTTGCAGCCTTCCTCACTAGCAGCGTTGTGTAGAAAATCCATAGTTGGTCTTTTGGAAATTTCCTAAGGGCCACATCCACAAGCACATACTCTTTGTTGATTAGCATCTCCTAAAGGGTGCATCAAACTCTGTTGATCTTAGTCAGCAAAATCCCTTTAGTTTTCAAGATCTTAACAATCTTCATACTCTTCAGTAAGTTTTGAAGGTAGGTGAGGACTTGAGAACACAGGTTTTATTAGCTACAGTCTGAACGCAAGCTGGAAGTGAATCTCTGCCCTTGACTCCCTTCGGGCATGTCTAGATTTTGCTTTATGTTAGCATACAACAGATTTTCTGAATAAGTGAATGAGTTCATAAGTTGAATCAAATATTCAGATATAAATATTGGAATGCTTTCAGGCAAGTTATTAGTATTATAGCAAGAACAAATATTTAAATATATGTTACATACTGAATTATTATATGGATCATGTTCTTTTCATTACCACCTATAACACCAATGTTTATTTACGGTGTATCTATGTAAATACAGCAAAGGAAAATAATCAAAAGAGAAACATACCAATATACATCATAAAATTGGTTCTGCAAGGTGAAACTCATTTTATCTGGGGGAAAACTTCAGTTGTGAGTGCTTTTAACAACCTCACACAAAGTCACCTTTCAGCTTAACTAAACTACCAAGCACATGGCCACATTTGACTTCATGTCATTTTTTTTCCAATTGTTTTCTTCTTCTTTATGTGCATTTGTGTTTTAGCTGTGTGTATGTCTGTGTGAGGATGTTGGATCCCGGAACTGGAGTTGCAGACAGTTGTAAGCTGCCATATAGATGCTGGGAATTGAACCTTGGTTCTTTGGAGGAGCAGCCAGTGCTCTTAACAGCTGAGCCACCTCTCTAGCCTTACCATGTCATTTTTTTTAAAAAAAATTAAATCAAATATAACTTTTCTGTTTCATATTTCTATCACATTTGAATTTTATACAATGAAAATACTTATAGTTTCTTAAAAATTAATAGCAATTTTAAACCAAACTGCAGGGGACAGAGCTGTATTCCCTTTTTTTCTGGACTCTATTACTAACAAGAAAGAGGGGTACCTGCCATTGCTCCTGTCTCCTATGGATTCTCAACTGCCTGGCTATTGGGAGTTGTCAGAGTTAAGGCCAAAGAAACCCAATGTCAACTTAGGTGCTGGTGGGTTGGGAAAGCACATGTTCCTATTTATTGCTGTCAGCCCCAGGCCCTATCAACTCGTTTTAATGAATCGCCACTGCTTTTACTTTTGCCATCAGCCATGACCTTCACCATCTTGAAACACATGGTCTCTCATAAACGATAGCCTGCGACATATAAACTCGAGAAGGATTCTATCACAGCTCAAACTACAATATCTATCACTAAAACAAACGGTTCATTCTAGCTGAAGAGACACTCGTATATATCACGAAACCAACCTTCCATATTTTGAAATTTACTGCCCCGTGTTGGCTGATTTTTTTTTTTAAAGGAGGCCAGGCAACCTTGCTCACTTAATACTTTTGATAAACTTCTGCTGACAAGGAGTGTGATTAATGATAGTTAAAAGAATTGAATCAAGACTGGGAGAGACAGAGCCAAAAACTGTGGACTGCTGGTCTGGTAGAAACTAACGTCTCTACAGAAATATATGATGGACCCTCCTTATTTTTACCATGCCAAGTAATTACTTGCACAGACCTGTTGTAATAATTCCTATTACAGCCAAAACGGAAAAGTCAGTAACTCACCGCCCTGGGACAAGGTGAAGGCAAGGCCAGAGTAGCACAGATCAATATTTCATTTACTCACTGACGTTAGCTTCTATCCCTGTATCAAATTCTTTTACAGAAAGCCATGAAAGAAATGAGGTTTGCTGCAAAACACCAATACAGGGGCCTTGCTTCCTTGGGGTGCTTATGAAGGAAGCTGAGCAACAAAGCCTTTCAGGAAAACAATATGCACTCAAGGTCACTCATTACTTGCTACTGTTGGAAAATAAAGTGCCATTAGCCTGATATGGGAATGTACATCAATCAACTGCACACCAGAAAAAGTACATTTTCAACTTGGTGGCGCTGCTGAGGATGAATGAGCCATTTGAACATCGTCGACACAATTTGACAATTGTGAGATTTTTTTTCTGTTGACAGGGAATCATTTGTTAAAAAAATAATAATCTCATTAACATTTATTTCTGATTGCCTCTCACCTTAGTCAGTAAATAAATAAATAAATAAATGGGAAGAGGGAAAAAGACCACAATAACAGTTCCTGGGCACCAAGAAGTTCTAGTCTAGTTCTGATCCCTAAAGAGAAATGGTGTTGGTTTGACTATAAAATGCCCCACAAAACAACAACAAATGAAATACATCTTATTTCTCACCAGGTCTCCCTTTAGAAAGTTGAAAATGTACCTTTATCATCTTCAATTTTCCATGATGCTTTCTAGGTAAAAGGCTTGGTATTAGCCAATTTTAGATTCTGTGCAAATGTAACTGAAGTAACTCATCCTCCACTCAGAATTCCTGCAGTGTCAACCCCAAATCAGATATAAACAGTGCTAACACTCATGAAATTTATATTGGATGAAAACCATGACTATTTCTTTGGTTTCACACATACTGTCCCATGCTGCCACAGACCCACCTTGCACATTGCCTTCATATTTTATGAGATTGTAGGCATGGAGGACATTTGCACTGGGCCTCACACAAGGATGTATGTTGTTCAGTGATGACTCCAAGAAACTCACTTGCTTTTCTCACATCTCTTTATAACTCTATTTCCTCACGATTCCGGGGAGGAAGGCATTGGAGACAGACGAATGGACTTGCTAAATACAAGCTACTGGCCGTCATATCTGGTCACCTTGAATGCTTCTCACAGTTTGCTTTCTGACTGAAATAAATCCCAGCTCTCTTCCCTGGAGCTTCAAAGCCACTTTCTAGCAGACCTTTCTGTCCTCAGTGCCATGGAATGAAGTTCAGATCAAGGGTGGGAAGTCCTTGGCCGTCAGTCCAGTGTCAGATCTGGTCTCATCTAAAGAAAGCAAAGGTCAGCTGGACCCAGCATTGATCCAGGTCAGCAGGATTTGCAGCCTTGCTGGTCGACCGTTCAGAAGTATTTTCATACATTCCATGGCTGCAGAGTTTCCCAAGATTCTTCACCCCTCCTCCATTCCACCCCTTAAAACTTGGACCCCAGGAGTATTTCAAGGGAAATTCAATCCATATGTGCCTGATTCGTGTTCACTTAACTCATTGACATGTTGTTTTCCAGGAGCTGATTGATGTACAAGGAGTCTCCTGACCTCTTTTCCTGAACCTTGCGGTACTGCCTTTCTTTGAGCTGGAAAATTGCCTTTTACTTGGGGTAAGTAGCGCTTTTCAGAGTTGAAAGTTTGGAGCTCAGCTTGATACACAGTTCCCAAATCTGTGTGGGATTCAAGGTTTGACGAATGTGGCCTCGATATATAAAGTCTTTTCTCACCTCCTTTCTTCTTCTTCTTTTCATATGGAACACCCGTAGCTAGAGAAAAAAAGAACACAAAAGCCATGCTTACTTTCAGGGCATCCAAGCAGGTATCTTTGGAAGTTGGAGTATCACTTGGATGGTTTAAGACATGCCAGTCCATCTGTTCTCTTTAACCACCCTTCCCCTGCCTTGATTTCTTTCATGTGCTCCCAACCCGAAGAACTTCCTTTGCCAAGTTTTAAATGTGCAGTAAAGGCAGCAGCTGACTTTAAACCCTGCTTTGATTCTGTTGGGCAACATCTCAGCTTGGGTTAGGTTCCCTGGCAGAGTATTTCAGTAGACTTTCATAACGCTGCCCCTTGGAATATATCCTAAATTATACCACTAAATAGACAGGTTATAAAGACAAGTTACTCCGTCCAATCACTTCTGCTGAGTGAAGAGGCATCTGATCCCGGCTGTGCCATGGAGAGCTGATAGTTGGTCAAGAATAGCTAGAATAACAGCATGAGATGATAGTCTTAGCTCCTCTTCTAAATCTCTGGGTACAAAAGCAGGAATAGAGTCTACAAAATCTAAGACAGCCTGTAACAGTTTGTAAGGCTGTCTCAATACTGGCTATTCCTTTAAACACCAATTTTCTATTTGTGATTCTCTCAGTTATTCATATTTCTGTAGGCATTGGAGTTTTCCCTTCTTCCAGCCACCCCACTGTCCTTCCTTCAAATTCAAGAAGCAGACTCCTTGATGGAGTAGACATTCCTCTTGAGGTCAAGGCACTTGGACCTCTGCTGTGTGTAGTTCAAGTTTCAGCCAAAGGCCAGAATCAATACCACAAATCACTGCCAACTGGACGAGAGAACTTTTGTCTCTCTACCCTCTCTTGGAGATTCTGTTTCTAGTGCTTAGCAATTTCATTAAGTAGGACTCATTAGTCAGTGTCTCCTTAAGAGGCTTGTACTCCTGAGCGCAATTTTTGGTGTCAGACAGACCTGAGAGCTACACTGTCACCTAAGGAATGACATAGCACCTCAGGAGTGGCAGAGTGTTTGTTGCAGAAGTGCTTCCGGACAAACAGCCTCAATATTCAAAAGCTGTCTGCAACAAAAAAGGATCAAAGGCATTCTGGAGGAAGCATCTATCTCCGCCAAGTGCATCAGCTACATGAATCTATAAGAACACAATATCAAAGCCTTTCAGTAGACATGCAGCTTGTCATAAAGTTATCTTTTGTAGAAAAGAATGTTGCCATTCACAGAGACATGAGTTGCTTTAGATGACAATATGTATCTTCAATTCCCCCAACTAGATCAAAATGGACCTAAGGCACAAAGACTGGCTGAAAGTTTAAGTTCAGAACCTTCCTAGTGTGTAACAGAGTAGATGGGGTTTTTATCTGGGTTGAAAGAGTAAATGGGGATTATTTATCTTTTCCAGTTTCTCAATAGGCTATTTGGGTTTTGTGTCTGCACAATGCACTCACTTTGATAATGAAAAACCCAGGATGTGATTTCTGCCCTCAAGTTTTTGATTTAATTAATTGAATGATTTCATCAGACTTATTTGGATGTCCTGGTTATTACAGTCTATACAGAGATATAAAACCTATGGGTCACACTGGAAAACTAGAACCAACCAACTTATCCAACTCAGGATCTAGTAGATGAAATACAGCAAACAGGGCACTGTTCAACCTCATAAGGTGTCTCCTGTGAAGGGTGACCATGCTGAGATCACTGTAGCAGCATTTTAAAAAGAATGAACTAGACTGAGAAGAATAGAGATCAATTTCCAAAGCATTCTGTTCAGAGACATTTTCAGAACATGCTATTATTTTAATTAATGCACACTGGAAAGCAATATTAAGTGTATGTGTAGATGTGTGTGCATATGTGCATGCTTGCAAAAATCTCCAGAAATATTTAAACTATTGCTGTGTTTCAGTACATCTCCATGCCCAATAATCCTGTGCAAAGAACACACAACTCATTTATAATATTTACAAATGGCACACTTAGATTGGGCAGATATAGCACTATACTACTCTGTTCCCCAGCTATGAAATCCCTTGCTACTTGCGGTTGTTAACTCCCTTGCTACTCCAAGCCACATGCTATTGCTCTATCTTCCTTCCACCTCTTCTTTTTTCATCCTCCTTTCTCTCCTCTTCTCCTCATCTCCCCTCCTCCTACCTCTCTCCCCCTCTCTAAAACTCCATCCCTACCTTTTCCTTCCACTGCCCAATCACAGGCCCAATCTCACCTTTATTTGACCAGTTGAAATGGGGAGTCGGTTCACAAGGAATCACCTGAGTCCATGATCCACATCTCCTCTGGGGGTAGGATTAACCTCAAAATACAAACAGCACCAAGGCAACCTACAACAACTGTCACTGTGATGTAATTTGTAGGGAAGAACCAGGAGTGGGTAGGTCTCACCTGTGTGTTGATCTCACCAGTTCCGAATCAGTTTGTGTAACAAGCATGAACAAAGTGTCTACTAGGAGCCTAGAGAATGACTTAGGGGATACAACTAAGATGGTTTACATTCTATGAGTTAAAGAATGAACAGACAGTGGAAAGAACCTTCCAGGTAGCACAAAACCCATGCCAAAAGTATTCCCCAAACAGGCAATCTATTTATCAGTCCCCTGGCTTAGAAATTCCACGTCTCACCAGTCAATCCCAGAGCTTACACAACATCTCTGTTTTGTGTGCATTTTGGTCCATTCTTTGCTTTTTAGCATGAATATTCTTGATATTGATAGCTGGAAGCTAGAAAAAGGATCTATTTGATTCTCTTCAGGGTCACATTCTTTCCCTGCAAACAAGATTGCTTAAAATGTCTGTCCTTTGTTTGACATGCTGTCAAATGTACACTCATAGTGCTAATAACCTCTCATAACAACATCCTGCATTACCAAACATCTTCTATACATTCCTTTGTGGCCACAAACAGGAGTTTTCACTTACTTCTAACAGAAGAATAGAGAAATGTGCCAGGCACTATTTATTTAATAGACACATGAATTAAGGCCCAGTGATGTAAGGATCTTTACAAAGACTTAACGGCTAAGAGCTGCTAGCCACAGAATTAGAAGTTCAAAACTGAGGCTCATCCATTATGCTCTACTTATGTATTTAATTCAAGAATCCTATAGCAATAATTAATTTGACTATATTATAAAAGTACTGAAAGCTGAGATAAACACAACTCTAAATAAGGCTTACAAAGTTGTAAACTTCTGTGCTTTAAGTCAAATTGTGTGAAACAACTAAATTGGAGCTGTGCATGCTCCACATGTAGGATCCGTGGCTTCTTGGTGCTCACCATTGAGATTTCAGTTCATGAAGGCAGTCAGGACAACAGTAAAGACAGTTCTTACAGCTTTTCCCTGCACTCCTGTGCCCCCTATTTGATAGGCTGCCAAGGTGGTGAACACTGCCAAGTCAAACAGTATGCAGCATCTCCCTGAGGTTCCGCAGGGAGCTGAGGAATTCCATACTTGGAAAACAGGGGGGAAATAGAAATGACAGGACTGTGGTCTTCTTTGAAGAGTGCAGATGAAGATGGTGTTAAGCTTATTCTTTTGGAGTTTCTGATGTTAAACTAGTTTGTTGAACAGTCCGCCCCTTCTCTTTCTGCTTTCTGGCCCAGTTATCTGCATTAGCATCAATTAGCATAGACACCCTAAAACGAGAAAGGCTAGAAAGACCATGAGCCTTTGTGTCTTCTTCAGTAAAGTTAAAATATATATGTATCTCTGAGTGGTGGTCATACTGTATCTATTGAGGCAAGCACACAGACTATACTGGGTCCTGACTTTTGACCCAGAGGGTTAAAGATGTGCATTGCTGCCTACTTCCACCCCAGCTTTACATGAGTTCTGAAGATCCCAACTCAAGTCCTCATGCTTGTGTGGCAAATGCTTTACTGAGCCATTTCCCCAGCCCTCTCTGCCCCTTAAAGGTGAATGCTATGGGTGAGCATCATAGAAACCAATACCAGTTCCAAGAGCAACACTGCTTATCTGAGAAAAAAAAATCCAAGGCCTCTCATTACAACTGATCTGTAAGGGTTTCCTTCCTTTGATTTTACTGCTAGGAAGATTATATTAATGAATTTAATGTGCTGTTGCTTCTTAAAAAATGATTGAAAGTTTAGTCAAAGAGTTTGTATTTGAATTTTTTGACCTGTATTTGAATGTTCTCTACCAGAATGCTTCCTTTTTTCTTTTTAAGCTATAGAATTCCTTCTTGACCTCACTCTGTAAGCTCACCTAGTGGTCTAAGTCTTCTCATTCTGGAAAAAATCGGCAAGCCCTGTGCAAATATTCATGCTTCTACAGACATGTGAGGCAGTTTAGCAACACAGATGCACTTTCATCTAGTTAAACAGCAACCCAAAGCCAACACATTTATAAATTTTGTCACTGATGTTTTGTTTTCTTCTTACAAAAGCATGATTTATATTAATGTTCTTAGTGAAAATTGTCTAGTTAAAAAGCACGACTTTTCACCACAAACATTAAGGCATATTTTTTAAGTATCCTGAAATCTTGTGTAATCAGATCAGGATGGTTGGTATTTAACATTAAATTACATAACAGGACAGGCTAGATGCTTGCTGAATGCCTTCCTTTGCTTGGATGAACCTGCAGCTCTGCTTTCCTCCTTCTAAGGCCACATGATGCCATAAGGACAAGAGCAGAGATGCTGTGTCACTGTCTCTGTCTGAGTGGCACCTTTTCTAGGCTGTGGCCCCCTGTGCATGTGGGACTATGATGTGATGTTTAGGGACAGAACCCACTGAGATTGATTCTGCCAGCCTCGGTCCTTGGATGAAATCACAGAACCCAAGCAGCTCACACCACATCAGCCCATGTAGCTTAGGCTATTCTCCTACATCAGCTCACCAGGTGCTGGGATTGAGTATCCACCACCACATGGGGTTTGAGAAATAAATTTGCTTGTATTTAACTTCTGAGATTTGATTGTTGTAACAGTTAATTACCCAGATTAATAGCACCCATTTGTGATCAGCATCTGGATATGTCTTCTTTTAATTTAGTGTTACAGATGTTTGATATCTAACTTTAAGAAAAGTGAAATGTGGTAAAAAGCTTCTAAATTCCCTAAAGCATTTTTAACAAGGAAACAAATAGAAATTAAAAAAAATAAATATTGATCATAATTAATTATTTACAAATAAATGCTGTAAGCACTGTGACTCAATTTTCCTATCAAAATAGTGAGAGGACACTAATTTATTTCTATCAAATCATTTTAAAAATGTCATAATCTATTGTGATGGCTAATCTTGGTTGTTGACTTGACTACATTTGCAATCAACTCAAACATCTGGGTAGACCTTTATGGGATTTTCTTGATTGGATCATTTGAGGTGAGAAGATGAACCCTAAATCTGGGCCATGCCTTCTGGTAGCAGCCCACAGCAAAGGGCATGAAAGAAGGAAGCTCTTGCTGTTTGCCTGTTTTCGCTCATTCTAACTGGCAAGTTCATCTACTCTGCTATTGAGGTGTTCCTTCACAAGTATTAGAATCTACTTTGGGATTCTAACACACACTGAAAACCAGCTTTCTAGGAATTCTCTGGACTCCAGCACCATATATGGACTGAAACATCCAGCCTGGTGTACTGACAATTACCAGATTCTTGGCCTCTCTCCATTATGAGATAGCACTTGTTTCACTAACCAGACCAATGTCTGTAAGCTGCTCTAATCAATCCCCTTTTAATATGTATGTATTTTTTCATCCTGTCAGGTATGTTCCTTTAGTGAACTCTGACTAACACACCTGAGGGGGTCAACATGGCAAAAGGAGGACTTTGATACCTGCTGAATAAATCCCACTTGTAATGTCTGGAGATGCTCTTAACAATGTTTATCAAGGTCATTAAAACACTCAGCTCTTTGCACACAACTTTTTATATGGATTCTTGTTACAAGAAGAATGTTTATCTTGGTGTTTTCTTTTAAATTTCATCTGATTTTTTTTTTTTTTTGTGCTGCTGAGAAAATTCCCATACCTATACCTGCAAAGCAAGTGCTCTACCCTTGTGCCACATCCACAGTCATCAGTCTTGACTATTTCTGAGAAGGGCAAACTTCAACCTAGCAGATTTGACCTATCTGCTACCTGTTTTGATGACATTTTATTGAAAGGGAGCCATATTTATGTACCACCTGTGATTATATCTGTCATAGGAGAAATGAATGGCTTGGACAGGAACCTTCAGGAACACAAAAGACAAAAATGATTTGCATTTGGTTTCTTTAAACAAAACTTTCTTTTAAAGCAACATAGCAAAGGTACATATCTTCAGGGTACAATCTGGCATCTTGATACGTCTCTACAGTGAAGTTATTTCTCCTGTCTCTATATCTATTGAATATCTCTGTCACTCTCTATATCTTTCCTCGTCTCTAATAACACCACTTCTTGGAGATGAAGTTTTTAAATGTGTTTTACTACATTGAATTATGTAGTGTGTGTGCATCATGCTGTGACACGTGTGTATAAATCAAAGGGCATCTTGTAATAGTCAGCTCTCTCCTTCCACCATGTAATCTCAGGAGTAAAACTCAAGTCTTCTGCTTGGTGATAAGCACCTTTAGCCACTGAGCCATCTGACCAGCACCTGCTCAACTTTAAAACTTTCACATATGAGTGATAACATGAAAGTTTTATGTTTGTGTGCATCTGGCACTTTATTAAAAAAAAAAACTTTTTGCCATGTTCTTTTTATATCAATCCTTAATATACAATAATAAAATATTAAATGTACTGAATGTCTAATAAAGTAGCAAAGTTTATGTTATAGTCTTATAATCAACTATCATAGAAATATTGAATACTTTTAGTATTACAATATTAAAATATTACAGTATTACAATAGTATTGAGCTATTTAGAGATAGTGGAACATGTTGCTTATATAATACTAAGTGTGAAAAGGCAGAATTCAAAATGGCTTATGTAATTCGTATTTGATTTAAAAATACTCTCACGCAAATACACAAATAGATGAATGAAGCTAGACACCAAATGTTAGTGGTGATGATTTGTAGGGTACAATTGCTATTGGTACTTTTGTTCTCCATACTTGGTTATGTTTTTAAATGTTCTAAGTGGTGTTTTTATCATTGGATAAATATTAATTTTATTTTAATGCCTGAAGGAATGAATTAAGTGGTGTAATTACTATGTCACAGAATTCTTTCTCATATTCTCATTTAACTAATAGCAGGGCATGAAATGCACACTCAAGGAGGTTGCATACATGGCTGGGAATTGAGCTGACAATCACCAGCACTTCCATATGTTCAGCCTTAGAGCCGAGCCCCGGTGACATAATATCCAACTGACAGTGTGTTAATCATTTTCTACCTGTTCTCAAAAAAGAATTTGAGAATTTGATTTTCAAATTACAGAATTTGGGAATTCAGAAGTGAATATGCTGAATTTCTAACTCCTCTTTCGTAGACAGGAAGTTTAGTGCAGTCAATTGGCTATTTAACAATTTACCAGAGTTGTTGGACTTTACATAGTCACCTCTGAACAGACATTTTCTTACCAGCCACTGGCTCCCAGTGGCCATTTCTGCTGCTGTGAAAACTCTTCAGAGAATCCAGATGTGTTTTAGAGTTTGTTTCCTCCTTGCCTTCCTGTATCTACAACCAGCTAAGTCTTTCTGCTTAGCTGTGTTACATTTGCAAAGATGTCTTTTTGATTCATCTGCCCCTGGATCAACTGTAAGTACCTGTCAAGGGTAAAATTTTATTACTCTGGAAATGCTTCTCCAACTCAACAAGTAGGTTATGTAACCTCCATGTAATTGCTGAGGAGGAAAAATGTATGTTCAGTGTCATGGATCCAGAGAGAGGAAGGAGGCTGTTTGCATGTGAACTTCTTGCAGCTGCCTAAACAGAAGGAAGCAATTAAGAATCTCAGGTGTGGAGCTCAGAATTCAAACCCCTAGAAACAAAACGGATGCGGGAGAGATTAAGGATGAGAGCCAGTGCATTAAGGTGAGATATAAGGCAAGAATAGAACATAAATACTGTGAAATAACTACCCCTGACGAGACGTGCTCACAATCTGCATGCTGCAAGTGAGAAAGGACGGACGGGTAGGATGAGGATGGGCTACTTTCCTGCAGACTCACAAACGATTGGACCAGGAAATAAACTCAGATGTTTTGTGCACCAATGAGCACCGTCTGAGCCACAGTTATCCCATATCTGTCAATCTTCATGAGATCATGGCTCCTTCAAGAGTGATTCCGTATCCTCACTCTCAAACATATATATTAGGACACATTAGTCACACACATCATCCTTCAGAAGCAGCTTTTATCTCAGGGTTCCTATGTCAGGCAACAAAGAGATGCTAAGTGCCTTTCACTCCATAAGATATCAAAGGAAATAAGGGGTGAATTAAAAATCTGATGGCTCATTTTGATAATACCCATATGTATATTACCCAACATTATTAGAGTATTTTATATAATCAATTAAAATCAGAAATGGAGAAAGACTGCAGCACAAAACGTGACATGACTTGGTAACCCTAACGTCTCTGGAACTGATTTTCTTCACTTGTGAATTGTGAACGGTATTTCTAACACCACTGGGATATAATGAGACTATATAAAGGAGTTTATTGAAACACAAAGGTAAAGAGATTATGTTCAATTACAAATGGGTATTTTCTTATTAACTTGAAAATCTAAGTAAAACTTGGAAAAATGGCTCAGTGGTTAAAAGCACCTGCTGCTTTTGCAGAAGACCCAGAACCCGCATCAGACCCCTTACCAAAATCTGGATAACTCCAGCTCCTGGGGATCAAACACCTTCTTTTATATTCCATGGGGAACCACATGCACATACACCATATACATACACACAAATAAATAATAAAATAATAAATAATTAAAAGTACAGTTAGAAACAGGCACTCTGTGCAGAGCCCTGGGTTTGAGTCCCCAGCATTGAAAACAAACAATCAAAATCTCAGAACTAATGCCGAGACCTTTTAACTAGTGCCTAGTGCTTTTACTATTTTCTATGCTTTGGGGGTTGCTATTCTTACCAAAAGTGTTTTGTTTCTGTCTCCTTACCTGTGGAGAACATGAGGTGAGAAGACCCTAAGTAAATCAGAGTCTCTATTGAACCCTGCCACTGGACAACCTTGGTAAGCTCCCATGCCAACCACCAATAGGAAATGGTTTAGAAAGTTGGAACATAGCTGTCAGTGATTGTCTCACGACCTGCCCCCTTGGAATGCATGGGCTGAAATCCTAGCCTCCAAGGTGATGATATTGAGGTATGACTTTGGATCATGAGAATGGTTCCCTCAGGCATGCTCCTTTTTAACATGTGCTCCTTCTTACAAAAGGCCAAAAGGGACTCCCTGGCCCATCGGCCACACAATTACGGAAAAGAAGGTAGGGTCTTTTCAGAAACTCAGTTCACCAATGCCTTAATATTGGACTTGTTTTCCACAGTCATGAGAAATGAACTCTTGTTCTGTAAAAGCTATCAAGCTTTCTGGAACTTTCTTGGAGCAACCCAGAACATCTTTCAAAGGGTGGCCTGCACTTCCTGGGAACTTGGTGAAAATAGAAAACCCCAGGCTACTCTCTGACCTCACTGAGTTGGAATCTACAAGTGATCAAAAGCCCAATTTATTCACTATAGGTACTTTCAAGTTTAGAGAACTTTGCAGAATGCCTGTTAGGAAAGAGGGGTCTACTGGGACAACTCTACAAGGACCGGTTTAATGATACTGTTGTTCTAATGGCCAGCAGAGTATGGCATGATTCCTGACATGGTCATTCAATTGACAGTTGCTCATGGTACCTGTTATACTCCAGTTTGTAGTACTCTGGATATAAAGAAAGGAAGTTCAAGAACTATTTGGTCATGCTCTAGTGTTCACATCTTTACTTGCATTAATCATCTTAATGTCTCCTGATGGCCTTTAAGGTCACCCCAGGAGGAGCAACACAAAATATTCCAAGAAGGCTTTGAGTTGGGACAGGAACATTGCTGAGTGTTTCAAATACTGGAGTGGGAATCTCTGTTTGGGGAACTCCAACCTTTATTTGTTTTCTTGTTTGGTTGGTTGGGTTTTGTAGCAATGTAATATGTCCCTTTGTGTAATACTGAAGAAAGCCACCCTTCCTGTACCTTCTGGTATGAAGCAGCACAACTCATGATCTCCAAGGTCAGGTTAAAAATTCTGAAAGTTCTTTTCCTTAACCCCCTTTTGGAATCTATGATCCAGTATCCAGAAATGAGATTTAATCCCAGGACTTTTGCTAGAACTGTGGAACTCTGGGTAAATAGCTGCTCTTTTAAGAGTTTCTCTCTCTGTCTCTCTCCCTGTCTCTCTGTCTCTCTCTTTCTCTCTGTGTCTGTCTGTCTGTCTGCCTCTCTCTCTGTGTGTGTTGATGTATGTATGTATAGCATGTTCATGTGTGAAAGTACAGATATAAGCATACCACAGTGCATGTAGAGGTCAGGTATCAGTATTTGATCCATCACTGCTGTGTATGGCAGACTAGTTGGTTTTTGACTTTCCAAGCCTTCTCCTATCTCAATCAGTCATCTTGCTATAGGAGCATTGGGATTCTAGATACCTGAATATACAGGGGTTTAGGGGATTTGAACTCAGGATCTCGCACTTGCATTATAATAGGTTTACCCATAGAACCATCTCTTCAGCTGTCTAGAGAGTTACATTTTCTCATTAGATTTGCTAGACTAATAGAATGTCCATTTGAAGCTAGGTGCTGTTTGCTATCCTTGCCAACACATGAAGAGAGTCTCCATAAAAATAAAGCCAACCCAAAGAAAAGCAGAGCCAAGAGCTAGCGAAGAGAGAGGTTTAAATAAATGCACTAAGCATCTCTGTGCAACAGCACATAAAGGCATCTTTGTGCTCTGTTCTCTAATGCATGAGTTGATAAATTTCCTCATTTCTTTCAGTGAGTTTGATATGGATTTTTCATGCCCCACCACTGTTGACATCCTGGCAGCACACATAAATGTTTTCAATTAAATCCTTAAGCACATCCTGAAACAGACACTGTTAATGTACCCATTTTCCTGAGAAAAAGACCAGAGACTTTGAAAGCTTTTGATTGAAAAATAAATCAAATTGTTTGCTCAATAACAAATAGCTGACTATATGGTAAATTCACGATGAAATCTCACAATATCTCATTACAAAGATTTACAATTCATAAGGCTATTTTAAATAGTATTTACTGTGTGGAATTGCTAAACTCTGCATTTGAAAAAGATTGAAAGGTAATGAATATTCTTAAAACGCATTCGAATGATCTTCTTACTAGGAAAGCATGGCCCCAGAGGACCACAGGAATAACTGGCCCATTGATAACTTCCCATAACTGAATGTCTTTGAACCCAGTTTATTACAGAACCCATCTTAATTCAGTCCATGCTGTAATAGGCTACAGGTTTATAGTTACAGCCATAGGTAATTTACCAAGGTCAAAGCTAGCAAAGGGTATCCTTGGGAAATAAAACCCTTTTCAGCTTCGGAGCTCTCCTCCAGTGTTTTCTGCTTCCCAACAGTGACGGCCCTCCGGAGCACCTTTTTCCTGGAACGAATTAAAAGTCCTTTAATAAAAGAATCACAAGATCTTTCACATTAATTTTTTTCATATTTATGATGAAAAGCTACCTTCCTTTGGACCTTAAGTCATCTAATTTAAACCCACAGGAATGGCCTATTGAAAATCTGTGATGAAGGAATGCAAACTCCACTTCAGAGTTTTTGCAGTCATAGCACTCACCCCCAAGAACACCAAGTCTAAACCTCAGCAGTTCTGTGGTGCTTCCGGGCCTGAAAACAGTCATACCAATCAAAACAATCATTATAGGGTTAAATTCGCTTTTTAAAAATACTAGGCATGTTATGGTTTGAATAATAAAATGTCCTCGCAGATTTATGAGTTGAAGGCTTATGAGTTGATGGTAGTGCAATCTGGAGAGAAGGCAGAGACTTTAAGAGGTAGGGTCTAGCTGGTTGAGAGTCACTAAGGACACACCTTGGAAAATTTTTCTCCCTTCTCCATAGGAAAATTCTGCTGTTTTTCACCCTCTAATATAACCAGATCCATTATAAAATATATGTATAAGAACATTTTCTTGGGCCAAGAAAGATGGCTCAACAGTTAATAGCACTTACTGCTTTTGCAGAGAGCTCTCCCTAACTCTATCCTTGGACCTGACAGCTTGTCACCATTACCTCTCTCCTCCATGTTGTTTTATCTGAATGAAGGCACATGGCTGATGGAGCCACGCAACCATGGACTGAACGTTCTCAAACCCCAAACCAAATTAAGTTTCTCCTCATTTTAATTCACTCTCAACCTCAAGGATTCTGTGGCAGAGACAAAAGGGGGGAACACACTGTAAACGTGTTGTTCCCAGAGTAACGGAGAACTCAGGTAAGGGAATGAAAAGAGAGCATCATGGAGGCGATGGAACTGCGAAATAAGAGTTTGGCAGAGAGGTGCCATTCACTACTCTGAGGCAGGGGAGTGAGAAGAGAGCATCATGGAGACTGTGGAACTGCGAAATGGACAGAATTTGGCAGAGAGGCGCCATTCACTAGAATCAAGTCCTACCAGCCGAAGGAGAAAATGTTCATGCTGCCCACATGTTTCTGTGGGTGGTCCACTCTACTCCAGCTCCCTCTCTCTCCTATCCTATTGCTCTTCTGCCTACAGAAAAGAATTGTTAATTTGTCCTGTCAGCAGATTCCACACACATCTGCCACACTGGATCTCCAGCTGCTTTGTGCTGAGGTGAAATTGTTGGGAGCTACAAGAGAAACCGCAAACCTCATCTTCTCTCCAGGGCCTGTAGGGAAAAACTTACTGCCCCAAAGTTTCCCTTCTCCATAGGAAAATTCTGCTGTTTTTCACCCAATAATATAACCAGAACCATTAATAAAATATATGTATAAGAACATTTTCTTGAGCTTAGAAAGAAGGCTTAGCAGTTAACTGCACTTACTGCTCTTGCAGAGGACCCTGGGTCCGTCCCTAGCACCCACATGATGTCTCACAGATGTCTGTAAATGCAGTTCCAGGGAATCTGATGCCTACTTCTGATCTTCTTGGGACCAGGCACATATATGGTGTGTAGACATATATTTAGGCAAAACATTCATACCTACAAAAATAAAAATAAGTCTAATCTAATTTTGAAAACTTTAAAATTTTTTCACATGTGTAAATACACATTTATTTCTTTATTTAACAAGCATTTCCCAGGTCTTCTGTCAGTGAGATACTATGAATGGTGTAGTACTGAATGACATGGAAAGTAAGGAGCTATAATCTGTTCCCTTCATTTATTCAATAAGTATTTATTGAGTGAATTAAAAACAGGCAAGGAATTTGGGGACAGAACCCTGAACAACTTAAGCAAAGTCTCCATCCTTACCAAGGGTACATCCCAGTAGGAAAGACTGGGTATAAAAGGAAGTCTTGCTGAAGTAATTTAATGTCAGAAATGGTAAGAAAGCAAAGAAGAAGACTAGACTATTAAGCAACCAGAAGAAGGCGGATGTGTCCAGGTGGAGTTTCAAATTTTCTCATAATTATGTTAAGGTGAGATTCTGTATTTGGGGCAAGTATATCTCAGAAACGGGGAATGAAAGTAAAACCAGGCACAGTAGAAAAGTGTCTTGCTGTTCTTTGAGAAATTTAAGCTAACAGTACTGTGAAGCCCAGCAACTCATCTCTTAGCAGTATACACAAAGCAAATGAAATCCTCATCCACACAGGCATCTGCGATCCCACGTTCTCTACAGCATCCTTCATGATAGTCAAGGTATGTGTGATGCTTAGTGTGGACTGCCAAACAGACAGGCTCTACAATCCAAGGAGACAAGGGTCTGGGTGTGCCTATGAGGGACTTTCTAGATTAGTTTCATTGAAGGAGAATGACTCACCCTAGCTGCCAGGCCAAATGAGAAAGATAAACGAGATGATCAGTAACATCCCTCTCTCCTCTGCTTCTGGGCCATGGATGCAATGGGACCAGTCACCACCTCAAGAGCCCAGTGTCACACTTTCCCCGCCATGATGCACAGTAGCCAAAATAAGACCTTCCTTGATCTAAAGTTGCTTTTCTCATGCATTTTGTCTCAGCAATGTGTGAAGTAACTAATGCAACATGAGGATAGCCTAAGTGTTTATTGAAGAATGAATGAAATCTTCATATATATGTGATTATATATACCATCAATTTTAAAAAATGAAATAACCATGTTCTTTGAAACAACATAGAAGGTCGTGGACATTAAGCTATGTGAAAGAAGACAGATACAGAAAGACAAATATCACTTAATTTCATTTTATATGCAGGAACCTAAGCAAGTCACTCACACAGAAATACAGTAAAAGGGTGGCTACAAGAACTGAGAGATTCAAGGTTACAAAGCTGAAGTTACATAGGCTAAGTATAGAAATATAATGCAAACCATGAGGGCTGATGTCAATAGTATTGTGTTTGACGCTGGAAATGCGCCAAGACAGCATACTGTAGGTACATTAAAAGAGAAAATCTGTGAAGTGATGGATAAACGAGTTTGCTTGACGATACTAGTCATTTCACTTTGTATATGAATGTCAAAACACCACGTTTTGTAGCATAGATAGTATATGCAATTTTTAGAAATAAGCATCATAGCAATCACACTGTCTCGAGTCTTCCTCTAAGTATCCGTGTATTTATTAGAAATGTAACCTTAGTCACTTTGCAAACCGTCTTTTAGAGGGACTATCCCTACATTCTGTTACCATGAGTAGCACAGCACCATCCTTCGGTTTCTGTTTGTCTTGTGTCTCTGGCCTCAGTCTTAAATTCTCTTGTTGCTCCTATGAGTTCCTTTCATTGGAAAATAGTGTTTAGAAATCAAGAACTGCTGTATGCATTGCTATTGAGATGCCATTGACTCTAAGTCTCTAAATAGACAGAATTAAGAAAGGCATTGCATATCTAATGCACTGTGCTGGTGAGTTGTCAACTTTATATAAACCGGAGATACCGTGGAAGAGAGAACCTCAATTGAGGAGGCGTCTTCATCAGATTGGCCTATTGGGACGTCTGTAAAGTTTTTTCTTGATTACTGATTGATATAGGAGGGCACACACCACTGTGTGCAGTGACATCCCTAGGCAAGTAGTCCTGGCTGATGGAAACAATCAGGCAGAGCAAGCCATGAAGTGCAAGCTACTAAGAAGAGTTCCTCCATGGTTTCTGCTTCCGTTCCTGCCTCCAGAATCCTGCCTTGGCTTTCCTTGATGACAGACTATAACCTGTAAGATGAAATAAACCATTTCCTCCCCAAATCGTTTTTTGTCTTAATGTTTATCACAGCAACAGGAAAGTAACTAAGACATATGTATACCTGTCATTCCTCATCTATTGATTATCTACCTATCTTTATATCTTTACGTAAGAAGTTTCAATATGATATATATGTACCATACAGAAGGTTTATTATATATGATGACACATGTATGTATATATGTATGTATGTATTATGTATATGTCATGAAGTGGCTTTTTTCTGGATTGAAACATTCGTTCTTAAGGAAAGAAAGAAAACTCATGACACATTTAAGGAAATTACAAGGTCAGAAATCTCTTTATTAGTATAAGCAATAAACTGGTGAACGAGTTTCTTCGTGGAGCTGCCTGCAAGTCTGCAAGCTGCAGCTTTTATACGTTTTATACATTGTCACCATCTTACAGTGGGCTTTGCAAGGATGCTGGTGCCTCTGAGTTACTCATGCTCCTTTATGCACCAAGATACACGGGGTTGAGCTGTCTCTTCAGTCTGTCATCTGTATCCTATCTGGTTTGATTGAGTATTTGCTCATATCTCTCTTGGAAAAGTCTGTCACTTGGCCAGTCCTTTAGGCTTATAATTCACAATATTGTAATCCAGCATTTTGGTCTTAGCTTTAGTTTTTATGCCTCTGCTATTTATAAATTGTTCTCTTACAGTAGGGAGCTCAATTCTGGTTATCCACAGCATATTTACCTATCTGTTTAATTTTAGCATGCTCTAAAGTACCGGTCCTTACAAAATGTATTTACTGAGAGTATTACAGAATTTATGCGTAAACAGCTCATTACATCTTTAGCCTTATGATACAGCTTCTCCAAAGTCAGTTCATTCTTGTCTTCATCTGTTCATTCAGAGAGGGCATGTTGTTCATGACTGCAGTTTAGACCCATGTTAGTGTTTCTGATCCATCTTTTATTCTGGGTACATTCCAGTTGTCCTTAATAGGTATTATTATTTTGGCTATTAGTGAAAGAAACATCACTATGTGCTCTTATGTCAACACGGAAATGTCATCTGTGTCTCAGCCCTGTCTGACTTTTCTGATCTTTATTTTAGTTCAATCCTTTCCTCCGTTCCAATTAGGTATCCAATTTCTTTCATTTCTGCTTTACTCTTCCTGAATCTCTTCTACACACACACACACACACACACACACACACACACACATTCTCCTTTCTTATTTTAAGGGTATCTGATTATAAACACTCATTTGTATTTTGTTTTTTAATGAAGCAGTGTGTCTTGGAAATTAACACTGTAGTAGAAAAGTAGAGAGGAAATGTCATATTTTCTCAATAATTTAAATTTTTTCTCCTACAACTTTAGTGCACGATACCTTTGGATTAGATAAAAATAAATTTTAGTATAATATATTCAAGCAAAGCATATTAAGCATAAACCTTTACCATGTGCTTATTTTGCTTCCATCTATATTTCTGGCAGAAAAGCAACTATTTCAGACTAGACCACAGACTCATATACTCTGGGCAGCATTTGCCATTGTTAAGCTCAGATTTTCTTGAAGGCCAGCAGACTTGACTTGACATCTGCCGTGAAGTCAAGCAAATTGTCTTTCCATTTCCACAGTTGGAAACTATGCATGGAGAGGAGGGGGGAAAGTAGAAATGGCTGGCTGTGTTTGGTTTGGACCAGGCCCATAAAAGTGAGGGTGCCCAGCATGAGTTCTGCTTGAAGGAAGTCTGAGAGCCTGGCTCTGGGCTACCTCTGAATCCTAACTACTACACTTGACTACAGCTCAGATACATAAACCAAACAGCTCTGCTTTGGCCTCTCTTGAGTCAGATCAGTCTCCACTTCATCAAGAGCATGAGGTTGAGAAGAACAAGGGACCCATTGAGCATTTGAAACCCAGCTGTTAATTTTGGCCTTTAGGGACATCAACAAATGGGCTTCCAAGTGTTTGCTTAATCATGTTTCATTGGTACCTTTTGTGGCTAGTAAAAGGAATGGTCTTTTCTATTGTCAACATGAAAAATTTATATCTACCAATGCCAAGTTTTAAATTTGGGGTTTTTCTTCAAACTACCTTTATAAAAAGAAAATACTTATCCAGAGAAGTCCTGCCAGTGAACGCTGACAAAGACTGATTTGTTTGGATTATTTAGAAGGCCAATTACATTTCTGGTCATCTATTTAAAATATCTTTTTGTGTTCCTAATGCTGTGTTTCAAAACTTAACTTAATGGTTTATCTACATTCAGAAAGATTAACAACTTAAAAAGTACATCTTGAGGAAAGCAAAAGTGGCTTTAAACATTACAGAATTTAAACCAGAACTGCAAATATTACATTCTAATACACTTCTATCAGAAACAGAGGAAATCCTCCAGATAGAAAAAATGTCATATAAAATACCCATATTGTCGAGGTTAGGAGGGTTGGAAAGCAATTTACTGACATATCACCTAGTCTCTATCTTTTGTTTGCATGTAAATGCCTTGATATTGTCAAGTTCCCAACTTAAAAACCTGTTTTAAGATATTTATATGATCCTGGAACTTTGTGTGTGTCTAGAAACATTTGTGAGCCATTAAAAAAAACTCATCAGAAACCTCTATTGCCATAGACCTTGATTAAATCTAGTCCTGAAATCTGCTTTTACAACAAGGGCTACTCTTAAGGAACAATGGCCTAGACATGTAGGCTACAAGGAGATCCTAGAGTAATCTAACACATATGTTCTACAGACAAAAATGTTGAAGCTATGTAATTGCCTTAACTCATTTAAAACGTATTAACAGAAATGCATCCTTCAGGTGGTAGGCATTGGGACTAGAATGGCAGATTAAAAATAAAAAGACAGTGTGGATTTTGCCTTTATTATCTAGCAGGGTCAGTTGCAGAAACAAGGGTATGAGAACTTGATTATTTTGGTTTTAATTATCATTACAACTCAGTAATGTTAATGGGAAAAACTATAATAATATCAGCAAAGTGTTTAGAGACTAGGTGCTTGGGAAATGGCTAAGGGGTGAAAAATGCAAACTGCTTTTGCACAAGACCCAAATTCAGTTCCTTGAACCCATGGCACTTGGTCCACAGCCTCCTGTAACTCCAGCTCCAGGGGGTCTGACGCCCTCTTCTGTCCTCTACAGCTAACACATTCCCATGCACACACACACACACACACACACACACAGATACACAATCTCTGTAACACATATGCACACAATAAAATAATTTTGTGATTATTATTTTATGGGAAGGATATTGTTGAAGTAAATTTTACCAGGAAATTTACAATGTTGTACAAGCTTGTCTTACTTAGCATAAGCAGAAGGAAGCTGGATAGACCTTAGATGTCATGTTAGCTTGGACCCACTGTGGGTTCTAAAAGTGGGAAATGGTTAAGGGACAAATGATTTCCAGTTACTATATGTCAATATAAACCTCAAATGTTTCAAAGGAGGAAGGGAAGGAATTATAACATGAAATTTCAGTAGATCTTGTAACAACTCAAGAAAAATCTGAAACATGAACCTTTGTTAGCAGTTAAAATTGACATATTTATTCATGAAATCATCTAAATTATTTGTAAAGTTAAAGGCAAACTGTCATGACCAAGTAAGACAAGCTTGTACAACATTGTAAATATCTATTAACTTTTTTCACATTTGTAGGGGAAATAATACAACGCTAATACTGAGAAGAGTTCCATCTATCTATCGGAAGGTGATGTATTCAGTGTGGACTTTTAGAGTAAAGAAAACCTCAAGGTGAAGACTTAGAGATATTAAAACTCTAGCATATGCCAGGACAGGGTTCCTGTATAAAAGATGACCGTTTGGAGATTAATTTAAATCCCATGGCTAATAGTTGGTCTCACTGCTGCTGAGTCTGAAATGTGGACCACAGTAAACCTCTGCTATCAAGATTGCCATCACAATTCTTGTTAACATGAAAGATTAACTGGGTAAGATTCCATTGCATGAATCAACAGAGAGTAACAATGGCACAGTTTTCAAGAGAATTCTTTAGAAAATGTTAAAGAATTTTATAGTAAATTACTAGTCTTACTATCTGCTATTTCAGTTGTAGAATTCACTGAAGGTGCTCAGTGTGAATTTCCTAAGCATACTAATAACATTATTAACATTTGATTTCATATTAACTTAATAGAAGATATATTAAAATAAATATTAGATTTCAAATCTCTTCACTCATTCCAATTAAGTTTTCACTCATATTTAGATAGACTTTGGATGGAATTTCATACAATTTTTAAGAAGAGCAAAAGCATGAGAAATTATTTCATTGGATGTTGAAAAGTTTGCATAATTATTCAGACCTTCTTAACCTTGCAAAACTGCTAGAAGTAGTAAGGAAATTGTTCATGGACAGGCTTTCTCGTTATATTTTGGCAGCCAGAACCCTAACAGCACAGGAAAAGTTGGAACGCATTTATCTAAATATTCCAGAGTCTCCAATGAAAGTACTTTTCAAAGCTAAAGGAGGGTCGTGGGGATACTTTTTCCCAGGTTCTTCTTCAACAAAAGCTCTCATTATCCAAATTCATTATGGGAAAAAAATGCTATCTTTAAAAGTATGCTTTATTTGTAGAATGACTGCAGGGGGGGAAAGAAAAATAAAACAAAACAAAAAAGTCTTTGGTTGAGTTTCAGGTCCAGAAAACAATCTTGTTAAACACTCGGGCCATCCAAGTGCAATTTAAAGATCCCATGGCAATTTTCAAAAGGAATAAGGATTAGTCCCAAATCCTGGCCAATATCAATAAAACTGTTTCTAATTTCCACAGTCGCATTGAGCTACTGTCAAGAACCTAATGGCTTTCTCCATTAGCACACATAGTTTGTCACTATGAGTGTTTAACTCATTACTTTGTAAAGCACTTTAAAGTACTTTAAAATACCCCAAGTATAAAAACTGCTCTTTCAAAACAATGCCATGCTGTTCTGCACCACATCAGAATAACCTACCTTGCCCACCTGAAATAACACTAATGATTCCTGAACTTGGGGCCTTATAAAAGCCTTTTCTTCCTCCACCAATTTCAAATAAAATGCATGGCACCATATAGAGTGCTTACAACCATATCTAATTAACATGCTATAGCTTAGACACAATTTTGGAAATGGCCATGACTGGTATCAGTCACTTCCTTGACTATAGACATACTGAAATCAGGATTGAGTTTTAATATATCTTTCCAAGAGCCAGTCATAGTATCTTTCAAGTCAGACATTACACATATATTTGGCATAAAATTGTCATCTATTGATCCTTTCCAATACCCTTTCTATCTATCTGTCTGTCTGTCTGTCTGTCTACCTACCTATTTATCTACCTATCATCTATCCTTCACACATGACAATCCTGATTGGGGCACTGGGATATAGAAATAAGTTTCAATAGATTAAAGTCAGTAAATATAATACCCCCCATAGTTCTTATAATGATGTTGAGAACTGATAATAAAATGAAAGCCATAAAGCCCTACATAGAGAGTTTCATTGGAATACATGGATGCCTGGGTGACAGACAGCAAGGGGCATCACTAATGAAGAGTACATGATAGCAAGAACAATCAGAGAAAAGGAATAATTGAGAAATGAGACTGACCAAAGAATGTAGAGAATTCTAAGCACTTAGTATAATCAGTGCCATATTCTCTATGGGAGTGGGACCACCCCATGATCCCAGAGGATTGTTTAAATTTTTGATGGGGATTTTTCTTATTATAATTACTGATAGTTACTACAGACCTAGAAATGATGGAGGGCGAAGGGACACTAATGTTTTAGAATCCTGCATAATGAAACATTTCCTCAACTTCAAGTTGGATGAGTTTGGAACATCACTACAGGCAGTGTGTCAATAAAAAGCCTGTTCATAACTGTCTTAGCATAGACCCTAATTCCTAATACCTATAATGCAAAATGGTTTTGTACAGTTTTAATATATACTGGATATTCCAGGAATGCAATTTTTGTGTGAATCAAGTTAAAAGAGTACCTTAAGCTATTTGTAACTTTGTCAAGAGTCATTCACCATTCCAGAAAATAACATCAATGATGCAGTTAAGCCACCTGGACCAATCTTTATTTGTAGTTATAGTCAAGAGGACCCTATTTTTAAGTCCAAGTATCTCACAACTCCATAAAGTCCCCAGTACCAATGTGCCCAAAGATTTTATATTATTAAACAGGAAGTTTTTTCTTTAATTATTCTTAGAGCTTTTAAAATTCAATAATAAGATGGATTATTTACATCTGGGTTAAATTCCAGGATAATAAAATTGTATTAATTTGTTTATGCTTGCTTTTACAATGAGGGCTTTAAGGTGCAGAGACAAGTGTGGCCTCTGGTATAACAGTATCTCTTTATACACAATCCAAGTTTTAAGCATGAACTTCTCATTTCTATGTCTCCAGTTCTTAAGGGTCTGGCTGTGATTTAATACCTTCTGGAAAAATAAATGAGCAAAATCAAATTAGGAGACCACTTATTTTTCCCTGCATGAAACATTTTAATGTGACTTTATACTTATATTTCCCAGCAATATAATAGCTCTATCTAATCTCAAGACCTAAATGAATAAATTCAAGAGCTGTTTTTATCTTAATTTTCCTAATTGGTTCTTCAATATAAATCACAGATGGTAACAATAACATCAACAAAGTAGAACTTATTAAGCACCCACTCTGTGTTAGGTACTATGGCAAGTATTTGCCATATTTAATCATTTGGCCTCACAGTTAACCTCAAAGGTAAGACAAACAAAAACAAAACAAACAAGCAAACAAAAACACTGTTTATCATCACATTGTAAATGAGCAAAGAGGAGTAAGTAATGAGATTTAAGAAGATAACTCTAATAATACCTTATATGTCTGGGCGTCCAGAGCTCTCATAATTCTTCTATACCAGCAAACTTTGCACATTAAAGATTGTTTTTTTCTCGTATTGTTTCTATGATATCTCACATTTGGGCAAGGCAGGGTCAGGAACCAAGGTGGGACATAGCATCATATGAGGCCAAAGGCTGATGATCTCTGACCTTGTAACTCTCTCTTACTATTCTGGAAGCCAGAAGCTGCTGGCTTCTGGCAACTGAACTCTCTCTTACTATTCAAGGGCCAAAAGCTGCTTTACCTTTGGCAATTCTTCTGTCTTTAACTCTTTGCTATTCTGTGGCTAAAAGCTACTTACTTTTAGCAACTCTTTGAAGAAAAAAGAAGGCTTAAAAACTGGAGCTCTTTTCTTTCTGGATCAAGGGCCCTTTGCTGGCCAGGCAAGAGGCTCAGAGTTCATTAACTATTCCTGAGCCAGTGAGAAAGTAAAGGATAGAGAAATAGTCATGCATGCGCGCACACACACACACACACACACACACACACACACACACACACTGGTCAAGCCTGACCACCTGTTTCATCAATTTCACAAGTGCATATGCATACTTATATTCATACACATATGCCTACCTATGTATGTATGCACATACATATAAACAGACAGACATATATACATTTGATGGATGGGACTAAGCCCCAAATGCCACACTTTCTTTTCTCTGGCAATTTACACTTTCTAAGACAAAAGTTCTTTAAAAAATTACCTTATAGGCAAAATGTAACACAAAAAGGCAGTTACAGAAGGATGTCTATAGTAAGTTCAAAGCATTGTTTCATTCTATAAGCTTATTATAAGTTCAAAGCAACAGTTTCACATGGCCTTGTTTTATCATAGTGCATACATGTAGCTTCTTCCTAAGAGCTGACCTAGAATGAATGTTTTCCCGTGATCACAAATCTGCCCCAAGCCTGTTTCTCCTCTACATTCAATTTATGATAGCTCATTGTATTCCATATTGTGCGTCCTTTACTTACTATTATATGAGGAGGGGACACATTCTGTTCTTGATTCAAATTTTATTACATCTTTCTGGTAAAACAACTAAAACTATCTCCTTAAACTTTCTTCTTAAATTATTTGAACCAAATTAGGAATGCTCATACTAATTAATTCATCTAAACAGTATTAATTCATGGAATTCTGCTCAATAGGGGGGCTAATGCCGGGAATCACTAGGCTATGTAATTGTGACAGGAAAGGCATATCAGCAGTAAGAAGCAATCCTAGGACAAAGTCTCTAAGGACCCTGCATTCTCAGAGATCACCCATCGCAGGCCATGCAAAACAGTGGGCCATCATACTTAAATATGGGATCCTATGGGAGACATGCTCATTTAGGCCACTACAGCTATTATATGGAATCATGAGTTCACAGGCCTCTTATGATAACTTCCAAGGACCAGCCTCAGCATGGAGAGGGGTTCTGAGAGAAGAGGTGTCTGGGAGTAGCAAATACAAATGACTCAAAGTCAAATCATGGATCCAAGCTGATGACCTGTGTTCTATTGATACAGCTTTTCCAGTCTGCTCCTCTCTATATTCTCCTTTCTCTCTGGAGATTTCTCAGTCTATATTCTGCTTGCTTATTATTCTAAGAGATCTCTCTGCCCGTGTCCTGCTTACTTTTGTGTGGTGTGTGTGTGTGTGTGTGTGTGTGCTTCAAGCAGTTCTCTCCTAAAAATTCTCTGGAGAGCTCATCTCCTGCAGAATACAGGTTCAGTCTTTTATTTTACATATCAATCCAGTCATTTGCTCTAAATTTCTTTTTGATTATCTTATGAATCAGCATCCCATGAACCCCAACCTTTTCATTCTTAAGAGACAGAAAGCATTCACTTTTTCTTAACATTGCAAAAGAATTCAGAGATCTGTCTGCCTTTGTTAAGCACAGATAATAAACTAGTTGTATTGGACCCTGCCCTGAAATTATTATTTCTACCTTCCTTGGGCCTAACCTTGCTCTGTCCTATGCTGACCTTTAATTTACAAATCTGCCTGCCTTTGTATCTTTCTGACAAGCTGGCTCACAGTGTAGCTGCCTTTGTTCCTTTAGATTCATGAAGTCCCTCATAATTCTTATTGCATCCTTATATTTTGCATAGTTGAGAAATTATGTCTATTTTGAACTCATGTATTTAGAGCTTTTTTCCACAGCCTTAAGGGCTGTCCTGAAGGTCCCAGTGTTTACCATTTTGCTAAGACATTAGCCACACACACTTTTGCCTCCTGGATGCATGCTGTCGCAGATTATCATGGAGTCATTAAAGTGAACAGAGACGACATTCCTCAAAGGAATATAAAAATTTTATGTTATTATACAAACAAGTCTTATGCCCAGAGCAGCCTTTGGCAATGTGGAGGTTCATACCAGGAGCTTTGCCCCAGGGGTAGAAACCATGTCACCAGGACCATGCTGGTCTCAGCAAATAACTGCAAGCCAAGTAGAAGCATATTTATTCTGAACTCACCTACAGAAAACTAATATTGCTGAAAGTCTGGATTAAATAATTGGTATTGGTCTAGCTGGCATTAGATGGGATTGGCAGAAATAGGGAGTGTGATCATGATAAGAGGGAATATGGTTCCAACCAGAGTATCTTAAGAAGAAATTACTTTTCTCTTTTTGTTTCATTATATTAAAAATAAAAGAAGACATGGCATTGAACTCTTTATTGTATGAAGTGATCAGTCCTTTATGGTATAGGCAAGGGGGTTACATTGGTACTGTGGTAAACAGATATCTAGTCTGAGATATGTGACATTAAGGTCTCAAGTAATCTATGAAACAGATTGGAACTAGGGAGATTGCTCAGTGCTTAAGAGAATTTAGTGTTCCTCTAAAGGACCCAGCTTTGATTCTCAGCAACCACAACTCATTACCATCCTTGGCACCAGTTCTAGGGCTGTTCAATGCTCTCTTCTGAACTTTGTGGACACTGGCATGTATGTGGTACACATACATGCATATATGTATGTAGTCAAAACATAACATATAATCATAAAATAAATTTAAATTAAAAAACATTCATGCCTTGTAATATAGAATTTTTAGATAGCATTTGTTTTAATATACAAAATTAAGTGCCTGCTCAGATGTTTTCTTCCTTTCTTCCTTCCTTCCTTTTTTCTTTTCTTTCTTTCTTTCTTTCTTTCTTTCTTTCTTTTTCTCTTATTCTTTCATCACCACCATCATCCATGAATAGAAACTACTGAGTTGAAAGATACTTATCTTTGGAATCAGAGAACTATAGATTAAGATTCTGAATCTGGGTAGAAGGCCTGGAAGAAGCTGGTTTTGTAGTTGTTTGGTGGTTGTTATTGTTGTTGTTGTTGTTGTTGTTGTTGTTGTTGTATATTCTGTGTAGTCCTTGTTTTCCTGAAAATTAAGAATAATGCTGATATATTGGAGAAGCTTTCCAGGCAGCCATCCTCAGTGTTGCATCAAATGGAGAGATGTTGTCTTAGTCCATTTTGTGCCTCTGTAGCAGATCAGTTCTGGGCAATGTAGAAAGAACAGAGAAGTTTGGGGCATATTGTGCTTGCTCGCTTCTCTGTGGCTGTGCTGAAACAATGACCAAAAGCAATTTGTGGAGCTAAAGGTTTATTTTATTTTATTTTGCAGGTTATAGTCCATCATTTGAAGAAAGTCCATGTAGGAGCTCAAGCCAGGAACCTAGTGACAAGGACAGAAGCAAAGACCATGGAGGGATGATACACATTGGCTTGCTCGAGGCTCACACTAGTCTACCTTCTTATACAATTCAAGACCACCTGCCTGGGGGTGGAACTACCACTAGGGAATGGGTCCTGCTCCATCAATTAGCAAGTAAGAAAATGTCCCCACAGTCATTCCCACAGGCTAGTCTCATATGGGCAATTGCTCATTTGAGGTTCCTTCTTTCTAGGTGTCTCTAGTCTTTAACCTGTATAATCATTGATTTAGAGCTAGAAAACCTCAGAGCACCAGCACCTGGAAAAGACCTCTGAGCTACATCATCCCATGAGGGAAGGAAGAAGAAAGTGGAAAAGAAGGAGAGAGAGGTAGAGGAAAGAGGGCACAATAGAGGGCAGAAACTTAACTTCATAAGACTGCTTCTCTGACAGCAATTGTGCTTCTGCCATATGGCATCATCTCATTCCTGCGGGCCCCAGCCCAACAATCTTAAGTGAAAAAATGAATTCCTGAGCTTTAACTTCTTTTCCACACTGAGTAGCTCACTGAAACTCTCATTTCTTCCCTCTCCAAATCCACACGCTATACATCTTAGTGAGTGCCTCAAGGGTTGTGGTATTATAAAGTTTGTTGTTGGGTAACACACTTTTCTTAATAATGACTACAAATTGCAAGAGTCAAGTGAAAGTATTGTGCTTCTTTAAGTGAAAAGGCAGAAGTTTTTCATAGGTACAGAAGTATAGAATTTACAAACATTCAATATTATCTTCAGTTTCACAGAGGCGCTGAAGGTCCAGGAACACATCTCCCTCAGATAAGAGATTATTAACTAACATGACTGCAACATGTATTTGCATGGAAGAAAGGGCTCATGGACACATGATCCCAGAGTGCACATAAATCAGCACAGCCCTGCCAGAAAGGAGACAGGGAAGCTTCTTCTGAAATCTTCATCATCTCCTCTCCTATGCTGCTTTGAAGAGTTTGAGTCAAGCCCAGTAAGGCCAGAGGTATGCTATGTAAAGACCCTAACTTGGTACATCTTATAAGTATATAGCACTTTATGAATTACTTCATAGACATTCAGTGGCTCCCATTTTTTAAACTGGTATAAATAATACTGCTATGAACATGAATATGTAAATATGAACTTGAAAAAAATCCTCTACTTTCTTGAAAAGAAACCTATGAGTGGATTTTCTAGTGGCTTTTAAAAAGCTAGGATCTAGCTTTTTACAAAAATAAAAATTTACTTCTAAAGAGGTTTATTAAATTGAGTAGGGGCAATTGGTTTTTTAAAAATTTCACAAGTTTATGAGTTGTCCATGATGCATATGTAAGGAGGTCTTCATACAAGTATACATTCTCCTTCTCCCTCACACTGTAAAAGTGAATTTTAAAGGATTTTAATAACACATGTGATTTTTTATTTTTCATTCCTTTAAAAATCCTTTCATTCTGCCTCATAGCAATCTCATGAGCAGTTTCTCAGAGCTCCTGGGGCAAGCTCTTCAACCAAAATGGAGCCTTCTCTGTGCCTGTGTCCTCCTGTGCTTTGCTCAGTTGTTCACTGAATTAAATGTCATGCACTCCCTCCCCACAGAAGCAGATGGAAACTGAAGCTTCTGGCTAGAATTTATCCCAAGATTATGGTCAGTGATAGAGGAGAGATGGCTGTAACACTCCTCACTGGAGAAAGAAAAATAAAAGTTAAATTTGATGTTTTTTTTAAATTTTCTTTCACACAGAGTTAAAAATTATTATTGTGTTTTGTGAATGTTAATCTTGATGGTTAGTTTGATGGAATTTAGAGTCACTATGGAAACAAAACTCTGGACTTATTCATGAAAGAGTTTCTAGATTAGGTTAGTTGAGTTAGAAAAACTCACGTTGAATATGGCAGCAGTATTCCACGTGCTGTGGTCCTAGATTGAACAAAATGGGGAACATGAGTGCAGCACAGCTTTCAGCTTTCTCTCTGCTCCCTGATAAATCCATGTGACCACCTGCCTCAAGCACTTCCACACCGTGATAGACCAGAATGATGAACTGTGAGCCAAAAGAAACCTTTGTTTCCTTTGCTCTTGTGGGTATATTGTCACAGCAATGAGAAAAGTTACTTCCTTCTTGTGTTCAGAATATGATCCGCAGGCTCCAAACTCACTACCGATGCCAATGTCATAGTAGAGAAGAGGTTTTTCTTGAGCTCTTTCTAGTTAAGATTCATAGAAGCTCAGAACAACATGAAAGCCTGGAAATGAAATTCACCTGGTTTCTTCTATTTCTGTCTCTAGGATTACAACTAATTCAATCCTCATCACCACATGTGTACCCTATTCTTCCACACATTGTCCCTTTAGTTGATGGCTGGTTTTTCTTTAAAGATTTTTGTGACTTTTCTTCTTTGTCCAAGTTGGAGGAGGCTGGTGATGATGATGATGATGATTATGGAAGTGGTGGTGGTGGTGGCAATGATGATGATCATGATCATGATCATGATCTTGATCATCATCACCGTCACTATCATCACCATAACCACCACCATCATCATCTTTTTACCTATTAGAAATTCTACATTGTTGTTGCTCATCAATCACTCAACACTCAATCACTCGCCCCTTTAAATATTCCAGACCAACCAATTCATGTTAAGAGCATGGAAATCCCACCATGAGCATGATCTGCTGTTTAACCTGTGTGTCTCTCAGACTGCCTATGCTTGATGTTATAAACCCAATCCTTTGGTATTGCATCTTTACTAAGACTCCTATTTTCACCTTATTTTACACATACTTACTTCATACCTTTCTTATCTTTTATAGATTACTTTGGATTTGATCTTTAGCCCAGTGTTCGCACTCTCTAATCATGATCTGGGTTCTGGTCCAAAGATAGATAGATAGATAGATAGATAGATAGATAGATAGATAGATAGA
>JADRCH010000075.1:6359097-6424463 GCA_019843965.1 Rhynchomys soricoides
AGATAGATAGATAGATAGATAGATAGATAGATAGATAGATAGATAGATATCATTACCTCTGTAGAAGATAGGCCCATTTCCTGCTCTAGTTCTACAGACTCCCACATGCTTACTTCACAGCATCTTCTGCAGGGAACGGGATATTTAAACACTGGCTGCACTACTTTCCTACGTCATCCCCTGAGCGTTCTGCTGTGTTTCATCTTCTCTAATCCACCTCCTGAAAGGCATCTTCTCATAATGGTCCACCATCACTTCAGTTTCAAGATGAAGGAAGTCTACCTGACATTCATTCATGTTCCTTCTCCTTTGTTATTTGGCCTAATCACTTTCCAATGCTCCTAAATTTGACATTTTCCTTCTGTTTGTCCACTTGTCCTTAGAATATTATTTTATGAGCACATCCTACTTTGTGATCCATTGCCATCACCCTTCATCACACTTTGGTGACATTAAGTCACCTTCCACGTGAGTTCTGCCATCTCCAGTTTTTATTTCTCATCAAAGTTCATGCCATAATGCCAGGGTAGAGGTCTCTGAAAAGCATTTCTCCAGGGAAACATTAGAGGCTGGCTTGAGGGAATGTCTGTGACAATCCACATTATGATCTCAGAGTAAAACTAAAATTAAATGAAACTTTTAAATTATTTTATGTTATGAAAATAGTGATCAACCTTGAAAGTTTTCAACACCGTATTTTTTTTCTAAAAATGCTCTTTTCTCTAATAAGACCAGTGACAGAGTCTGAAACTAGAGAAGATTAGATTTTAAGAATGGTTTGTTTTGCTATTTTCCAGGCCTGCCTAGTCTTACTATTGTCATTTACATTTGTTTTATGATAGATTTGGAATTTACTTTTCGACATAAGGATGATCTAGCTCTTTATTCTAGAAGACTTTACATTGAAGACTGAACACCTGCTAATACTTAAATGTAGAAAGATGAGTTCTTTTGCATTAAAACTGATTCTAATGTTCCAGTTATATAAAACCTGCTAAGAATCTAGCACGTAACAGCTCCTGGATGAACTTCATGGATTTAACAGTTTATAAGGCAAAAATTAAAATATAACACCTAGTGAATTCACACTGATTTAGCAATGTAGTATATAACCTGGTGAGATGGTATGTTAGAATATTATCAGATTTGATGCTAAGAGGTTTGGGATCAAGCCTCAGCTTTAGATAACTTGGGTGAAAGCTCTTAACGTCTTTGAGTTGCCAGTTTATTTAACTGTAAAACTGAAAAGATGTTGATATTATATCACAAAATATTCTGGTTGGAATTTTGTATAAAATTACTAATGTTATGTAGCCGACTCACATCCTAAGTCATGTCAATGGCTTATAAATTTTCTTTAATAGTAAATTATTCCTCAAATGTAGGGGGAAATGATAAGATAAATAGCTTTATATATGATTTTATTTTGTTATTATTTATGTCCTTTATATATGATATAAATGAGAAAAAAATCTCTCATTTGCTTTAGTAAATTAGCATAGGTCTCATCTCCACAGCCTATAACTACTCTTGAGATATAAGTGGTACTAAAACAATGTGTGTACTGATTAGTTTAAAATGTCAACTTGATGTGACCTAGAATCACCTGGTCATTGTCTTGATCTGGCTGGCCTTCAGGCATGTGAACTGTTATAATTGAAATGGGAAGACCCAGTTCATCACAGACAGTACCATTCCCTAGGCAAAGGTGAAGAGAAAGCTAGCTGAGAGCAAGCAAGCATCCATGAGTTCTCTCTCTCTCCTCTTCCCTCCCTCCCTCCTCCTTCCCTTTCTCCCCCCCACCCCCCTTTTCTCTTCTCTTGATTATGAAAGAGATGATTTTGCTCCTGCCTTGACTTCCCCAAAATAATGGATTGTGAACCGGAACTGGAATAGGCCCCTTTCTCCCTAGGTTGCTTTTTGTTGGGGTATTTATCACAGCAATAAAAATGAAATCAGAATAATGTGCCTTCTGGGTGCTGAAACTGTTTTGAGATTCCAGAAAAATCTTAGTTGATGGGAGAAACGATGAGAACTCTATGGAAAAGGAATGAAGCCAAGCAGGAAAATGTAGCAAAGGAAGAAGAAAACTGAGTTATTCCTGAGAAGTGGCAGAGAAAGAAGCACTGTTCTGGGCACAGCCCCAGAGATGCCTACTGTTCTTTGAAGGGAATGACTGGGCTCTGCTTCCCACAAGTATGAATGCCCAGCTGCCCCGTAGGTCCTGGCTGACTGATCTCCCTCTCAACATCATGTTTAGTTCTGATCGTTCTGGTGTCTCTTGCCTTCTGTTTTCTTTATTCTACCTCACATTTATCCTGCCTCTCTCTTCACTGCTGACTGCATGTACATGGGCATCTTCACACTTGGTGAAGGAACCTCACACAATCTAAAGAGATAGGAAGAACCCTTGCATTCAAGACAGGTGTATTCTAAAGGCTCACAGAGCTTATTTATTGACTGATAGAGATTTACTTCACTTTGTTTTCAAGTTTCTAGACACTTCTTCCAGTAGCTAGCCTCTCCTAGACTTGCTGATCTAGGTAAGGAAAAGAGCTATGGTGTGAGGTTCTTGCCACATGGTGTCAGACCTAAGGTTTTTGGAAGGGCATATAATAGCCAGAGCTGTATATTTTCAGGTCAAGAGTTAACAAGGGGTTAGATAAACATAAAATAAGATAAAGTGGATAAAATATGTATTTTGGTAGGTTTCCATCATGATCCTATCAAGGAGGAATACTTTCCAACAGGCTTGGTGATCTGAGCACAGATCTATGCTCTGCTTTCTCAGGTAGAGTTAGACAAAGGAGCAACATGGGTAGAAACGGTCAACCATCATGGAGCAGAGGCAGTAGAAGGTAAACATCCAAGCGTGGTATCTCCTGCTGCAGCTATAACCTGTTATCACATGTTGAGTGACTAACACAAATTTATTCTTGTGAACTCACAGAGGTCAGAAGTCCATGCTTGCTCTCAGGTGGTTAAAATCAAGGACTGTGTGGAACTGCATGAAAGCCTATGGGAGGAAGTGTGTCCTTGGACCTTCCACTGTCTATTGGTTGTCCATCTTCCTTGTAGTTCATTTCTTCATCTTTAAAGCTAAAAAGATAGACAGACCAGTCTTTCTTATGAAGCATTCTGACATGACATCATTTTTTTTTCACATTTAAAGTTCAAATTACACAGAGCTCATTATAAGGTCAACCAAACAACAGCCTTAATTTTATACATTTTGTCCATTTTGTAATGAAACACAACATAGTTATATATTCTGGGGTGCAGAACATGCACATCTTCAGACAGCCATTATTCAGTCTATTGCACCTGTGTGCGATGCCTGATACTTGACAGAAGGCACAAACTGTATAGGGAAAACCCAACTATTTTGTCCTCATAAAGCTGAGAAAAACATGGACAGGAAATGGTGTACTGGAGGACCCAGAGAGATTATATTGTCAAAGTTAGAAGGATACAAGAGGTCTCTATAATAAACAAGAGATTGAGAACAGAAAACCAGATGCCATAGATGCTGAGGTTTATTTCCATAGTTAATAGCCCAGAAAGATGCTGGCCTAGAGCCAAACTTTGCTCTTGACCCCAAACACCTTTTGATAAACAGTATCTGACTCCCCTCAATCCCTTCATAAACTTGAATGCAACTTCAATGAGAGGAAGAAACAGGAACCCCTAAAATACCCCAGTTTCCCTGCTACTGACTCAGACTAATGTTTACTGTCAGTGCTTAGGGAAATACAGGTACGAATCGGGTACACTTCTAGACAAAAATACCTGGTACTTTTTTGTTTGATATTTATATGGTAAATCATATTAATTTCTCAGTACTTAAAAAAATCAATTTCAGTGGAAAGCACCTTTGCTTTCTTATTTAAACCCACTGGGAATGTGAGACCTCACCTGTGCTTTTATTTCTCACATTCATATATCAAAGACGGAGCTGAAGTGATGAATCCCTGACTAAAGGCCTGCATCCTAAGAAGTCAGCATCTGTCCTCTTGCCTTTCCAAATGGATACATTTTTCAAGAAATGTCCTTACAAATTCCTGTTTCTTATCTGCTGGGCTACCTTAGAATGGTAGAAAACATCAGAAGAAGCTTTTAAAAACCATTGCTTTCCCAAGGCTTTAGTGACAGATCTTCTCCAAAGCCCTCTTCACTTTAAAAATTTTTTAAAAAATCACTGTGAAATGTTATCTTGGGTATTAAGGGAGATCATTATGATGAGTATCCATGGTTTTTGCTAGCAGTTCTGTATGTCATCTTTAATTCCTACACTTCAAATGGGCACCATCAATCCCAATTTACATAAATTGAGGTCCTTTCTAAGAGTGCCCTAGCTCCCTCCAGAGAAAAGCCTTACACAAAGGTGTGTGGCAGGTTTGAGACATGAGCCAGGGAGCAGGGCTGAGGACACAGGGAAGAAATAAGAAAGAAGAAAAAGCCAGTTATATGTGCTGGGAAGCTGGCTACATCTGAAGGCATCAGCTGAGTTCTTCTGGGCCCCTCCAGTGATGCCTGTGCAGTGTGCCACAGAACTATGAGTCTCAATTTAAAAGTATAAAGTATTGGTTTCTGATGTTTGTTCTTCAGTCAATCAAGATGGCCCCACCAGGGATAACTCTCTTGTACTTCAGGTTGCAACATACTAACGTGTTCCCATGGGAACACCGTATCTTAGTCCTGGGGTGCTGGCTGGAAGGAGACTGGGAATATGAATGGAATAACTCAATTTCACTTGCACCAACGCAGATGATTGACAGTCAGAGCTTGTAATACACACTAGGGCTCGAGCACATGCAATGACCCACATGTAGCAGCTTCTCCAGCCAGTATAGCTAGTCAATACTTAAGATCAGGAGTACTTGACAGCAAGCCTAGGGAGCATCCTTTAATTCAGATGAGTTGTCAAGAAAATATTTGACTCTGTGGAACTTTACCCTAGGCAGTTCAGCAAGGGCCTGGCATTAATACCCCAATGAATAACAGCTAGAGAGTACTTTATGATTTTGTGTATTTGATGGCATGGCTCTATCTCCTCTTAATCTCCAACATGGGTTTGAAAACAAATACAGCAAATATGCAAGTCCAGGACAGTGCCACCATGAGCTGCATGAACAGTGTCAAGTATTTTAGTAGCCACATTAGAAATGGAAAAAGAAACAATAGAAATTAAATTTCATAATCTGCGTTAATTAATCCACTCTTCGCAAAGCATTATCTGTCTGTAAACATGTGATCCATAAAATGTGTTGATACCGTTTACATGCCTTGCTTGTTTTATCACACTGTCTTCAGAGCTTGGTGTGCACTTCACATTTCTCAGTGCTTCTCACATTAGATGAGTTACACTTCTGTTGCTCTGGTGGCCAAGTGTGGCAAGTGTCACAGGTTGGACAACATGGCTCTACTGCATTTTTCTCTTATGAAGGCTGTTAATCTGCGAACAGCAGTGCTGTTTCACATTCTTTGGGATGGGATGGAGAAGGGAGGCTGTCAATACACCTTCCTGACACTATAATGCCTGTCTGTATTATTTCTCTCTAGAATAAACAAAATGTCAAATCAACGAGTTTCATGGCCTGAAGTGATTAGAATAGTAATGTGAAGCGAGCGCCAAGCCATCCATGAATCAAATATCGCAGGTTTGTTTCTTCTCACTTATCTTTAAATGGCAAGACAGGTAATTTTTAACTTGGAAAAGGAGAAGGGAGCTTTATGCATTTTTGAATTATACCACATGGTGAGCAATCCATGACAGTGATTCTAAAATTGAATTACTGAAGGAGGCATCCAATTCCACCTGAATTCTAATATGCCAATCTGTTTGCCTCTGTTCCTTTGAAATAACATATTTTTTTGTTTGTTTTATGGGTTTATATTTCACACAGGCACACATGTAGCATTAAAAATTCAATGAGACATTTGACAGAGATAGGTATTAACATACAATGGTTAACTATAGCATTTAGTGATGAATTTCCCAAGTTCAAGCCCCAAGACTTATCATTTATTGTGTGCAGCTTTGAACCAGTTGCTTGTCTGTTTTGGCTTCCGTTTTTGTTTCTCTGTAATAGAGATAGCTATACTGGGTTATGGTAAGAAATACATAAGATAAGATATGTTGCAACCAGTTTATAATCAGTGCCCTGTCAATGGCAGGTTTTGCTATTAATAAATATAAAGATAATGGTAATGTTTTAAAGCTTACCTTCAACCTACATCAATCCACTAGGAAAGAAATTTCTTTTTGGAACCACAAGTAATTGTGCACACATTCAGAAATGTCCCAGTAAAGTGGGTATTTTCTAGTCAAACCTCTAAAAATTGTTCATTCAAGCCTATCGGCTGGAAGCGACCCGGCTGGAAGCGACCTGGCTGGAAGGTGTTTCTTTCTTCCCTTTTGTCCTCTTGTCTCTTAACCCCTACACTGTGGCCTGATCCCCTAACAGCTGAAATTAGCACTCCAATTTCCATGTTCTCGCTTTCATATTACAGATGAATAATGTGCTAGAATAAAGAAGGGGATCTGAGGGGGAATTACCACAGATGGAAAAAAGTATTAGGTTTCTTCATGAACTGCCTCTTACATCCTGCATGGATTTACAGCTGTGGAAGGAGCACGTGTCCCCACCCATTCAGCACAGGGACAAATCAACAGCTCTTCCTGAAGACAGCCTTAGACAAGCACCTGACATCTCTCCTCCCTCTTTTCACTGGGTAGTAGAAATCAAGTGGTGTGAGGACAAACGTGCTTGCTCACAAATGTTCTAGTGTGCACAGTGAGATCAATAATAACAGGTAGAGGTTATTAAATGCTGCCTTAGGGGGTCAGATATTGTACTCTGAATTTCACATACTTTAATTCATTCATTCAAACTATGGAGATGCATCACAGATGTGGAATCTGAAGCACAAACACTTAGCAACTAGCCACAGATTATTAGGTATGTGCTGGAGTCAGGATGGCCACGCCCAGTAGCACTGTCTGTCATAAAGGACATCTAACACCGGCATAATCTGCCAACAAACTCTATCAGCTCTACTTGTCAATTATTCCACCAGCCCAATCATTTCTCTCCATCTTCATCAGGACCACCTTCTCTTGTCTAGAGAGGTAGAATGGTTCCCAATGGATGTCTACTTCCAATTTTATGCCCATTCCTAACTTCCCTTCCCCTCCAGCTGCTCCACTCAGTGGCCAAGTAGCATTTCAAAATAGAAACCAGACTTACCTCTGATCCTGCTACAGGGTTCGTCAAAAGCCTCCTGCTGGCGTCTCCATCCCTCTTAGGATAACTCTAAAGCCCTTCCTATGTTCTTTGAGATGGCACACAAGCTGGGCAATCTTTAGCCCCTTACCTTAGCTGCCTATTCTCTTCTTCCATTGCACTCTTTTTGCACTTCTCTAAGAACGTAAGAGCTCATTCTTTCCTCAGCGAATGATTCTTCACATCACTGACCACTTGCAACATTCTAAAGCTCAAAGGATTGAACAAGAATTCTTCCTCATCAACTGAGAAAAAGTTACCCACTGCCTTCTCTATTTTATGTTAACATTTATCTCTATTTCAAGGTATTCACGCATATCATCTGCTTTGCTTTCTTCTCTCCATTCTCAGCAGAATGGAAGGCTCCGTAAGGCACTTAGTGTCTTTCTCTGTTACTAAATATAATAAAACACTGGCCAAAAGCAACTTGGGGGAGGAAAGAGTTTATTTGGCCTACAAGTTACAGTTCATTATCCATGCAGGAACTTAAGACAGACATCTGAAGCAGACCATGGAGAACAGCTCCTTACTGGCTTGCTTTTTGTGGCTATCCCAGCTGGCTTTCTTATACAACCCAAGATCACCTTCCCAGAGATGGCACTGTCCACTGTTGTCTGCGCCCTCCCACATCAATCAGAAATAAAGCAAATGTCCCTCAGACTTGCCCATCGGCCAAACTGATGGCGGCAGTTCCTCCATTGAAGGTCCTTCTTCCCAGTAACTCCAATTCATTCAAGTTGACAAGATCTAACCCTCACAGTTAGGAATACTGACCGCTGCGTTTACTGGACCTAGAACATGACTTGAGACATGGTAGACACTTACTCAATAAAAATTATTTTAAATAAGTATACAAATAAATTAATTAACAAGACAAAAATAGCCTCCTTTAGGCACGTTTCCCTCCTGCCCTCTCATGGACGTCAGTGAGGTAGGATGAGACATGAGATGTAACAGGAATGTACAGAGAACTATTAATGTTGAGCTCAAGAAATAAGCATGGAAACAGGATGCTACTGACATTTTCCTATGCTTCCTGTTACATCTCTGTCTGTGATACAAGATCAGTGTTGTTCTTACATATCTTACAAAACAACAGACACTGTGCTAGCTACTAAGGATTTTGGATACTTTTGTGTATTCACACAAATAATAATGATAATGCACATATGCCTCTTTGTGGTGTGCAATCAGTGTTTCTAAACACTGGGATGTGAAACAGTTATTAAAGAAGGACTCATCTCTGTGGTCTGTTCCAGTATTCCCAACTATTTGGACAGATGAGGAAAGATAATCCATTGAGTCTAAATTAAGTCCATACCCAGCCTGCTGGGACCCTGATTCAAAACTCAAACCAGAGCAAAAATGTTGAAATAACCTGTTAAATTTTAAATAGTATGAAAACACAGATTTTCAAGAAAACTATCAAATATATTAAATATCTAAAACACTCATGGAAATTTGTATTTATCATCAAAGGAAATTACTAATATAGTATTTACTTCCTGTTTATAAAATTACAAATTATCCATTCTGCTGTCTCATATTTTTTTTCTTCAAATTTGTCAGCCTGGGGTTAGCCTCGCTTGAAGAAGAAATCAACCAAACCCTTTTTCTCCTTCATTTTCATGCCAGATGTGGCTAGCTGCAGCTCCACCCATGTGCTTCTCTCTCTCACCTATGCCTTGACCACAGGACTCCCTTTGAGAAGCTCCAGTCTCTTGGCAGAAAGGGAGGAGAGGGCTTCTTGAAGGTACCGCACACCATTTCCCTCCAGTTTCATTTGTCTAAGTAAGGCCACACAGCTATATCATATGTTCTTGGGGAGGAAATGTGGACCTTTTGTAAAGATAGCCCTCAAATATTTAGACAGATATGACAGTCTACCCAAACGGATATATGCAGTGTGTGTGTGTGTGTGTGTGTGTGTGTGTGTGTGTGTGTGTGTGATGCTGAGGTTTGGCCTATTGCTATTTTTGTAATGCTAAATTCTGTACTACAGGTGAATTCTCATATTTACAAGCTTTTGTTGTGCAAAGCTTGTTGCTTAATTTAATTCTATTGGTTAAATAAAAGTGGTTACAGCCAGTTAGTGGAGGGATTAGAAGTTGGTGGGTTTAGAGTTACCTAGAGGGGGATGGAGAAAAAAGAGAAAGAAGAGAGACAAGGAGGATGGAGGAAGAACAAGAAGAGAGAGGAGCTGCCATGAGGGGAGATGGATCACGAACATGTGGCCAGGAGAAACAACAAGTATCTGGGGTACACCACTTGGGATAGAAGAGTAGACTAGGGATTAACCCCCAGTAATTGTCAAAGCCAAATTAAATAACCATAGTCTGAGCCTCAAGCCAGGCAGGGATAAGTTTAAATTAGTTGTGCTACAGTGTGATATTTGTTAGCAAATGAATATCTAAGATGTGTGGATTCAATTTTCTTTAGCCAGAAATGTAAGTAACTGAAAATGATTAAAAAAATGTGACTTTTAGTGGCTTAAAACCAAAGATGTATTTTCATCACAAAATAACAAATATGAGGGTAGGTGGCCTTAGGCCTTGCTTAGTCACTCAGTCATGCTCCAGTCCAATTTTTAAAAATCAGTTTTCTAGCCCTAGAGTTTACAGTCCATTGTTACGGGGCCCACTACTACTGCAGACATAATTACTTCATAGAGTGAAAGAGTAAAGTATGGCAGCCATAGCGGTAGACCCTGATGACAAAGCTTTCTCATGAGTTCCTCAGAAGACTGGCCCTCTCCGTCAAGGGCCGTACAAAAGTAGATAACAAGGTTATTATTGTCCTTGGAGTGGAACACTCATGGACCCTTCTGCAGCTTGATATACTGGGGCTTAAATGAAGTCTGCATCCATTATATTAGAGACCAGAAGTCGGGAACTGTATAACAACTATGTGCCTGCTTCGGAGGTCAGGAGAGAGCGCTTCATGCCAATTAGTAAGCTCGGTGGGTATTTATTTGATCTCGAAAGATATTGAAATTTTTACATCAGTGTGGAAAGTTGAGTTTTATCGTGTGTGTGTGTGTGTGTGTGTGTGTGTGTGTGTGTCTGGGGACAGCATATGATCAGTTGTGTATAAAATGTTTTACGTTTATTGACTGTGTGGTATAGGTCAAATCCTTTTACTCTAATTGTTTCAACTAATTTTTGTCACAACTCTGATGTGACTACTACTGTTGTGTTTTATAGAAAGAAAGAAAGAAAGAAAGAAAGAAAGAAAGAAAGAAAGAAAGAAAGAAAGAAAGAGCCAGGATATGTTTGGTAGAAGCATGGCATGGTGAGGTGGAAGGAGGTGCCTGGGCGGACCCATGCTGAGGTATCCCTTCCCCCTGAGGTACCAGCTGTACGGATATAGTATGAAAAAGAGCTTATTTAGGGCATAGGAAGGGGAGTTGTGGAGGGAGTAGAGACGGAGGGGGGGGGCAGGGAGGAGGAGGGAGAAGCCAGCCAGGAACACATGGAGAGAGGGGGGTAGGGGAGGGGGAGAGAGGAAGAAGGATCGGGGAGAGAATGGGTAGAGAGTAAGAGAGCAAGGAGAGGCCAAACAGCCCCCTTTATAGGCACTACCTGGCTGTTGCTAGGTAACTGTGGAGTGGAGCCTAGAAGGAATGCTAATAACTACCAAGGTCTCCCATTTTATTAAGAGGCTGATGCTTATGGTGTGACTCAATTACTTATCCAATGTCACATGGACAATAAATGATAGAGCTAGAACTGAGCCTGACCTACACTTCAGAACTGTAGAATCAGATTATCTAGAGCCCACACCTTCTGCTTTCTTCATTTACATGACAGTCCTTGCTCCACTCTCTCCTACAATGGCCCCAGTGAAGTCCCTTATGAACACTGACATAAATCAAAGGCCCCTTTGGTGGCAAACTTTTGAGCATATGGACAGTAACTAGGAGGGGGCTGGAAGCAGGAATATCTAAGGATATGCCTCTTCCTGATAAGCTTCTCAAGTCTGATAAAACTTGAGCCTCTGCTCTTCCCTCTTGTCAATTTGCATAATCAAGAAAGTCCATGAAAAAAGCTGGGTGAGAACTCAGCACTTTGAGGGAGGAAATGAGATTAACAAGGCAGCTTCTCAGAAACATCGCCCAAAAGCTGGCTCACTTTGTGGAAATTATTGCCCAAAATACTAATCAATGTTGGAAAGCCAGATAGTTTTTAGGCGAGTTAAGTAGGATTCAATAGGAGGCTCCCAGAATCCAATATACCTTACCACGAATTCTGCTGATTTTATAGTGTGGCCCCTTTTTTGACCCCCTACTTTATCAATAGCCATATGAATCCTTATAAACAAATGTAATGTCTTCATCAGTCCCACTTTTTAAACGATACTAGACAAAATCTATACAATGATAGACGCAAGAGTATTCTCATATCTACTTCTAAAATATAAACAATTCTTGTGCTCCTCAACTTTATTCTAATGTAGTATGTGTAGGTATTTCCTTTTTAAATATAACACATTTACTCTTTGATAATTTCGTACATGTATATAATGTATTTTGATCATCTTCATCCCCTTAACTCCTCCCAGATCTTCTACTACTACCAATTTCTCTCCTCCTATTCTTCCTCCTCCTCCTCCTCTTTTTTTCTTCTTTCAATAATTTAGAGACTATCACACCCGTATATTCATGGATATGAGGCCACCCATTAGAGTCAACCTATCGGAGGCCACACCCTTAAAGGAAATTTGGGTTAATGTTTCTTGTCACTGCTGTGTGGATGAGTCACTCATTCTGCCAGGACCTCCTTAGACACCTGGCCCTCTCGCTCACCAATAGCATTCCCTACACATTTTTAAAAACCAGCTGCTAAATGACCACACTCATTCCCAAGTATCCGTCCCAGAGACCGTTCTCCCCTTCTGAGTCCCCTTACTGTCTTGAGGAGACAAGTTGAACTAACACAGAAATTGTTTTTATCTTTCTATTCACAAGAGAGCAGTCAAATTTAATACGTAAAATGAACAAATAATAGTGTTTGTGTCATTGTATGAATGAAATGAAATCTATGAAGGCATGTAAACTGTTCAAGGTAAATCTGCTTGGGGGAACCAAATGCAGCCTCATAGCCTCCTTGCTGACACGTGCTTAGGCAGAACTCTAATTGCTGCTCTTTCCATGACAATCCTGTTTTCACTTGTCTAAGAAGGTGGTAAACTTGAAGCAATGTTCTCAGGAACCCAGACAGCTCAACAGTAGAGTGCCTGCTATGTGTTCTAGTAGCCTTCCACGGCTGTGATAAAATGCCATGATCAAAAGCATCTTGGGAAGAAAAGGGTTATTTCTGCCTTTAGTTATAGTCTATCATGAACGGAAGTCAGGGTAGGAACTTAGGCAGGATCTGAATGTAGGGACTGAGGCAGAGAACCATGCTGTTTACTAGATTGTTACCTGTGGCTTGTTCAACTTACTTCTTTATACAATCCAGGACCACCTGCCCAAGGGTGGCACTATACACAGTGGTCTGGGCCCCTTCACATCAGTTATCAACCAAGAAAATGTTCGAGAGCCTTTCCTTCCAACCTATCTGATGGATTCATGTTCTCATTTGAGGTCCCCTCTTCTCATATGACTCTAATTTGTGTCACATTGACATCAACAAAACAAAAACAACAACAGCAGCAACAACAAAAATATCCTAAGTATCACACTATGCAAGCATGAGAAACCACTTAAACAGAGAGTTTTAAGTATCCCAGAATTAAGAAGATGCAGACAAAATTACCCTTGGGGGTCTCACTGGAAGGCCAACCTAGCCTGATCAGTGATCCCTGGGCTCCAGTGAGAAACTCGGTCTCAAAAACCACAGGTTGATAGCTCCTGAAGAGTGAAACTCAGTTTTGGTCTCCCCTCCATACACACGTGCACTGTACACACACAAACACCCCACACAGACATCTTCATGCTCATACAGCCACACACACACTGAGTATAACTAAATGATTGTTGTAACGATATACTACAAAAGAACAGTAAGAGAGATAGCAAAGGAATTCTGAAAACAATGAAAGTGATATTCTGAATGAACCAAAGAGAAAGCTGCATTGCAAAAGGAACCACATTCTCAGACTTTGAATTTTAAGTTCGTCCAACTATGCTCAAAGGCATCTTTATTAATTAAAATGTAAACAATTGACAACACATTTTTTTGCCAGTGAGAAATAAGTTTATTTGTTCGTGTGGTGTAAAATTTGTGCTTCGGGATTTGATAAACTCTTGGAAAGCATTTTCTGCATCCTGCTGGTAGTGGAAGCAATTTCTCTAAAAGAAGTTGGCAGGATGCTTTAAGAAGGGGAAGTTGGTTGGCGAGAGGCCAGATGAATGTGGTGGATTAGGCAGAACTTCACAGAACACCGTGTTTGACTTCTGGAATACTGGTTTTGTGACATGTCTCTGGGTGTTATGGAGTAGAACTGTGCTGTTTCTATTGACCAGTTATAATGACAGACCTTACACTTTCTGATATGTCCCATCAAGTTTCTGAGTACACCTCTCCAAGGTAATAGTTTCACAGAGATTCAGAAGGCTATATTGCATCAGAGTAGCAGCAAACCACTAAATAATGACCATGGCTTTCTTGGGGACACGTTTGTCTTTCTAGAGTGTAAGCTCAAACTACTGCCTTGCACTTTTCCATCTAACCAATAAGCTAGTTATTACTAGTTTTTGTAGACAATCTACTTTCAGGTACATGTTACAAGGCGATCAAGTGATGGTTCCTTGTAGTTGGGAAGAATAGGTGTAAATGGTAATTTTAATATAAATGTATGCTGGAAATTAATAGAACAGCTGTTTTTCTTTATCCTAGCTAATTCCCCAATAACGACACAGAAAGACCAAGATTTATTTTCAAGGTTTACCACAATACCTGGGCAGTCATTTGATATATTTTAATCCTCTGGGCTAATCTGGCTACCTCCTAGCCAAAACCCTCACAATACTTGCATTTAGGGCCTCCCATGCTCCAAGTGAACTCTCATGATGTCTTCTCTCCTCCCTCCTCAGGGCTCAATAGGCTTTACTCTCCTCTCTCTCTCTCTTTCCCCTGGCTGGTGGAAGCCCCATCCGATTCGCCCTTCTGATCAGACATTGCCTAATCAGCTTTTATTGACAAGGCAGAAAATAAATGGTAAACACTGTTTACATAAACTTGAGAGAGGAGATTCTTGATGTTACATTCTTGGCATTACAATACTGGGTCTGGATTCAAACAAGACATGAGGGCAGAGAAATCAGCATTCGAATAACACAAAGATAATGTTTGCACAGTGCACAAAAGGATTGTGCCTACAAATAGGAGATGATGGCAATCCAAAGAAACATTTAAAAAAAAAAACAGCTCATAAGGCACCCACTTATCAAGGTTTTTCCACCCTTTTAATTCATTCCAAATGTCATATAGTCGAATGGTTCACACTGCACCCTTTAGTAATTTCTCATGTCAATTTAAGAAGACCCGCTTTCACGGTGTTTCTGGAACAGTTGCCCTCAGCTTCCACTGGCCAGCCCTCTGCTTTGTCTCTTTTGAAAATTTTCCCGAATCATCAGTGCACTGTGTATGCCTTAGCAGTTCTTGGACCAAATGCATTGTTGATATTCCAGTTGTTTTCATTGCTTTGTGATTTGTTTTGAATTTGGATAACAAGGGAACCTGAAGGGCAAGCAAGATAGTTTCAGTAGGTGAAAACACATGCCATGCAAGATGAAGGAGCTGAGTTCAGTCCATGAGACCTACATAAAGCTGGAAGGAGACAACTGACTCCATACAGCTCTTTGACCTTCATATGCATGCCCACATTCATTCTCTCTCTCTCTCTCTCTCTCTCTCTCTCTCTCTCTCTTTCTCTCTTTCTCTCTCTCTCTCTCTCTCTCACACACACACACACAAATAATATAATAAATAAAATGAACTTTCATAAAGTTTAGAAATCACTTGTACTTTCCTTTAATCTAACATCATTCCATAACATAAAATAAATAACCTGTGATGCCATTATTAAAAAACAATAAAGCAAGAAATGTGCATTAAAATGATGTATGATACAGCCATATTTATTAAGAATGTACTCCAACAGCAAACAGCAAAGATCAACACTGCAAAAAAAACACAATTACTTTTGTACCCACCTATCATTAGGTTTCTTGTAGCTATGATAGATACATGAGAAAACATCCTCAAAGGAGGGATGATTTATTTTACCTCAAAGTTTCCGAGTTTTAGCTCAGAGTCCTTAGTCTGTGGTTTCTGGTGAGGCAGAATAGTACAGCAGTGAAAGCATGTGGCAGTGGCTATTCAGCTCACAGAAGAAGGGATGCATAAAAGGAGCCAGAGAAGTATGCAAGAGATGTTGCTTCTAAGGACACACCCCAGGAATCCTCTTGGAGATAGACACCCCCCCACACACCTCCTAACATTCCCATAGTCTTACAAAATAGCACCAATAGGTACAGATCAAACCTTTAGTAATAAGTCTTTTTGAGACACTTATTTCATTTCCAAGTCATAACATTCTGCCTCTTTCCTCCACAAGAAATGCATCTATCTCATAAGACAAATGTGTAGTCAGTTCATCTCTAATAATCCTATAGACTGAACAACTTCATCACTGGTCAGTATCTAAGGTCAGAATCTCCCTGAGATCCAAGGCTCTTTTATAGAGTCTGTGAGCTCCTATGAAAGAAAAGTTATACATTCCTCAAATCCAGTGGCCGTGAGCAAACATTACCATTCCAAATGGGAGCATAGCAAAGAAAGACAGGACCAAACCAAGTCTGAAATCCAGAAGGGAATGGAAGAAAGCCCGTAGCTTCTTATCTAGGCTCTGAGATGGCACGATGTAAGCTCCAAAGAGCTTGGGCATCCCCACCCTAATGGCTCTGCCAAGTGCAGCTTGTGAGGCCTTTCTTGAGTTGACTTCACTGGCTACATACAGCTTTCTTTTAGGCAGATGCATGGCTTGTCCTTTTAATCTGTTGCTTCAATCTCGAAGTTTTATGCATCATCTTCACAAAAGCTGCCTTCGGGTATCTTGGTACTTTGACAAACTGCCTGGTTTCCCAGGCCTTCTTTTGACTGTGGGTGGAGACGCCCATGACTCTAACGCTTCCATGCTACATGCCTCCAAAACCAGCTTCGAATGGATGACAGAAAGGCTTATACCAACATGCATGGCCGTCAGGTCCACTTGGACCACAACCACAATGACCTGGTCACCCCAGTAGCTGAGAACTGAAACAAATAAAGGGGAGATAATGCCCCAGATGACCTGGTACAGAGGCCTCAGAGGTGCTGTCTCCTGTAGGGGAAATCAAATGAATTTACTCTCCCACACCAGAGATCCACCATAGGTGGTGACTGGCTAACTCCTGAGGTACCTTCGAGGTCAGTGCTTGTCTGCTTCTCTAGGTGCTCTAAGCTCTGACAACCATGGCATCTTTGTTCACAGCTTGAACCATACTCCTTTTCTTCCTCAGAAAACTGAAAATTCTCAAATCTTTCTGTTCTACTTTTTGTTCCCCATTTTTATTAAAACCAGCTCCCAGTGACTATTATGTCCGGATAGCTAGACAGCTCTGATATCCCAATCAGATGAGATAGTCAGCCCTCTGTAAACTTTGCCTTCCTCAATGCTTTGGGGCATTGGCAAAACCTACCAGATTCTTGTATAACATGAATGGTCTCTAGTCCAACTCCTGATAAAATTCTCATTTTCATCAGAGACACCGTGAGTGTGGAATCTAGTGGGACTCCAGAAATGGACCTGACTGGGGTGGCAAAAGAGAGAAGGAAAAGACAAACAGGACACACAGACACACAGAAAGCTGAGATTTGTCTGGGCTTTCTGATGGAAACACCATAGCACCCCAGCAACTCTGGATGCTTAGCATTTAGAATTGAACAGAATGGCGAGCTTAGTGCACACAGCTGAGTGAAGAAACAGAGTTATTACATGCCTGTTAACAAGGAGGCAGGGTTTATGATTTGCAGCTGGGTCAAGGAGACAGGTTGAGCTAATCTCAGTAGGAGCAGGCTCTGGGGGAGCAGTCTTCAGGCTGTAAATATCTGGTAGGGAGAAAGCGATGGTATGGATGTTTTCTACTCACACTGTCAACATTCCTCCTCAGCGCTCCCCCCCCCCCCCCCCCCAGGAAATCTTTGGCATCAGTCTGACCCTGGGGCTATGGGGTCCTTGACTTGGCTGTGCCCATGTCAAGAACACATATTCACCAGGGTTTCACTTACTCCAGGCTTTCTCCACTCTCCACAGTAGTCTGTAGTCAGCATTATCTCATCATGGTTCTGCTCTTCTGAGCTCCTACCAGGATCATCCATTAAAGTCTAACTGTGTCTGACACATATCCAGCCTGCCTCTTTAAACAACTTCAAAACTGACCCCTGAAAAACAGGTTTAAAGCCTTAAGGACACACATGGCCAGGTTTAGTCACAACGATGAGCCCATTCTTCTGGTACCAGTTTTCTGTGTTACCTATTTTCTCATCGCTGTGACGTATACCTAACCAAAGGATGTGTGGAGAAGTATTATCTATTTCACTCACAGTTTCAGAGATTTCAGTACATAGTCCGTAGCTCAGGGAGTCTAGGCCCATGCTCCTACAGATTATCAAGCAGCAGCGTGAGGCGGGACTACGTATCGAATGGTATGTAGCAAGGAGAGAAAGGGAGGAAGAGATATGAGGAAGGAGCAATGGATGAAGGGAAGGAAGCAGGGAGGGAAGGAAGGGTTGAGCACTCATTGGATAAGATACAGACCTTCGAGCATCATACACTCAGTGACCTACTCTGACATTTCTGCTAGGCTCTATCTCCTAAAGTCTCCAGTAAGTCCTGAAGTAGTTCTACCAGCTTGGGACCAAATCTTTAACGATATATTTAATTTTATGTGTACGAGTGCTTTTGCCTGCATGTTTGTATATGTACCATATATGTGTCTGATACCTGTGGAGGCCAGAAGAGGGTATTGGATATCCTGGAGCAAGAATTACGAGTAGATGTGAGTGCCAGGAACTCAATCTGGGTCCTTTGCAAGAATATCGAGTGCTCTTAACTGCTGGGCCAACTCTTTAGTCCCAAGGGACCAAGTTATTCATGCACTAGCCTTTGTGAAGGGAACGCTTCCTATCCAAATTATAACACCCCATAATGCAAAGCATCCATTCAATTGCTTATTAAGCTCTAGAAAACACGTTTGCTTAATCCTACTGATCTCTAGCATTGAAGTGGCTTTCGACTATTGTAGCCTATAGCATTCCTTGAATCGGTGGGATGGCTGTGCACAGTAATGTAAAGATAAATCACAGCTCCTGAGTCAGTGACTGCCTGAAACCACAACGTGGCTTTCATTTAATGTTCACATCTATAGACTCACTGACATTCTTTGTCATGAGACTAAACTAACTAAAATTCATATGTTGAAATTTTTACAGAGATTCATTTGCCTTCCCAAAGGAAAATAAGTAAGTGTGGGGGCGGGTATATAAGCATGTGTTGTGACCTTCTTAAGTCCTTCCTGACCTCATAGTTGCAAGTTTCTCTTGCAACAGAACTGTGTTTTGATAGCAATATAATACCAGACAGGCTCATCACTACAAGTGAGGGACATTTTAAGCTGAACAATGTAAATGACTTCTGGTTATATATAACTCAAATAAAAAGAAGTCATGAGCACAAAGAACATTAGTCAATAAAACACTGATATGGAAGACCATAAAACAAAACAAGAAACTTATTGAAATTCCAGCTTTTTATTTTGATATTTCATAATCAAAGATGGGATCCAGTCTACTAGAGCATATTTTGGTTTAGTAGAACAATAGCTTAGCTAAATTTGCTCCAAAGGTAAGCCACAAGTGAAATATGAATAAGTTAAGGCTTTTTATATAATAAGAGGCCATTTCTGCATTAGAAAAGTATATCTGTAAATAGATCATTTAAACTGAATTCGTGCTAAAATTTTTACTAAATTATTTCAAACTAGAATCATCACTTCTATATTTTAATCTTCAATGTGACTGTTACTCAGTGAAGACAGGCTTTTTTTTAACACACTTTTGATAATGCTAATTTATCTTTGGGTTTTAGTTTGTACAAAACTTCTGATTTCAGGAGGAAGTTATTTCATTAAGTAGAAGAACTTACTCTGTTAGATATTCCCTGTTCCCTCCTGGCTTAAGCTATCCATCACATTGCTGCAGATGCTTTGAGGAGAGCTTTAAACACTTCTACAGAGCTCTTGGTTTTCTGGCTTCTGATGGGGTTTCACTGGCAGAGGAGATGCTGGGGCTTGAGGAACCAATAACCAATGTGACAGTGTTAAGGAGTAATGGACTGGAGAGATGATCTGGTGAATATGAGCCTTGGCTGTGCAAGCATGAGGAACATGGTTCAGACCCCAGCATCCATCCACCAGATACCTTGTGCATGCCTGTTAGCCCAGGACTAAGAAGGTCATGGAAGGATAAGTGGGGCTTTGCTGGCTTCCCTTGCTAGCAAGGTAGAGACTCTGCCTCAAAGGATATGGTAGAAAATGAGGCCGTCCTCTGTTCTTCATGTGTACACCTGCACATGTAAACACACCTCCTACTCCATTCCCACAAAACTAAGATAAAATAAGAATTTAAAGAAGTAATGGGACCTTTAAGAGGTGGGGTTTTGGGTAAGAGGTTAGGTATTTAATAGGCATGAATGCTTCTCTCTAAGATATGTATTTTAACTAGAAGTTCTACAAAAGTGAGTTGTAGATGTAAGCTAAGGTCCTCCCCTGAAGCTTTTCTTCCTTGCCATGTGCTTTCTTCCACTTGTGCTTCTACCAATTAAATACCATCTGCCATGCTACCCTCAACAAGCTAAGCAGAGGCCAATGCCATGTTCACAGCCCTTCAGAACTGTGATGTAAATGAACCTCTCTTTATTAGAAAGCACCCAAGCTTCAGATATTTTGTTGTAGCTACATGAAATCAACTAAGAAATTATCAGAAAAAGGGTAAATAGAACAGAAATGAGAAGGAAGCATTTGCTCCCCCTGGTTCTTACATTGCATGGTCATGGCATTTTTGCTGCACAGTGTCTGCTTGGCAGCCTTCCTGGAGCTAAAGTGTGTCTAGTAACTATCCAAGTCCAGGATTCACTTCATGTCCTCATAGTGGGGGTAATTTTTCTACTGTTACTAGTCCTGGAGCATTACACCATCCCTTTAGGTTTCCCCAAACTCTGAATTATGATGAATAGTCAAAATTAGCCAGTTATAGGATATTATTTATTTCTTACTATAATAGTTACAAATGCATTATTTAACTTTTGAAAATCACTTAAAAAAGAAATTATTTTATCCCTTCCCCATTGTGTCAATAATGGCCCTGAGAGTAGGCATAGATATTCTAATGCTTTGAATGAAATGTTATGATGTCCATCGATGTATCATGTGGTCTTAAAACAAGTTCTTAAATTCTCTACTTTTTAGTGAATCGTAGCAGTGTAAAGTTTCCAAATATTGACTCCTCTTGCATACAGCTTTATGCAGAATGTAATTTTTCTTCTAAAAATATTGTGCTCATTTATTTTTTAATGTGCATTTGTGTGTGTGTGAGAGTGTATGTATGTGTATCCTGTGCATGAATGTGATTGCAGAACTAGAAGAGGAAATAAGATCCCCTAGAGTTATAATGAGCTGCCCAGTGTGGATGCTGGAAACTGAATACATGTTGAGGCTCAATAGATGGCTCAGTAGTTAAGAGTGCTTACTACTTTTGCCACTGAGTCATCTATTGCGCCTCAACATGTAATATTCTTAGTAATAAACATTAAGCAGGCTTTTTTTTTTTTTTTTTTTTTTACAGAAAATATATCTAAAGTAGGAAGTGTGGACCATTTTGATGCTTATATTCATCGGCATCTGTTATTGAAGAAAAACGTATTAGACTGATTTCCTCTAGACCTTGGATGTCATTTTTAATGTCATTGTTCAAAATTCACCTATAATAATGAATTAAATTGTAACTGGACAAAATAAATTCATTAGTGGATAAATTGGTATCATGGTTAATTCAGGGTTTTTGTTGTTGTTGTTTGGGTTTTTTCTTAGTTCAATTCAGGGAGTATTGTATTGGAGGAATCATTACCTGAACATGGAGAGTTCTAGAGGAATGAGAGTAGAGACAAGCACTTACAAAAAACCTTGGTTTCAACAGAGGAGCCTCCAGAACAGACACAGACACTCCTGTTCCTCATCTTCAGCTTCCCATTGATACTTCTACTTGAGTCTATGAGAGGCAAGGTATCCAGCCGCCCCAGCCCACAGAGTACAGCCTTCTAGGAATCAGAACAGGATGCACCAGGGATAGAGCCTTGATGTGGAAGAACAAGTGAGTAGTGCCCCACACAACACACAAGACAAAAAAGAAATACAACTCTCAAGTCTGTGTTTTTCCTAGATGTCAATTTCTGTTTCCTTCTGAAGTGCACCATCAGCTTTGATTATCATCCTATAGGATTTTATGATACTATAATTGTGAAAATGTTTCTGTGAGGTATATGACTGATATTAGTAAACATTAACCCTGTCAAAAGTGTGGTCAGTATATAAAATATGTGGCCAAGGATTCTGCTCCTGAAGATGGCAATGGAGGCAACGATGGTGGATACAGCAATCATGCTCACCTGGGTGCCAGGGTTTTACACGAATACTTCCCATAAACTTTTCCTTCTTCCCAGAAGTAATGGAACAATAGTCCATTTTACATGTACCTGTAAAAAGAGGAAGTAACCATCTAAGAAATATCAAACAATCTGACAATGCTCACACAGTCAAAGTAACAGTCTCTCAGAAAAACTCCACAGCCATGCAACCTGGCAGCTGGAAAGCCAGCTTAAATCCAAAGCAACTAGAGAGAAGACAATCTAGCACTAGAGGCACAGACCAATGTAAAAGAAAAAGAAAACAAAAAAATCATAGTAATAATCACCCAGCCAATAACCCCAAAATAATAACAATATATTTTTATTGTATATATAATTTTATAATATATAAACATATATATGACATATAAATAAAAATAAATATTCATTTATATTTATATATTTATTTCTATAAAACATATAAATAAGCTGGGCAGTGGTGGTGCATGCCTTTAATCCCAGCACTCAGGAGGCAGAGGCAGGTGGATTTCTGAGTTCGAGGCCAGCCTGGTCTACAGAGTGAGTTCCAGGACAGCCATGGCTACACAGAGAAACCCTTTCTCAAACAACCAAAATAAATAAATAAATAACAACATATGTTATTGTGTGTGTATGTATATATAGTATATATATATATTGTATATATATTATATATATATAATATATATATGTTATTGGTGTATAGACACACACTTTTTTAACAGTATGGCATCACTGTCAAGAATGAGATGAAGGTGCATGTTATCTTCACTACAGTCTCACATGGGCTAGAAATTCTTACTACAGTAAAGCAAGAAAAAGAACTATGGTAGGTGAGACTCAGAAATAGACATTAGTTTAATACTAGTGATAGATGAATTACACAGCTCTTAAAAAGTTTAAGACTTGATCAAGTTTTCTTTATACAAATTTTCTTTATCAACACTGCTCTTATGTTCTATGAGAGCTGGGAAAATTACCTTTCATATAGAAGAGAAATTATTAAATCTGTAAATTACTCATGTCGAAAATTTAATTCCAGGTTGACTAGAGACCTGTAGGGAAAAATAAAACTCTAAGTCTGTCAGACAGAAAAATGATATACCAAAAGCTCAAAACATACGGTAAACATTTCATAAGCTGGCTTCTGTCATCTTTTCTGACACTTGCTGTCTAGACCTCTAGAACCAAAAGAAAAGATGAACCACACATGGGACAAGATCTAGCACATGCAGCAGCCAGTGAGAGACTGGGTTACAAAGGAGGTAGGTAGCATTCCTGAGGATGACATCTGAGGTTATTTTCTAATCTGGACATTCACACAAGCATGCATGTCTAAACATACAGTCTGACTCAAGTCAGGCTATGTAAATAACTTCAAAGTAACATGGAACTGGTAGTCCAATAGAAAACTAGGAGATAATTGTGAATAGCTAAGTCATAGGAAAATAAAAGTCATAGATAAAATTGTGAGTAGATCCCAAGTATAGAAAAAGAGATACAGTATAACCCACCACCGGAAGTTTTACAATGTCAGCTTTTTGTCCTGGTAGCTTCAGATTAAAAATAAATTAAAATCAAGATCACTACTGAAAAACTTAAGTTCCCTGTGTCCCTTGTCTAGTGCCACGTGGTTCCCACATTTACCTTGGGGCAATGATGGTCCCTTTCCTATATGTACATCCCAGTCTGTGCCTTTTATTTGTGTGTGTGTGTGTGTGTGTGTGTTGTTTTAAAAATATGCTTAGTTAATCTTTTTTCAAAAACTAAAGGTAGCAGTTGAGGTTCAATTCCAGGTTGGCTAGAGACGTATAGGGGAAAACAAAACTTTAAGTCTGTCAGAAAAAAGATGAAAACAAAGTTTTAAGTTATATACCAAAGTTCAAAACCATGGCCTTCCGCCCCACATAACCTAATTACAAACCTACAATTTCACATCAGGAGTCATTAAGCATCATTTCCTAGGCCACAAAGGTCTCTGGTGACTCTCAGACCCAGACTGTTATTTCAGTGCCCAAAACTCTGGGGCTTTCCTGCCTGGCATGGCGGAACGTGAGGCAGAACAAAGCATAGGTGAACCAGGCCTCTGATAGTCTGAGTGCTACCCTTGTGAAACCGCTTCAAAAAAAGAAAAATTCAACCCTTACGATCAGGGAAGTCCATGTATAAACCTGCAACTCATCAGAGACAGGAGATAAATTTAGATAGGAAGACCAAGACTTTAATTTCAGTGGATGGTGGGCACAGGCAGAGCAACTATATCCATGAGACTTCAGCCCTGCTCAGCACTGACTGGGACCACTGAACTGTAGTGAACGTACGATAGACATGTGCAGTCAGCAATCCACTTGGCTTAAAGAACAACATCCTCCTCCTGAAAGTAATGATTTCTGGCTCTTGAAGGCTTCCCTTCAGTCCTTCTTTCACCATCAAGACTAAACGGAAAGATACTTTCCCATTTCCATCTTCCCAGTTTCTCTCCTTCTTGCTGAGGTGACAGTCCACATGTCACCTTCATCCAGCACTAATGACCAGAACAGTGACTGACAGCATGTAACCTCATCTTTTTCTATGCTTTCTGGGTGGTGGTCGAGTGACCATCCCATTGGCATAGGCATGGAAAAGCAGTAATGATTGAAAAACAAAACAAAACAAAAGAAAACACTACCCAGCAGACCTAACTGTGGGTCTTGCACATGGAGGCTTAACTGAGAAAGAGAGAAGAGAGAGAGAAAGAGAAAGAGAAAGAGAGAGAGAGAGAGAGAGAGAGAGAGAGAGAGAGAGAGAGAGAATGGCTTACGGGGGGGGGGGGTTAAAGAAGTTGATATTTAAAAAGAGAAGAAAAGAAAACAGACAGAAGTCCTGAGAGCATAGTAAAGCGCTTTAGCTTCCATAACCCACCACAATTGTGTCAGTTTAGCTGGGTCAATTAGCTGCCTACTCTGTCTTCCTCTGTTGTTAATAATGGGCAATATCCTCTCCCCCGAACGAAGGAAAATGAGGGATCTGTGGTTATAGTAAGCTATCATTAAAAGCACATGAATTCCTAAAAGCCTCTGAAAATAAATTAGTCTTCACATTACCATCTGCAACCATTTCACCTTAGCCACTGATCCCATTAGCCCCTGTGCACTCTAAATAGGAATGGGCTTGGATATTACTTAAGAAGAGATCTCCAAGGGCAGTCAAGTGGTTGCAGAGATCATAACGAGAAATTCTGAAGGTGGCATAGTTACTCTCGCATCGCTCCAGAGCCTGGACCCTGTGCTCTGAACCAGCTCTCCAAAGTGAAGATACATTCTACAGCCTAACGTGGTTTCAGGATGATTGGCAAGAAGACAGGAGCCAGCACTGGTGGCGGCCAGCAGGAAAGACCTCAGTTCTCTCTACAGATCTTGGCTCCCTAGAGAACCTGGATAGGTTGGATCTCTCAGCCATATCATATCATCTTTGTTTCTTCTGGGGTATTGATTGGTGACGCCCTCCAGGTTCGTGTCCTCCCAGAGCCCTCAGAATGTGACCTCATTTAGTAATAGAGTCATTACCAGAGTAGGGTAAGTACCTTAACCCAATACGACTAAGAAGAAAAAAAAAAGACACAGGGACAGAGGTTCACAAGGACAGCACTGTGTTACAACCGAGGTAGAGAGTGTTATGAGACCTGTACCAGTCAAAGCATGCCAAGGATTGCTGGCCACAGCATGAGCTCAGAGGCAGACACAGTCGGTCCTCTGCCTGAGCTCCCGAAGAGGAAACAACCCATGATCATCTTCATTGGATATTTCTGTCTCCTAAAGTGAACTTGTTCACAGCTATTCAATGATGGTGTTTGCTGCAGTTTCTTACCCTGACCTTACAGGAAAGATAACACACACACACACACACACACACACACACACACACACACCCCACACCATTTGGATCTGGAAACTAATACATTTGGCTTCTATGTGACCACATTCTTGAACCTCATACTTTTTAGAATCACTAATCATCCTGGACCTTAAATGAGGGAGGGTCTTCCGGGTTATTCTGAGAATCTTTTACTCACACTGGCCTCTTCTAGGTGGTCTCTTTACACCTGTACACAGGTGGCTTCTACACGTTCCTTACTGTAGAGATCTGTGATTGTAGTGATCACATTTGAGATGCCTCCCTCAGCCAAGCTTCCATGGGACAGGTGCTCAGTGAGGTATGCTGGGTAGTGTTTTCTATACTCCTTGTTTTTGTGTTTTTCCATCATAAGTCTGATACCTTCCATATTTTCACCAATGGAATGGTAACTCTTCACCATCTAGAAAGGGTAGAGAATTGCCAAGGATGTAACTTTTTATTTGATTGCATCTCTTCACTTTCTGTAAGCACATGAAACATGTGCGTTCATACCAAAGCGTATAAAATCATGGATCACCTTTCTCCTAATCTCATCCATCTCTCTATCTATCTCTCTCTCTCTCTGTCTCTCGCCCGTGTGTGTGTGTGTGTGTGTGTGTGTGTGTGTGTGTGTGTGTGTTCTGTTTGCCATAACAAAATTCCTGACATTGGATGTCTCATTTTGAAGAATACAGATTTTTTTGACTCTGAATTTTGGAGATTGAAAGTCCAAAGGGTATAACATCGGCTCTAATGAGCCCCCGGCCCCCTGACAGCTGCATCATTTTTGCAGCAGATGCCGTCCTGGTGGGAATCAATGAGTAAAAGAGAGATTTCATTGGAAAGCAGGGAACCAGAGTTGAAGAGTGGCCAGGTTTAACCTCAGCCAGCCCTCACCTCTTTAAGGTCCCACCCTGTATCAGCTCTGTCACACAGGAGACCAAACTTCCAATACATGAACCTTTGGGGGACACACGGACATCGGAGTCACAGCAGTGTGTATGTGAGCTTTCTCTAAGACTGGGTTAAGAAAGTGTTTTCTTTTAAGATAGAGATAAAAGATTTCAGTTTTATGAACCATGTTTATCACAATTTCTCAACTCTGCATTTTTAGTGTAAAAGCAGCTACATAAAAAACACAACCCAGTGAACATGGATGTGACCCACACTCTAAAGTTTGCTGACCCCTGCTCCAAAGGAATGCCTCTCACTAGAGGAGCCTATTACACCAGCCAGCAACCTGAACGTACAGTCCTTCCTACACCAACCCCTCCCCACTCCTTCCCGAGATGTCTCCAGTCCTGCAAACTTTATTTTCTAAAGAACTGACCCATCCACTTCTCTGCAATTTCTTAACCCTCTTCTGCCTGGACAAAGGATCAACCTTCTGACTTGTCTCAGCATATCCACTCCCAGCCCCTCCCCAAGTTTTCTACACCCACAGCAGAGAAGCTTTCTCAACTAGCAAAGAAATCGTATGGCATGCCTGTGACCTGGAGTTGTCCTGTCATCTCAGCCTCCTCCTCCCTCTACCCCCATTGCCATCATGGTTTGCGTTCTTGTTGCTAATGCAAGCCTGTGGTTTTCATCTTTCAGCTCCTTTTACTCACCTTTTACCATAGCTTGCCTTTGCACATCCTCTTCCTACTTCCCAGCAATTTCCAATTCCCATTTTCACTTTTAAACATAGAATGTCTTTCTGACCCCAGTGCTAGCACCCTTCCTCAGAGAAAGCTTGCAAGACCTCTTCCCTAGACCACACCCCTCAGTATAAATTCTTCCCGTTGGGCATGCTCTTTGCACCAGGGCCAGAAGTCATGACTACAAGCTTCCTAAAGGTGGGGACTTTGTTTCCTTTCTACTTTACCAGCTTCCCACCATTAAGCAGACCAGAAATTATGGTCAGGTGAAAGATGTGAAGGCATTGTGGTGGCTGTTCTCGGTTGCCAATATGACAACATTTGTAACGAACTACAATCCAGAAATGGAGGGCACGCCTGTGATCTGGATATTGAAGCTGAAAGGAACACACCTTTAATCCAGCTCTTGAGGCACACCTTTAATCTGGGCCGCCCCTTCTGCTGGAAGCCTATATGGGGACAATGGAAGAAGAAAAGATTTGTTTGTTCTTTGGTTGCTTAAGCTCACTTCGCTGCATATCCATTGGAGTTTACTTCTTTGAGATTCCAGCTTATATAGAAGACCAGCTGAGATACCCAGTCTTGTGGGACTGAGCAACTACTAGATCTTTGGACTTTCCATTCACAGCTAGCCATTGTTGGATTAGTTGGACTGCAGCCTAAAAGTCATTCCAATAAATTCCAGATAGATAGATAGATAGATAGATAGATAGATAGATAGATAGATAGATTCATTCCATAAGTTCTGTGACTCTAGAGAACCCTGACTAATACAGGAATCTTGAGATGATGGAGACGCAGCCTCCCCTCACTCCTGCTGTAACTGTGGTTTTTCTATCCATCTCTATTTCATGGATTGGATTTCCACAAGGACTGTTTTTGTTGTTGTTGTTTTGGTTTGGTTTGGTTTTTGTTTGTTTTGTTTTTTAAAGCCAGGTATAATGACACCTGACTTTAGGGATTTATTTATTTATTTATTTATTTATTTATTTATTTATTTGGTTTTTCAACTTAGGGTTTCTCTTCGTAGCCCTGGATGTCCTAGAGCTAGCTCTGTAGACCACAGTGACCTCAAACACAGAGATCCACCTGCTTCTGCCTGCCAAGTGTTGGAGTTAAAGGTATGTGCCACAACACACCCTAGGACTTTTTATTTGTAAGAACAGTTTAAGATGTTTGTTGCATAAGCCAGTAATCCCTCAGCAGGCTTTCTGTAGATAAAAGCCAAAGTGTCAGTTGTCAGGCACCCGAGTAGGAATGGCATTCCTACATGCAGCAGTGAGACCTGCTACTTAGAAAAACTCTTGGACTTCCCTCGGATGGTGAGGGTATAACATTTTAAACTGTGGTTATTTTTTAACCCACATATTTTAATTTTTGAAGATATGGCATCTTGGGTGGGTGTATGACTAACTCTCAAAGTGTTTGCTTTGTATACGTGAAGAGCCACAAAGGAAGGCCAGCCACGGCGGTCCAGTCCTTTTAACCCCAAATGCTACAGAGACAGAGACCCCTGAGCCTAATTGGCCAGCCAACTCATCCTATTTGCGAGCTCCAGACCAATGAAAGATCAAGCCTTCATCCATTCAGAATTATTGTGGATAGGGCTTGAAGAACCACACAAGAGGTTGACAGAAGGCCTCTGTGCACACATACAGATATGCACCTTCACACATACATTTGCTTTTGCCCATGTGAAAACACACACACACACACACACACAAAGTATGGCATCTGCCATATTATTTCACTTCTCAAGATTAAAAAAAGCAGCACAGAGATTGTTTTATTGTGCTGTGGAGGTCCATGTCTTAGTGGACACTCAATAGCATTAGACAGTTGCAAGTGTACGCTTTATTTTAAAAAGTAACTCACACAGTCACTAGAAATAATAGCCATCGTCTGTCCCTGATGAACTAATTTGTCGACTGTGCTTGCTTCAAAATGTCTATTTTCATTGTAATGATGAAATTAAATGCCTATCCTCATTAGATCTTGGAATCACATCAAAATTATGTGTGTTGAGCCTGACAAAGTGGCGAATTCTATTTGAATTCATTTCTTTTATGTTAAATGTGGTACATATGGTGTTTTGAAGAAAGACTGTTTTTATATATTTGGAAGGTTGTATAATGTCCAAGAAAGAGCTTTGAATAGGAACTTGAAGACTCAGCCTTGACCCCTGCCTCTGCCATTAACAAGACTGCCGACCCTATGGTTAACTCTTCTGCATCTGCTCTTTACCCAGAATAATGAGAGTAACAGTGCACTCCCCGCAACCTGGAAGGATCATTATGAAATTCCAGAAAAATAATGTATGGGAACGACCTGAAATAGCACCGGGAAAGTTACAGTGCTAGGCAAAGACGAGGAGTAGTTATTGCTAGAATTATTTATCTTCATCTGCCTTAGCTTGTTTGTTCTGCTATCACAAAATAGCTTTAATTGGGTGGCTTATAAACAACAGGAATGTATTTCTCCAGTTCTAGAGGCTGGAAAGTCCAAGGTCGAAGTGTGGGGTGTGGGGTGTGTGTGTGTGTGTGTGTGTGTGTGTGTTAACAGTCACAATTATGGAAGAGGAGGTCACAAGTTGGAGATGGGACACTTGAGGAATTGAAGGGGGAAAGAAAAGAGTGGGAATAATATAAATACAGTACTTGTGTTTGAAATTAAAAAGAAAACAAAATATACGAAATTGTCAACTTCTAGAAGAAAGAAGCAGAAGCAATTTTGTGTATGTTTTAAACAATGTCATGCTTAGCTTCAGTTGTTAATCTGACACAAATTTACAGTCCCCTGGGCGGAAGGAACTTCATCTGAAGAACCGCCCCCATCATATTCGACTGTGGACAATTTTCTTGTTTATTGATATAGGAGACTCAGTCCATAGCACCATTCCTAGGCAGGTGGGCCTGGGCTATATAGAGCAGCTGGCTGAGCATGAGCCTGAAGCAAACCAGGAAGCAGTGTTCCTTCATGGTCTCTGCTTCAGTCCCTGTTTGCAGTTCCTGCCTTGAATTCCTGCCTTGACTTCCCTGTAAACTCAAGTAAACCCTTTCTTCCTAGAGTGGCTTTTGGTTATGGTGTTTATCACAGCAATACAAAAGCAAACTAGGAAATATATGGAACATGGATGGATTGTATACAAGGAGGAAAAAACATTTTAAAAAGTGTATAATTTATTGCTTTATAAAGACAGACTTTTTTCATATAATTACTTAAAAATATAGTTGAAAACACTGCTTGATTTCTGTTCTTTTCTGCACCCTTCTCTGTTCTGGAGGTGGGATGAGGTTGCTTCCTCAGGATACAATGAGAAGCTCTCTTTAGAAAGCTGGATGTTCCTCCTGCTCTATGATTTCCTGACATGATGGGTCACTTATGACTTATGACTTATGGCTGGTCGCATATTTTATAGATATTTGGGTTCTGGTTTAAGAAAAATCTATGAAATATTGTATGTGCAGAATGGATTTATAACATGACATACATGGGATGGTAAAAGACACAAAACGGAATATAGTATCAGTTAAGATAGAGGTTGGGCATGTCCAAAATCAATTTTCTCCTTCCTCTTGATAAAATTACATTTAAATGTCCTTTTGGTTTTCTGTGTTTAAAATTCTGGAAAAAAAATAGAAGAGGGTGAATATCCTTAACAACTTCCCCACACTTGCATGCATGCCCCAGAACTTGAAATAATATGATGTGAGTGACCAGGTCATAATCTGCTACAGCCCCTATCATCTCTTAAAGAGATAGAAGGATTTTTTGAGATTCTCACACATAAAACACAGAAGAGTTTGAATATTACAAAGCTTGTTTGAGATAATCTAGTCTAGGGTAAAGAAATAGGCTTCCATCTCAGATGTCACTTACAATATACTGACTGAGTTGCCAGGATGGCTGGACTAGAAGAGATTTAAAAGGCGCATCCATGTTGTCTTAGTCAGGGTTTCTATTCCTGCACACATACCATGACCAAGAAGCAAGTTGGGGAGGAAAGGGTTTATTCAGCTTACACTTCCACATTGCTGTTCATCACCAAAGGAAGTCAGGACTGGAACTCAAGCAGGCCAGGAAGCAGGAGCTGATGCAGAGGCCATGAAGGGATGTAACTTACTGGCTTGCTTGCTCAGCCTGCTTTCTTATAGAACCCAAGACTACCAGCCCGTAGATGGTACCACCCACAATGGGCCCTCCCCCCTTGATCACTAATTGAGAAAATGCCTTACATCTGGATATCATGGAGGCATTTCCTCACCAGAAGCTCCTTTCTCTGTGATAACTCCAGCTTGTGTCAAGTTGACATACAAAACCAGCCAGTACACATGCTGAACAGAGTAGTGTATTGTAATGGAACCCAGAGTCTGGGCTGGCCATGTAAATGGAACATGATGATAAGTGAATCAAGAATTTGCCATCCCAGCTGTCTTCCAACTCATGGATCTGCAAGAGAGATGCAAAATGCATAGTTGCAACTGATTCAGGAGTCTGATGGCTCTCAGCTGTATCACCGCCCTTCAGTGTTCCACACCTATCAGTGCCCACCCCTACCAAGTTCATAAAAAGTACCTTCACTCCCCGTCCCTATCATGCTGTGCCTCCTTTGAATCTGTTTGAATTAATACACACCAGATCCACTGAGGTCTGAAACAATAGACACTCTTCAATTATTATCATCTGAGATCCTGTTTCTCTAGCCCAGTTTTCTTCTTTCTTGGGAAAAGATGGCTCATGATGGGTTTGGGGAAAGGAATTATTTTGAATAGAAAATTTGATTAAATCATCCTAACTTGATTGCTGATTTTTGCAGGCAAGTTTCCCACTTGTTTGTTTTAACTTCAGCTGCCAATCAAACAAGATCTTATCTTCATAGGTCACAAGCCTGAGATCTGGCCCTTTATATCATTTATATATCTTTTGTATCTCTCCAATCTTCTTTTCCAGGTGCTGACAGTTAATAATACTTATGTCTTTTTGGTTTTCAGATGAAGACAAACTTTTTCAAAGATAAAAAACCAACCAAGGAAAGTAACATTTCTACTTGGGTGCTAAAATTCTTAATGATAATAACAGATTCCATACATAAAAAGCAAAAAGCTTAAGCCAGGTCTCAAAATATTTGTCCAAATTTTGCAGCTTAAATAGTCACAAGTCCTGCTATATATCCTGAGCTTTGAGATGGCTGTGACACTGGAAAAGACTAGCCTCCACTCAAGCCGTCCTCTGAGCTCCACACATGTGCTGTGGTATACACCTATACACATCCTGCTCACATACTTGATGATGATGATGATAATGATGATGATGATAAATTGAATTATTGCTTAAAAAGAGAATTTTATGACTAATGGATTATGGACCTCTGGAAGCACTGTACAACGAACTCAGAGAAGGGTGAAAAAGAAGTGGTCAATTGGAACAGTTGATGAAAGGGGCATTCAGGTAACAGTGTATGAAAAAAATGTATTTTCAGAAATTTGTAAAATGGCAGTTGTAAAGGGCAAGAGAATGAACCTCAGGCTTCTCAGCAGAAACGTGAGCAACAGGAGGTTTCAACCCAACACGATCCCCTCATGACTGGAGAACATGAACTCTCCAACACAGAGTTCCAGCTATCACCAAAGGTGGCACACGGAACACACAGTGTTGTTTGACATGGCAAAGAAAACAGAATATCAGTAAAATGTGAACTGCATGCAATCCTGAAATAATATATTTCCAATGTGATGCTTGGTACATCATTTTATAGAAATACTACTCCTTATTTGGCTGGCACTCAGATCTTACTGTGGGCCCTTCATTTTTCCTAACAACCTTAGAGCTGGGAAAGGAAATGAAACAGAGTCTGCATAGAAATGATCCCATCTAAATGATCCTGGTAGCTCCTTAAGGCAGAGCTAGACATGAGCCATCTACCTGCCAGACTAGCGCCCTCCCTCTTCCCATTTGCCAGGTTGACATTTCTTTTCTTTTCTTTTCTTTTTCTTTTTTTTTTATACTTTATTTACATTTCAAATGTTTCCCGATTTCCAGATCACCCCTTTGGAACCTCCCTATTCCCTCCCCCAGCCCTTCCTCTATGGGGGTATTCCCCCCACCCACCGATCCACTCTTGTCTTCCCTCCTTGACAAACTCCTATACTGGGGCATCTAACACCCTCAGGCCCAAGGGCCTCTCCTGCCCCTGATGGCTAACAAGACCCTCCTCTGCCACATATGTGGCCAACCCAGATGTCCCTCAACAGAGGAATAGATACAGAAAATGTGGTACATTTACACAATGGGATTCTACTCAGCTATTAAAAACAGTGACTTCATGAAATTCTTAGGCAAATGGATGGAACTTGAAAATATCATCCTGAGCGATGTAACGCAGTCAACAAAGAATGAACACGGTATGTACTCACTGTTATGTGGTTATTAGCCCAAAAGTTCAAAATACCCAAAAGTCACTTCACAGAAACCACTGGGCTGAGGGTGAGGTCCCAGATGGAGGAGTTGGAGAAGGGACTGAAGGAGATGAGGGAGTTGGCAGCCCCATGGAGGGAGCAACAGTGTCCACTGGCCTGGCCTCCCGATGCTCCCGGAGACTGGATCACTGACATTCTTTTCTTCTATGCATTCTTCATTTGTATTTCTACTAGCTCTCCACATGTCCCTACCACTTTTTGACTTGGCCAGCCAACTTCAAGTTCATTGTGATGTTACCATTCCTATCCCAGAGACCATATTCACACATTCTTGTGTACCAAGAGGGAATAAAATTACCAGTTTCTAGAAACCAGAAGAAGAAATAACTTCCTCAGTCACATCTTTGAATCTACAACACTGAAAGAATACAGCCCTAACAAACCAGAAATGAAATCACCACTCATTAATATCAAACAAGCTGGGCATAGATGTTTGCTGCTGATCCCAGCACTTGAAGGTGAAGTCAGTCTAGCACCCTCAAGTTCATGGTCATCCTCAGTTATGTTGTGAGTTCGGAAGCAAGCTGGGATAAATTAGACTCTGACTCAAAAAATAAATAAATTAGGAGCTGGTGAGTTGGCTCCATCAGTTAAACGTCTGCCGAGCAAGTGTGAGGAACTAAATTTGATCTCCAGCACTTACACAAAAAGCTGCACTGGGTTCGAACATCTGGAAAGATGGAGACAGGAGGATCCCACGGGCTGTCTGGCCAGCCACTATAGTCAAAACACTGCACTCTGTATTGTGAGAGACTTTGTCTAAACAGGAAACAATAACGATAAAACAGAGAGTGATTGAGAAAGATATCTCTCACATCAACCCCTGGCCTCTCCATACATGGAGACAAACACACACACACACACACACACACACACACACACCACCACCACCACCACCACCACCATCATACACCCACCCACCAATGGATTTAAAATAAGTACAAATAGCATATTTAAATGTGTTTAGATTTCTTATCCTTGGTTGATTATAGACAACCTTAGGGTTTGTCAGGAAAGCTGCCTCTTTTTATGAGCAGTGAATAAATACCAAAATTAAGTACTTAAAGTTGACTTACAATACACCTTAGTGCAGAGCCAATAAATTAACAAACGTGATACATTTTCATATCCCTTGAGGGGAAATCCACAGCTAGCAAGGAGACAAATTCACAGCAACATCACACAATGGTGCAAGCTAATTTTTCCACCCCCTGTATGGAAAAGCTAGGATGATTTTTCACTGCCAACTCCCACATCTTAAAATATATATATGGTTCTTAAAACATATTTCTTCATTGAGATTTTCATGTTCTCTTTTTTCAATTGCTTTTGAAAAATGCCAGCTTACAAACAAGAATTGTAGACAGCTTTTATCTTATTTAGTCAAATATTTTCTGTGCATTGGGTAATCAGTGGGGTACACTTATCCTGATGTTGGGCAGGGAATTGCATACCCAACTCTTATTACCATTCATAAATTATTGTTCCCATATGCACCATCCTGGAAATGGACCCCAATGGACTTTCTCTGGGCTCTGTACTCCTGAGGTTGGTAGTGTTGGGAATCTTACCAGAAGTCTGGAAAATGCCAATTAAAAGACAAATTCTCTCTTCTCATTCCAATAACTGACTAAAGCAACACAACATAAGGAGATAAAGGTGAATTACTTTCTATGTTTTGCATAAATTTTAAAATATATTTTACTACAGAATGTAGTATAATAACCCCAGAGAGTTCTGTTTACAAAGCATTTAAAGACACATGATGTCCTCAGCCAGTTCTCATAATTATAATGACCATGGATATTTTTTTCATTGAAGGAGTCCTGATGATTGAGGTTTGAGCCAGCATAGAATTAAATGGGAACATGGAAATTCTCCTATTTTTTAAGGTACAGATGAGACACTTGCACTTGATATGGGCAAAAAGTAATCAGATCAAGGTTGATCCTCCTACATCATTAAAAAAAAAAAAGTTGCTATATAGTCACTCAGGGTCTGGGAGACTTCACTTCAGGGGAGAGGGGCCACCGCATAGAGACTCAGATAAGGGCCCAGGAAGGTGTGAAATCATTACTGACTTCTGTTTATTGAATTTCTGGGCATAACAGATTGAACAGGGTGCCAGGCCTTCCCTCCAGGGACTTCCAATTCAGCAAGACAACTTTAAAGATACATCTAAAAGACGTTGCTGCCTGGGGGTGCTGGATCCTTTAGTAAAGTGGTCACGGGTGTTCCAGCCTCATTTCCGCCTTGTTGTTTTTAAAACTTAGAGCACTGATTTAACTATCGGAGGAAACATTTTCACTTATTTCCTTTGCTCTATTTGCAAGTGTTACCCCTTCTCCCCCCCCCCCCAAAGCTTTCTTTCTTTCTGAGGGGGTCTTTATTAAAAACGGCTGCCACAAAATAATGTAGCCACATAATAATATACGATGGCCAGCTAAATAAAAAGAAATACTGAAGCTCAAAGGAAAGAAAGAGAGGGAGGGAGAGAGGGAAGGAAGGAGGGAGGGAGGGAAGAAAGACAGAAGGAAGGAAGAAAAGAAGGAAGAAAAGAAGGAGGGTCGGTCACTCCCATAGAAGAAAACAAACAAATCATTAAAGCCACAGGACTATTTTTCAACACTAGCAGTGAACGTTCCTTCTATGGACCTAAAATACGTCGTACTGGTGAGCAGGTTGTTTGTATGGATCTATTTTATCTTTATTAGAGGGGTTGGTGGAGCTTTTGATGTTGCAAAAAAATACAATATAGAATAAATCAAACATCATTTTCACAGGCCTGCGTGCAGTGCGGGACTTGAGGCTTTTTACAGTCTAGCCCAGCAGCGGCCAAGCATTCCCCAGTATTATTAACACCGTCTCCCACAAGTTCCTCTCCCAGCCTAATACCTCATTCTGATTAATGGACTAGTAGCAGGAACTACATTCAAAAAAAAAAAAATCTGTTTTTCTTAGAGTATCTATTTAGTTTCAACAAAACAAATAGTCACACATATTAAGGAATATGGTGTTTTAGAAACAAAGAAAGCAGCCAAGATTACAGGAAAGTTAACTGTTCCCTGGGGAGAAACCTTAGTATTTAAATTGTTTCATCAGCAACAACTCAGAAATTGTTTTAATGGTGGTTGAACATCTTATTCTTGTAAAAAATAATGCCTGTGCTCACAACACACAGTGGATGAAATCTAGGCTACAAGTTGGGCACGTTGGCGTTTATGGGGTCTGGCTGTTTCTATATTGTCTGTTAAAACCAGTAAGGAAGGCACAGAAACAACCTATGGCCTCTGTACTGTTGATAACAACAAACATTTTCAGATTCCAGAGACAGTTACCTTCTAGTCCTAAATTACTCAGCAAACTCCACATCATAAAGCCTATTTAATAGCAGCCGACAAGAAATCACGCAGGAAGCATAACTGAAGCCCTCTATTTATGGAAGAACAAATCTGTGCCTATGGAGCTAGCTTTCTCTTCTCAAATGAAAACATGTTATCCCTTTCTTCTGTTCTGATAATCTAGGCCTCTATTTACAAATGGAGGCCCCTAAATATTCAGAAGGATGCACTTTTCCTGCATTCTAAAATCTACTTTAGATTCTCCCTGCCGGGATTGGAGGGAGCCACAGGGAGCAACTACACTACTTTTTGATTTTTAAATAGTGCTGAGGGTTTGGGGTGTCACAAATTTCTGCTTTTGATATTAACCTGACAGTAGCTACTGTGTAATTTATGATTATTTTTGTGTGAGAGAGAAGCCTTCTCGTAAATTTAAAAAGTAAAAGTAAATAAATTATCTCCACTCGATGCAGGCTAGCACCAGTAGACTACCTTGAAAGTTCGAGTTTGCCAAAGGGTGGAATTTTCACACACACACACACACACACACACACACACACACACACACGCTTATGCTAAGCTTAGGTCTTAAGTTTGAGGCACCACCGCATTGGAATGTGACAGTCTCTCCTTCTGTGGTCTAAACTACCAAGTGCTGTTCTTCGGTGAGATGTTTTGCTTTGCCTTGGTAAAGCCTGTTTGAACTGGCCTGTGTTTGGAGGCAGAAGTTCTTTGGTAAAACGTGTCATTATTTATGTACAAGAAAGTGAAACGTTGTCTCTTAAATTAGAAAATGGTCTGAAAAAGAGAATTTTTTTTTTTTAAATCAACGAAAACAGAAATCTTCGGGTAAAGGGAGAAAGAAGGAGAAACGATTCAAATCCAAAGCTGATTGTTTGCAGAGAGCCTGCCGCTCCTTTTGTGCCTAACTGAACCCTGCCAGGAGCCCTCTTGAATCTCTACAAGAATACAGTTTCAGATCATCTGCATTCAGGGCCAGAGTCATGGCCCTGGAACCGATAATTGCCTCTGACAGGATTTAATTACCTTCTCTAGGACCTTTTCTCTGTTTGATTGGAGACCACCCCCTGCCTCCGATCAAATCAGACAGTAATAACACGCTGAAGCGCAGCAGCCAATCACGAGTCAAGTCTGAACAGTGACCTTGCTGAGCCGAAGCTGATTGGTGGTGTCAGCCTTGTCAACGGTGTCAGTGAACCATCAGACAAGAGCGAGCGAGGGGGGAGCGCAGGAGAGCTTGGGAGATAAGAGACTCGCATTAACGCTAATGGAGGCTGTCAGCATTCAAGGTTCCAGGCCTCCTTGCTAGCGGCCTTGCACAAAAACAAAAATATGGGAGAACTCACACAAGTCTAAAATATTCAGAAGAGGAACGAACGCGTTCGTTCCTCCAATGTGGGGAAATCTATTCAAGGTATAATTCACATGCAATTCGGATAAAATGACAGCTACAGGCACAGTGTGTGACAGAATAATTTTTATGAAAAGAAAGAAGGTCCCACAGAATAACTAGATGCACTTGGGGGCTGCTAGGGACTGGGGCGGGGAGGGGACTACGGGACTTTTTCATTTTTAAGTATAGGACTGAAAGACATGGGTGTGTAAGAGGCACTACAAAATTCTGCTTTTAATACCAAGTTGACTTAGTTGCTGTATTATTTATTACTGTTTCAATGTGAGATACAAGCCTACACATGATCTTAAGGAGAGTGAATACACTCATTAAATGGCCTATTTTTATGTATCTATCATTTTAAAATTGTTTATAGTTATGCATAATTCTAATGATTTGTACATATGTATATATCTCCACCAAGACATAAAACTTGGCTAACCTCTGTTCCTTTTGCAGATCTCGTTCTTCTTAGGAAAAATAACATCACGACATCGTGAACTCAAATAGGCAGAAAATGTTACCAAGCAGCTGGGCCTTAGAGGAAGACATTGTAACATTAGGTCTATACTCATTTAGAGTTTAAGTTATCCATTACATTTTTCTATAAACTAAGTAATCTCCCTTGTTACATTTATTTTGTTTATGACTCATTTACCTCCTTACAAGTTCAGCAAGAACTATGAAAACAAATTTACAGAAGCTTGTTGGATTTTTCTTAAAGACTCATCGTCAGCTACGTGTAGTAGAAATGAAGTATTTACCACTTGTATGCCACATATGTTTTATATACATCTTTTTAAAAAGTTTGGTCCCATATAATTCTCTCAAAAGAAAGAGTGTTTTAATGACTCTGTACTGTAACCAAATGCTTCGTTATTTTTAAAAATAATGTCAACTCCCAGGGGTGTAAGGCCAGCTCCTTTGACATCAACACTGAGAGACTTCTTTGTACCATTTCCTGCTTGGTGGTGGACTTCCATGGAAACAGCTACTGTGGAAGATTAGTGATCTTTTTTAAATTCCTCCTTTATTTTTTTATCTACCTGCTCACCAAGAAAGACATATTTAAATAAAGAATTTCCTTCCCATCTATGATTTTTCTCTGTTGAAGTCATGAATGTAAAAGACGGTTTAATTAATGTATAAATAAATCATGTTTTTATATTGGATGCAAATGTGCAATGGATTTGGTAAGCTGAGATGATTATTTTAACTTTTGGGAGATTTTTTTTTTTTAAAACAGATCAGAGAGATGCAGCACCACCTTGAAATTGTTCTTTCTTTTCTGAGTCTTAAGAGTAAAACAAGTCATCTGGGGGGGGGGAATATCATGCACAGGAAATCAGAAACCTTTGAGTCTAGTTCCGGCTTAACCATTGTCAAACGATCCACATTGGGTCAAACTGCTTTGTTTACACGAGTGTTGGTATTCTCGGCTTTTTATAAAATGCAATTAGAATGAGGTTACCCAAAGAACTGAAAGTTTGTACAACGCAACTAGCATCGCCATGGCAACATGTTAACAGTTGTGATTCTCAGAAACTATCGGTTGTGAGCTGCTAGGCTCTGCTGCATCAGGCCTATCATATCACACACTCAGAGTCCACTGCTCAGACCCAAACACACTTGACCAGTATAGAAAAGTAGATAACACCTGTCACTATCGCTGTCGACACTAGGACCAAACATGCCGAATCCCTTGGCTCTTTGCGATCCCTACTTTTTGCCACTTGGAATTAATAAGTTGTACTCAGAGAAGAGATGAAGTGTGACTGAAACAGCATGACAAACTTTTCATTTCTAGACTCTAGAGACACCCTGTAATCTTAGCCCTGGGACAACGGGACAAACATTTTCTAGAGACAGGGCTAAACACAACCTAACTCACATGTGATGATACTAATCTATTTCTGATTTATGTTATCGTAACACATTTCAAGTAATAGTCACTTCGGACCAGTATCTCCAACTCCCAAATATATAGAACTCATCTGAAAATAAGGACAAATTGGAACTACTTTCAAAGTGTCAAAGAAAGCCAAACACACAAGTGTGTACACATCTCCATGCCAGAAGGATTTGATGTCTCAAGGCAGCCGGTCAAGAACACTTTCTTTCAATAGAGGATTTTTACACTTTCCAAAGACAGTCTGCCCCTATTGTGAAGAGACACCTTTGGCTGCCTCATCTTTGGCCAGCTCAGAACAGACTGACCTCTACATAAGGGCAAGGCATGATGCCAGGACCATGGCTTCTTCCATTCCTTTAATGAGAGCACTGCCCTTGCCCTTCCGGGGTGAATCGCTAAAATTCATCTGGCTCCACCCACTTTATAGTCCTTGTTTGCTTATTCTGCGCACTTAAGATGCTTTCCAGGAGACAATGCAGCCTGTGCTCATCATCATGGTTTACATTTTTACAATTAAAAATTTTACAATCTCCGGGTAGTGGTGGTGCACGCCTTTAATCCCAGCACTTGGGAGGCAGAGACAGGTGAATTTCTGAGTTCGAGGCCAGCCTGGTCTACAGAGTGAGTTCCAGGACAGCCAGGACTATACAGAGAAACCCTGTCTTGAAAAACCAAAAAAAAAAAAAAAAAAAAAAAAAAATTACAATCAAAAACCTTATGTGCATGTGTGTGGTGTGTTTGTGTATGTGCTCATGCTTTTGTTAATAGCTGAAAGTCAGAAATGGTGCTATTTTTTTTTTTCAAATGGAAGACAGAAGACAAACCAATCTTTTTGTCAGTGGCCTTATAAAACTGATAATCAAGCCTCCTGTAGCCTTCAGTTATGCTTCTACCTTTTAGTCAGGGAAATGATGAAACAAAATGCTTTTTGGTCCTATCAAAATTGAGTATACCACCAAAACCTGGTGGTTAGAGAGAAGCCCTGTTCCCAATCCCTGTCGCTGTTCATAATTGATCATTGCATAACCCAAGTTGCACAACAGAGTGACTCTAATTGCAAATTCAATCACTCTTTGACTGCGGCTCAGAAATCAATTCCTAGTAAAATATGACACTCAGTCACTCAAAACAATAGAATAGTCAATATTTCACCATCAGCAGCCTAGTTAAGACCTATTTCAATACAATAAAAATCCAGGTCTTTGACTGTGCCAGGCAAATCTTTTCTGTTCTTTGTAACCTTGCCTAACATTCCCAGTAATCAAAACCATGATGAAGAGTTAAATAAAATCACGAGGATGCCAAGACTTATAGGGAGAATTTCATTCAAGCACTTCTGAGCTCAGACTCGGAGCTTCTCCTTTAATTGGTATTGATTGTTCAGTTCTCTTGTATCCTTGTGGCTTGGCAATTTAAATTTAGACATAGCTCATTGAAGTGAGAGGGAGAGCAAGATGGACTGGAGGTGGGGGGCAGGGGAGATGGGAAAGCCATGTATTCAATCAGTCTAGAATCTGAGCAGAGATTATGTTATCCTGGTCGGCTGCACATAAAATGGAAGTTGCAATGCTGTTTTCCTACAAAAACTCCACTGACATCATTCTCCTCTATCTGCAAAAGAGAAAGGGTAGAACTCAGATGTGAAATTAGACATCAACCGTAGGAGCTGGGAAAGTGGGTCAGTGGGTAAGAGTGCTGGACCTGTGAGCATAAGGATCTGTGTTTGAATCCCCAGTACCCACAGAAAGGGTCAGCACAGCTGCATGGCCCTGTAATACCAGCCCACCCACCCAGAGGGTGGGGTGAAGGACAGAGGTATGTGGATCCTAAGAATTTGCTGGGCCTAGCCAGAAATGAAAAATCAAATATCAAAAGAACATCGTCAACAAAAGACAGTGTATTTTTGGTTCACTGTGAGAGACCCTGTCTTAAGCCAGAGAGGTGGGGAGTCTCCTGACATCCTGCTCTGGCCTCTGTGCAGACTCCCAGACATACGCCCACCTGCTTGCATGCGCATTGATTTGCTGGAAACATAGGGACACAAAGAAAGAGAATCTATATAGGAAACGGGTAATGGATAGTCTTGAAGCATTGAATGTTTCTAACATTAACATTCCTTGTGTGATGTTCATTTCTTACTTATTGCCCCAATCATGCTATCTGAGGAAAATCTCCATTTTTCTTTCTCAGTCCTGGACCTTTAAGGTATTAAGACATGACTCACACATTTCAGCTTGAACTTTCCCATCTCTTACAACATACCCAAGGCTTATGTTCTTCAGTCACAGAAATGTCACTATTGTAACAAATTTAGGGTTTACCCATGTGCTTGCTAAGAGGTGTATCTAGAAAGAATCCGTCTGATTAGCTGCACTGTTTATTTACTTTCAGACACACACTTTAAAGGACCTGCACACAAAAGGCTCAGAAATGCTTCCAAAATGAAAAACTCCAGTCTAGTGATTACTTAGCTGGCAAAATGGATATTTCAAGTTGCAAAGACAGCTAATTGTGGCCTGCCTCGGGAATGACAGGTCTATAATTTTTAGTTTTGTGTGCATTGAAAGCCAGTCACCTTGACACTCAGTAGTCCATTATCCACCGGCCACCAACCATATGATGATGATCAAGGAATGACAGGCACTTTCCATTATGGGTGATGAAACACGCTGTGTTTTATTTGGATAAAGCTGCCCTAAGAAAAAAGAGCCAGGTGCCTACCCCTCCCTGTGAGCAACAAGCATCCTGGAACACCTTTAGTTACAAAGGAGCGACTTTTTTGTCCCACATAATAACAGCCTTCAGTTACTCTTGGTGTTGGTTGCCAACATCCGTTAACATGTCAGGATCCAGGCCATTTAAATATAAATTTTGCCTCTTACTGTCAAGAACTCTCTCCCATTAAATTATATTATGTTGGAACTTGAAACCTGGCTAAAGCATGTATTCCAGGAGAAATTTAATGCATTCTTTGCTTCTTTGCTTGTGCATGTCTATGTAGTGTGTGTGTGTGTGTGTGTGTGTGTGTGTGTGTGTGTTTGTGTATATGGGGAGCCATGTACATGTGAAGGCCATGAGTCAGAATGAGGGGTCATCCTCTGTAAATATTCAACTATTCTCTCACTGAACATGAAGCTTATTGATTTCACTAGTGTGGTTGGGCAGTAGGCTCTGGGGATACATCTGCCTCCCCCTCTATAACATTGGAATTACAAACTTTTGTCACTACTCCCTAAACACTTTTTAAGATGGGTTCTGGGGACCTGACAAGCACTTTATCAAAGAGTCCATCTTCTCAGCTTCCATCTTGAAAAACAAACAAACAAACAAACACCCTCAAAGTTATCATTTTTATTGTTCCATGTATTCATGAAGTAGTGGGACTACTACTTCATGACTAAAGCAAGATGGAATCTTGCTACAGTAGTTGACGCATTGACTTGCTTCAGCTTTGAGTATTCAAATTATCTTATAGAGCCTCAAATCATTACCTTAAAGAGGATGAGCCAGAAATTTCATCTTCTGTCCCTGCATCGGCATGCTTCTATATAACCATTTAAAGTTGCGGTTGTAAACTTTTGGTCACTTTTGTGACTAAGAATGTCACACTAGCAATTTTGGGTTTTGTCCAGAAGAGTGGTACGGATGCATCTAGCTGCAAGCCATGCTCCCCAGCTGCAGTGTGAACAGAAAGGATGGCTGCCCATCTTGCCCAGCAGGAAACTAGAAGGCATGCCCTTCGTGATTCTGTGTATCGAAGTGCTACTGAGAACTGAGTCCTTGCTGTCTAATGTAAGAAGGGCACTTCCTACCCATCACTGATTATCAAAGTCATTGTAGTAGCTCCAGCACAAAAGTTTCTTCAAAATATCCCCAAAAGAAGAAAGGGGAGAGTGAAAAGACACCTCTCTGGTTATTAGGAAGTAAAAATTCACCTAGAGTTCTTAGAGTGGACTCAATGATGGCCACCATATCTTGGTTGTAGTTTCCGGAGCCCATGAGTGTCACCTTATATGGCAAAAGGACTTGGCAGATGTGATTCCACTAGAGATCTGGTGATGGGCAAATTCTTCTGGAAATACCCCAAGGCCCTAAATAGAACGGTAAGTGTCCTGATAAGAGGGAAGGAGTGGGAGACTGAGCACAGGAGAGGAGTGAAAGAGACAATTCAAAAACCAGGAGGCTGACTTGACAGAAGGAAGGATTCATGGGCTAAGAATGCCGGAAATTCCCAACACCCTATCACAGGTGCTTATCGCCAAGATGCCTTTCAATTGAAAAACGAAGGAAAAGCTTAGGCTGGAAAAGACAAGGACTCTGATTCCCCAACCCCCAGCCCCACCTTAGTAGCCTAAAGGAACTGTGGTTCGGGTGCTCCACTCCAGCCCTGTGAGTTTGATCCCAAGCTTCCAGTCTCCAGAACTATAAGAGAATAAAACTGCCTCTTCGGTGTGTTAAATTGCTTGTGATTTTTACAATGGAGGCATAGAAGCAAATGTAAGCCCTCAGAAACACGCTTTTACTTCAGATTGGCCAGCCACCTCAGTCACATATCTACATGCCAGAGAAGCTGGCACACAGGAAACAGATGATTGTATTAGACCTACGCTGATTTGTCGGTCCTATTCCTTACTAGGCTGAGCAGGTTGCCGGCCTGAGAGCCATTTACAATAAGGAAGTCAGCCATCTGAAAGCTCTAAAAAGCTGATAAACTGAGGACCCAGATTGAAGCAAGATGGGGAGCTCGCAGAACAAAAAATCTGTGTGCCTATCGTCAGGTTTTAGTGGTAGCTTCTCTTCACAATAGCACGTTTTCAAATCACTTGCTAAGGATCATGGTGACAGCAGTAAAATGGGCGATATCAAACAAAACTATCTGGAAGCATTTATTTCCAATCCAAAACGGGGCTTTATCTAGTGCTTGTCACAAATCTACACATTCTTTTCTTCCAGATGACTACAATTGCAAGGTAGACCTGGCTTTGACATCTGACTGCAGGACAATAGTGTGCTGCCACCCCTCTGTAGACATCCTCTACGAACACAAACACACCAAACCCATCCCTCAACCAGATCTTCTGCATAACAATGAGGAAACGCACGAGCAGATACTGAAAACCAAATTAGAAGGAAACACAAGCAGCTGGAGCAAGAGCCCATGATAGAACAGTTGAGCCAGGTGTTCACCACAAAGCATCGCTGTTACCCGCACAGACAGTATCACAGACGCCGTAAGAAACTGAATCCTCCCAAAGACAGATGACTACTCTTGATTCTCTGAGCATCAAGGAAATTTTGCTTTGTGTCTTATTTGCCAGCTGAGAAAATGTACATGGTGTATTCATTAAGATGGAATAATAAAAATAGCCGTTCATGTAAAAAAAAAATGCTTATAAACTCTGAGGTTGTTTCCATCCTGAGACATTTTGAAACGATATCCAGTTACACTTCTGCTCAGTGACTAATCCTAAGTTTCTCAAAAGTTAGGCGAGTAACAGTTCTCTGTGATCTAACTATTGTTCACTTTTTCAGCCTGATTCCATGACTCTCCAAGAACACAGCCTTACCAACCTTTTACCATCTTTCTTCCTCAGCCGTCCTCTCACACACGTGTGGGTTACTGTCCATGGGAAGCAACCCCCCTCATCCTCACTCTGCACTTTCCTATGACCATTTTAAAAAGCAGTTTCTCAACAGTGTTTTCCCTGGTGTTCCCAGCCTGTTGTGGCAAACCTGGAAATATTCATTCCGTCCATTTTATGCAACACTCAACAGGCTGCAAACTACCTGCTTGATGGTGTTTTATCACTCAGCTGAGGTGAAGCCTGCTTACAATGACAAGAGAACACCCTCAGAGAGAGGCCAGGCTGGGAAATGAGATCAGCCCTGATGATGTGTGAGAAGCCAAATGCGAGGAAGGTGACACCATCCCCCACCTGATGTGCTCTGTGAGCACTGATGCCTCCCCTGTGTGAAGCCAAAGTCTTGACTTCAGTCACCTCACTTGACATCATTTTTATCACAGTCCCTAACAGGAAAGCTAATATATTACATTTAAAATACTGGAAAGGAGCCATGCTAAGAGAATGTCCTAAGAAAAGTGAAAGAGGTGAAGATGACACCCTCTACCATAAGTCCGTGGGTCCTGATGACTATTCTTTGCAACAGAGCCAGACACAAAGTATTTGCCATAAAGACGATTATATTTATTAAGCAACAGCAGCAAATTAGACACTAAGGCTATGCAAGTCTATGGCATAAGCTTTTTACCCATCAGGTGACCTGATGCATCAAATCACCAAACATTATTTCTTAAAATTAGACCCATACTACCTACATATCCCAGAATCACTTCCAGTATTTGTTTAAATAAAATTCTTTTCTGATCTTTATTTAGACAAAGTCTTGATGTGTAGCCCTGGCTGGCCTAGAATTTGTAGTCTAGATCAGGCAGGCCTGGAACTCAGAGATTCACCTCCCTCTGTTCCTAAAGGGCCCATACTAAAGATGCCCCACTAGGCCTGTCTTAATAATATTCTTAAGTCCATCCCTTAACTTACTGTTAGGATTTTCTCGAAGTGAAACACTCCAGTGATTTTAGGCAACAAAAGTTCAGTAATTGTCATTATTTAAATAAAAAAAATAAATTATTCTGTTAATTTTTACTACCAAAGAATCATTTTGTTTTTATTTTCTTGAGTCTGGTATCTTCATACCATCACACAGACACCCAGCCTTTCTTCTGTGTGCATTTAGCACAGGGTATTCCACACATGCATCAATGAGGTATCACATCAGTCCAAGAATTCTGCATCTACTCTTCCAGAAAACTGTGGAACTAACACACTGTTCACATCACAGGACAGTGGGCAATGGGGGATGTGTATTTCATCTAATTTCTTACAAATAATGAACAAATCCTATTGGTTTTAATGGTATTCTCAAGTCCACATTTTGACATAAATTATTTATTCAACTAATTTAATGGCAAACAGTCACCAAGGTGAACTTAAGGCAATAATTTCACAAGTATATTGAGTACAGGTTAATTATTTAGGTGTCTCGAACAGCCTTGCAATAATAAACTCTCCTGGGTAAAGCCCATAAAATACATTCCTCAGCTTAAAACGGTAGAGAGGGGGTATAGATAATGCTTTCAAGTTTCTTATGTTGAGGTTTATGGAACTTTCTGAATTGTACTGAAATTTTAGGGAAAAGCACAGAAATGTTTGTGTGAAATAAACCAAAAGGGGAAACCAAAATGAAGGCCAGGGAAAGCTAGTGTTTCTATAAAACCTTTATGGGAAAGTTCTGAAAATTGTCTTAAGTCACAAAATTATGGTAGTTAAAATCCTAAATAAAAAGTTTTCCGGCATGACTTGTTTTGTAAAGAGTCCTGCCTTCCTCCATTTGTGATATACAGATCTATTGTAGAGTTCGGTTATTCATTTAATTACAGTAGATAACATGGCTAAAAATACCCACCCATGCTGATGGTACAGTGACCTTCAACCACTGTGGGTTGTCACTCCCCAGTGTTCTGTGTGCTTTCCACATGTATGCGCCAAAGTTTAGCCACTCTGAAATCTGTATTTATTATAAAGCAGGAAGCATACTATAAGACCAAATAAAGAAAGGGGCAGTTCCCACATTGCAGCAGCAGCAGCCTGCAGGATAAAAACTGGGAGAGTTGTGATACTCAGAGCTGTTGAGAAAATTGCACATTTTCTGCAAAGCTTTTGACTTTAGCTTTTGCATGTGCAGATCAAGACTTTATATTTTTATCTGAAGCAACAAGAAGCTAAAATCCAACATCTATATCCAAAGAGCAGAGACTAGGTCACAAAGAAAGTAGAAGATGAGAATCGACCCCCATGGTTCTACTCTGACTCACACAAAGATACCATGGGACATCCACACTCATTCATGAACATGCACACACACACACACACACACACACACACACCCCATAAATTAACTAATAATCAAGTCTCCAGAGTTGAGACCTGCTACAATTTTAAGAGTCCAGACTAGGGCTTTAATGTTTGGGAGAGAGATTTAATATTTTAAGTTCCACAGTTCTATGACTTATGCTACCTCTAATTTTCAGAATGTTCATGTAAAGACTTTATAATCACACTTTCTCCACCAGGGTCTGCCCTTTAAGTTTAATTTGGCACAAATATTTCTCTTCTTTCGCCTGGAGTTTCAGTATTTCTAAGGAAGTTGTTTCAAAGGGACATATGCGAGGTATGTGCAGACAAGAAGGAAGAAGCCTTAATCTATTTGGGTTTGCAATTAGAGCATTCCAGGGCTTAGTGTTTCATAAAAGAACTGAAAATCGTGGAGAAAATGATATAATCCCTGAGGATGGTTAATGTATTTGTAGAAGAGTTGAAAAATAATGTGTAGAGTGTACCTCGGTTCCCCTGAGGACACAGATATTCAATATGTTGAAGAGAATGTTAGTAACCCCATGGAGAGGTACTTCAGCAGTTATGAGCTCTTGCATAAGACCTGAGTTCAGGTTCTAGCACACTTGAGCAACAAGTGGATGATGAGAACCGACCCCCATGGTTCTACTCTGAAGCCCACAAGATACCATGGCACAGCCACACTAATTAGGTCACTAATTACACCACCGTCCATAACTCCAGCTCCAGAGGATTTGATACCCTCTTCTGGCTTTCACTGACACTCATACACACATGGTGTATTCAAACACAGACACATAATAATTTTCTTAACTTTGAATTTAAGTTTTTTTATTTCCCTTCCTCATAAATTGTTTTAAAATCATTTTAAATTGCATGCTGTCAAAGATCCAATGCCCCATCACTTGACATTTTTCCCACCTCTGCTTTCTTGTGAAGATAATTAGGAACATATTTGACTGGATTCTGAATACTTCACATCCTATTGAGGATCAGATAAATAAAGCATAAGAAGGAACCCTTTCAATAACCCATGTCAGTATAAACCCTGTCACGTCAGCGTCATGGTTTTTTCCTGCTTCTTCTACTCCAGTGACATCACTACATTATTCCTTGTCCCTTTGTTCCACTCAGTATTTAGGAGGAATATCAGTCCTCCAAAGCCCTATTTTTGAAAGCCCAGCAGACAGTCAAGTGTCTTCGCTTTTGCTCATAGTTACAAAAGAAGGTTCTCTTACAAGCCTGAAATTGTCTCCTTTTTGAAGACCCCGGTTCTGCAGCTTATGTAGAACATCAATTTCCCATAGTCATAGCTCATTTTACTATGTTTTTCATGGTAAGCTCGTATTTGTCAGGGTGAGGAGGGGATTAAATGACGTGAACCCTCAGCTCAGAGCTCTGAGTTTCCTGGAGCTCTGACAATGACTTACTACAGAATTAACTACTTAAGATGTCATATATAATCTTCCTTCCCCTAAAACAACCCTAATGCTTCACCTCTTGGTGCTCTACATGCTTTTGAATGAGTGGCAGGATCATGTAAGATTTTAGCATTTATGAAGCCTTGGGCCTGGAATAAATGCCATGCTTGATAAACAATTACTGTTTTCTGAAAATGAACCCAGCCCAGTCCAGCTTCTCTATCAGATTAGAAGTCTAGTTTGGGCTCGATTGATCAGATAAATGCCTTTGTATGTTATGTTCTTTGCCTCTTGCAAGCTGTTCAAAGCCTTTAAAGAGGCAGTGTTAATGTTTTCATTGAAGTACCGTCTTTAATGTGATAAGGGGAAGAAAGGTCATCTGAACTATAAATGTGCACATTTCCTTGGAATGCAGTGAAATGATTTTTATTTTTAGATTTAAAATGTCTGTAGCATAACTTTTTCCTGAAAACGTATTTTTAAAAGTTAATTGCCATTATGGGTACATACCATCCATGTCCAAAACAATGATCCTGAACTTCTAAAAGTAAATGACTGCCTTCTGCCTGTTTTTGTTTCAGCATATAAAAAGATTAGATGACTTCACAACATCTTAAAAAGGTAAAGACTTTTTATAATGAAAAGTCAAGTCTTCTTGGCTCTTGCCAATTCAGAGAAAGTCACAGGATAAGCCTTCAGCCCCTGTATGTGACAGAGAATATATAACTTAGAGACTCAAAAAGTCCACGTGACCAAGCCTGTGAAGAAAACCTACCACACATGATGAATAGGTTGCTGGAGGCTTGCAGTGGACAAACCTGAAAAATTAAAGCTCCAATAGGAAGATAAAAGAGGATCCTTGCACTTCGGTGAGCATATTAGCCAATTTTTCATGGCCATAATAAATTACCTTGTTACAACTTAAGGGAAAAAGACTTTTATGTGGGCTCATGATTTTTGGGGAGCAAGCCAGGGACGAGCCATGCTCACTCAGCCCTGTTGCTGCTGGGACAATGTGCATTTGGGCAGAACACCCTGACAAAGAGCATATGCTGAGGTAAGGTGGAGAACTTCATGGCAATCATGAGACAGAGAGAGACGGGGGAAAGAGTTAGGGCCAAGCCACAGTCAGTGATCTATGTTCTGCGACTGGGCCTCACCTCCTATGTCCAAGCAGCTATGAATTCATCAACAGAGAAGTGGTGAAACCACACAGTTCCAGACTTCTCCAGCCCTGTTTTCCCATGTACATTGCAGAGGTTAATTAGGAAACATTTGGGAAATTCATCATAGAAAACATGATAAGTTAAGCCTGCCTCCACACATGGGTTTATACATGTGTGAGTAGGATACACAAGTATACTTGCATGTAAGTAAAATGAACCAATCCAATAATGACATGAAAGAAGAAGGAGGGACCAGGGCCATTTTGTTATTATAAAGTGCCTGCACTTTCTGTGGGCAGTAGTTTTTCCAAAATAGACTTAGATTTTTTAAATTAGACTTTGTACATGTATATTACAAAATGAAAGCCTCTAAAAAAACAGACTAGAACCACTAAAAATAGTTAATGAAAACATAAGCAATAGCCTTTGAGTGAGGAGAAATGAAACCATATCATATAACTTGGATATAGTTCACCAGGAAGTACATTGTGCTGTGTGGTCCTTGTACCTCTAGTAGCATGAAACTCTGTAAAACTCCTTCCTTTATAACGTAGTCTGCCTCCAATATTTCATCAGAGTAACCAACCCAGGATAAGAGACTATATACTATTCAATTAAAACCATAAAAAGTAAAAAAACTGTAGGGCATAACATAGAAACCGAAAACCAGGACAAGATACAGCAAGCAGTAGGAGGTAGGTATTAATATAACTGCCAATAATCACTTGAAATATCAACTCACTTATGATATCAACAAAGTGTGACTGGAGGTGGGCATCAGAAAGTGAGATCCATCGATATGTTGTGGACAAGAAGTCCACTGTCAATATCAAAACAAAACAACAGCAACAAAAACAAAGCCACACATCAGATTGCCATCCCTGTCCTCATCCTCACCCCCTCTCTCACTCTGATCAGGGGAATTGGGGCGTGGGTTGGAAGAATGGAAGTCAGTAGGAGGCATCTCTGAGACTAGCTGGAGGCCTGGGATGGGGGCGGGGCTACAAGAAGTCTATTAGGGGTGACCCTGAGCTGTGATTCCTACCAGTAGTGGTATATAGAGACTGAACTGGACACCTCCTGTAGCCAGGCAAGACTTCCTGTGGAGTGAGGGGGACATCAACCTACCCATAAAACCTTCAACCCAAAATTTGTCCTGCCTATAAGATGGGCAGGGATAAAAAGGGAGCAGTGACTTCCCTAACTTGAGACTCATTCCATGTGAAAGAGCCAACCCCAGACACTATTAATGATACTCTGCTATGCTTGTAGACAGGAGCCTAGCATAACTGTCTCCTGAGAGACTTTATCCAGCAGCTGAGGAAAACAGATGTACAGATCCACAGCCAAACATCAGGCGGAGCTCGGAGAGTCTTGTAGAAGAGTGGGGGATAGAATTGAGTGAGCTAGAGGGATCAAGGACACCACAAGAAGACTTAGAGTCAACTAACCTGAGCCTGTGGGGCTCCCAGAAACTGAATCACCAACCAAAGAATATGCAGGGACTGGACCTAGATCACTTACACATTTGTAGCAGATGTGCAGCTTTGCCTTCATGTGCATCCTCTAATAATTGGAGCAGGGACTGTATCAGGTTCCATTGCATTGCCATTGGATCCCCTTCCCCATACCTGGACTGCCTGGTTGGGTCTCAGTGGCAGAGGATGTGCCTAGTCTTGCTGGGACTAAATGTCCCTTGTTGGGGTGATACCCAAGGGGGGACTTCCTCTTCTCTGAGAAGAAGGGAATAGAGTAATGGGGGACAGTTGTAAAAGCGAGACCGAGAAGGGAGGAGCAGGGTCTGTGATTGGATGTAAAGTGAATAAAAAAATAAATTATTGAGAAAACTGCACACACATAGCTTTAACGTAAATGGATAAAGGACAGTATACCTGGTAAAACCAATGAAGGGAAAGCTGGCATGTTACATGAATTTCATACAGAGCAGATGTTAGAAATGGAATAAAGAAATGGGATGGTAAGTGCAAAATTTGGGAAGGCCTTGAAACTTCCTTGTATGATACCACAGTAACCCAGATATGCCACACACTAATCAAAACCCATAAAGTACACAGCACCGAGAATAAATCTTCACGTGAGCTGAGCTATGGACTTTGGGCTACAATGGTATGTCAGTGTGCATTCACTGGTCACAATACATATGCCACTGTGGTGTGCTGGAAGGTAGATAGAAGATCTCCCTGCCTCTCACTCAGTCTGACTCTGAACTTAATCTTTAAAATCACACCAATTTGAAAAACTTTTCAAGCTGGAGCTCCCATTCTTGACTGGAATTCCCCACTGCACTAGGCACTCACACATCAGCCAGCTCATATTTTTGTTTTTTATCCCCAAAAGTCAGATGAAATACCTGTGTGTCATGTGCACTTGGGAGATGATGCCTCACTCTGTCATAACTGAGCTGTAATTTCCAGGTGCTCCTACAGTTACATTTTGATTAATGCTGCATGCATTATTCATATTGATAAAATAGGGATTAGACTTTATTTCTGGGTTTTTTTCCTCTCGGGCTTCTTTTTTTAAATACTTCAGGAATATACAATTCAAGTGTTCTCTTTCTCTTTTCAGGGTATCTGATATGTCTCCTATGCTCATGATCTTCAGCTGCTTAAAGTACAACATCACATGCCAAGACCTGTTCAGTGTCATAAATTTTAATTTTTTGATTATCTGTTTAAGCATAATCTGTGTTTCATTAGTATTATTATTTCTCCCCAGAGAAAGAGACAGGCAACTCACATCTGTTTCTCATAGTCTGATCAAAATAATGAAGATAAACCGTATGCACAAAAGACAGTATACTCTTTCAAAATATTTTCTACTAAGCTCTTGTCAGTTCAAGGCTCTTTTGTTAAAATTAGCATTCTATCTTTTATCATCTCAATCACAGTGGGAGTGGTGGAAAAATACAGCAAATGTGCCCCACTCCCAACAGTCCTCACATTGCAGACTGTTTATCCACTGTCGGGAAGCAGGTTACAGAAAGGGTCTAGTGATTCCAGTAGAGCTCAGCAAAATTCTTTCAACCTAAGATTTGAAGACTTTAAGCTCACCTCTACCATAAACTAGAAACACCATTACACTGAAATCTTAGAAGAGAGGCTAAACAGAAGTCCTTACAGAACCTTCTGGGCCTGAAGAGAAATTTGAATTCCAAAAAAAAAAAAAAAAAAAAAAAAGAAAAAAGAAAAAGAACTGAAACACATTTAATTCCCCCTTGAGAAATGTGATATGTGTGGTATCGATGTATATTTAAAAAATAAAGCTTGTAGGAGCAGAAAAGAAAAGGGTAGAAGTTGCTTTTCCTTTTAATCTCTTCAGGAATCATAGTTTGGCCACAAGGCCAGCCAGTGGAAGCACTGAAAAGTTCAATTACAGAAGAAACGATGAGCAGAAAAAGTCATAATGGATGACCACTGGACATTGCATGAATGTCCATGTTATTCCCCAATGTTATTTGGGGAACTCAGCAAATCAAGAGAAAATAATGAGGGGCCATGACAGAGAGAAAAGAGCAGTTGGTAACATTCGGGTTTGTTTGGTTCAGTTTATCTTGCTTTGCTTACAGGATCTTGAAATTGTGTGTCAGCTAAGAGAGAAGCCAACTTAGAATTCAAATAGTTTCGTTCAACCATTCATTTAACAAAACGCTTATTCGAAGAATTGGCAATTAAGCTGAGATCTGCAAGAAGTGCCCAGGTAAGGAAAGAGTTAAAAAACACCACATGGAAATGAAGTAGCATCAAGGCTCTACAACAGTCAAAAGTTTTGAGGAAAAGACAAGTAGGTGTTATTGTAACTTAAACTCTGAACAGAAAATTGGCATGAGGTATTATGAGGAATATGAACAGTAACCACTTTTGTAACAAAAATAAATGAAAGCACTTTTGAGCGACTTTATAGGAGGTTTGCATACTCTTTGTAGAGCCATGAAATAATTTTGATGAGTATTTACAACATACATGGACATGTGAGTCTGTGTGTGTGTGTGTGTGTGTTTGTGTGTGTGTGTGTGTGTGTTTGTGTGTGGGAGGCGTGGTTTCTTATTCCGAAAGATCTGTACATTGTTGAAAAAACATTTTCTACTAAAGTCTCATCCATTCAAGTTTTCTTTTTTTGGAACTTCAAACTTTTGTGCTGGGATTTAGACATTTTTATGGATGTATTAATAAACTATTAAACCTATTAACTCCTTATTTACTTCATGTATGGACGGATACAAACTGTGGTTTTCAGAGGGGTTGATTTTTTGTCTCACAGGGAACTTTTGGAAATACCTTCTCACAGGAGAAAGTTTTGCTTGTCAGAACCAAAGCGAGGAAGTACATAGAGGTTATACACTCTAACTTTCTGCAGAGCACAGGACAGTTTCCCTCCTGACTCACAATAAGGAATCAGTCCTATAGTACGTATAGTGCCAAGACTGAGAAACCCAGAATTCAAGGAGGCAACTAAGCATACAGGAGATTGATTATGGGCCTCTTAGGGTGGTTTGGTTACCAGAGGATGGGCTTTAGATTGTTGTAGACAAAACGAAGATATAGATGAAACCCGTGTGGAGTATGAGTGAACACTGAGAAAACAGGATTCCTTTTGGAAATCTTACATTAGAATATTCTAATCAGTGCAAAGCTGAAGTAACTTTTAAAAATCTTTTGTAATAATCAGAAGGCTAACAAACAAAGGAGAATTACAGTTGACTAATGTACTAAAAGATGGAAACTCAGATACAAGAGCTAAATACTTTAGGTTATTATTGTTCTGTATCTGTCCAAAAGAGATTGAATTTTGCTTTAACACCAATGAGATACTTTAACACTAAAATCAGAACTCAGATTTTGGCAATAGTAATAATTTTGCAAATCCTTCTCTATTTTTGCCTCAGCCCAGCAGGGTTACATCATAGAGAATAGGTAAGGTAGATGCTCTCTGACCTTGCACAGATGGGTCTAGCTTCCAATAATTTAAGTGACCCAAAAAAATCACAGGCCTAGAAAGTGGATTGGGATATTTAATTGTTAATACTTATAAGCCTATCTAAAGAAAGATAATATTCTCTAGAAAATTTCTAAAAATATTTTTAATACAGAATAAGACCAAATCTAATGAAATACATGAAAAAACAAGATAGATGTAGCCAACTGTATAGATTATGGAAGATATAAAAGCTAATGAAAATAGACCAACCAGTACTGGACTGTACTACTGGATCATAGAATGTAAATCAACTACAGCTGGAAGTTGAAAATCAATCTTAACCATTTCAAGAAGGAATGCAAAGACTCTGTTTTTACTCTACATGTAGCTCATGCTGACCTTGAACTCATGACTTCCCTATCTCAGCCTCCTAAATTCTGAGATTCTGTGAACAAACCAACATCAAAATCCAGAGAGTCTTGGTGGCATTTAAAACATATACAAGACCTAAATACAATTTCAAGAGGAAAAACACAGATTTCAAAGCTGAGAGTTCAGAGAGTGGTTGACAGAGCTGAAAGGGTAATTTATGAGCAAGAAAGAATTCCTTAGGGGAAAAAAAAGCAAGAAAAGACAAAAAAATGGGACATTCTAAAAAAAAATTGTTAAGTTCCATAGAGTAGACAGAAAGATTTGCTATACATTTAGTTTTAGTCTGAGACTAACAGCAAGGAGATAATACAGAACAGTAGCATTTGAAAATAGAAAATGATTATTCATTTTCAAATTTGCTGAAAGAAAGCAATCCACAGAAACTGAGATCTCAACTAATCCTAGAATGATACATGAAAATACTTCACAGCTAGACACATCACCAAAGACAAAACAGAAAATCCAAATTATATTGCCAGCTCTTCATCAGGAGAAAGAACACCAGGAGAGAAGAAATGGAAGCAAAGAGTCCAAGTCTCCAAGTGTTAGACAGCTGAATTAGAATATGCAAGTAGGACCTTAGCAAATAAGGATCATGACCAAATAACCTCAGTCATTTTTTCCAACTAAGAGAATACTACACGTTAAATTATCTGTCTCTCCTAAATGTTCTTCTGACACTTGACCTCCACTACATAGGATCACAGTCATATGTTGAATTAATATAGTGTAAACATTTTAAAGCAAGAATAATGTTTCTATTTGTTCTCCATTAAACAATTCTTATCTATAGGCTTCTATTAAAAGTACCAGCTGAAATTTTTACACTGATGGTGTTGAATTTATAAATTACTATGAGGAGAAGTAGCATCATAATATTGAGTGTCTTCAAGTTCGAATGTATGAAAATGGCATGTGTCTCCATTTAGTACAGGATGTAGCCTAGGCTGGCCTTCAACTTGAACTTGCATCCTCCTATGTTGAAGGAGGAGATCTCCCAAGTTATGGGTTTGCAAGTTTTTAATATCGTCTGTGTTTTATGCAATGCTGGAGATGGAATCCAAGTCTATGCATGCTAAGGATTAACTCTACCAGCTACGATTAGTTCCCAGCCATTTATAGCTTTCTTAATGTTTTTATTTTCACTGTAGGGTCCTTAAATGTTTTAAATGTTTTCATTAAATTATTTCTAGCTTATATTTCCCCATGTATGTTAGACAACATATAGATAAATTGTTGTGTGCTTTTGAATTCACCAGGAATCTGGGTCTGAAGGCAGAGTTGCCTCCCATGTTTCAGACCCAAGCATGTTTGTTTCAGTGTCCTCCAAGGCACTTTATCTGCCCTACCTCCAAGTGAAATTGTTGAAAAGATGCTCAACCTAGGCCTGAACTGGTAGCTTTGCTCAAGATGAGCTGGAGAGCAGAGAGACACACTGGGGTAGAGGGAAACATTAGAGGGAAGGCAAGCAATAGCAGATTGTTCCAAAGCAGGTCAGGTCTGATTCCCCCAAAGGGTGTGCTATGAATGTTAAACTCACTGAGATGGAGGAAGGTAAAGCAATCCATTAGCCCCTGGATATGGAGTTGGTGGAGCTTTGTTTTGTTATGAAGTGTACCCAGGGAATAGATCATTGTCTCACACATGTCCTGGGGTAAAGGACAATATAAACCTCATACTTTCTATTTCTTAAAAGAAGGAACTTCCAAACTCTGAGATATGGAGTGGGCTGGATTAAGAGTGACTCCCTGCAGACAGACTAACCCCATGATAGAATCTTTCCATGAATCCTTGCCCCAATGGTCTACCTGGAGAATGGAAAGACTCACAAGTTACAGAAGAGTATATCCAATTCTTGAAACATCTGTAATGTGTGTCATTGCTTACTGCTGGCTACCAGAAGAGAAAAAACAGGAGTATCAAGAGAGACACAGGGAGGAAAGAAATTTTTTACAAACATTTCAGCAATTGATGAGTCGGGTGAGGGGTATATTGATAATCACTGTGCTGTGAAATAGTTCAAAATTAAAACCAGAGAAGTGATTGCCTAGCTTGGGAGTTGTTCCACTTGGGAGCTAGAAAACCTGGGAGCTGGGCACATTTTCTTTGTTTATGGTGATGATTTTAGTGAGTTGTATTATTTCCATTCATGAATAGATCTTTCAGAAGGGTTAGTGGTAAGTTGTGCTCCATACATCCAATCAACAGACCTGTAAGACCCCGACCTTCAGTCAGCGGGTACTTACTTCGAGATGCCCCCAAGTGAGACACCAAGACGCAGATCGATGCAAAAGCAAGATGTTTGTTTTCCAGCATGTAGGGGTCAACCCTCAATCAGTCCCTGTAGGGTAGTGATAAGACGACCCCGAATGGTTATTACAAGCAATTTTTAGGGGCACAGGTTACAGCAGCAAGGTTACAGTTCAAACTTATTGGCTAAGCATATTGGACCTTTAAATCTATTGGCTAGCAAGCATGACACACATTTGAACTGTACCTGGGACTTTCCAGAGGGTCAGGTAACTATCAGTCAGTACATTCTGAGAATTTTTTACTCAAGAATGTTCCAATGGGTGGAAAATGGAACTTGGCCTAGCCTTGACCCCAGGCAGGAGAGGAAGCTGTAAAGAGGGTGTGGGACTGGAAAAAGCCCTTAGGGTCTCTCAGACCAAAGTTTTTAGTGTGTCTTGAGTGAGGCCTTTTAGGGATTTCTATTAATTTCCCTGGTTTGATGTTGGGGTGGTGGTGGCTTTCTATGCCTATTGTACTTACAGAGAGGAGGTATGATCCCAGACTTCCCCTTCCTGTGCATTGTTTTCAATTAAAAAAATGCTCAAACAATCATGAGACTCCTTTACATTATCATTTCATGATGGATTTGTTTAGATTTATACAATTTTAAAGGTGTCTCATGTACCAGACAAAACTTATTTAATGCTTACTAATGTCAAAGGACATTTACATTCCATTTACTTTTTTCATTTCAAAATGCAATCATGGAGTAAAACTACTCAAACCAAAGCTTCTGCAAACTTGGAAAAAAATTCACTTCCTGTTTGATGTCCAAATATAACAATTTTTGCTTCGCAGTTTATTAACACCTTATCATATTAAGCTGAACCATGTGAAATTAAATTTTCTAGGTTAGAAGCAGATATTGTCAGTTCTATATTTATATCCAATCCACTCGTTTCTTATGGTGTTGACTTCAGATAAAATGATTCATATTGCTTATTATATACTATTTTCTCCCACAATTAAGGCTTGTAGAAGCACAAGAATGGTATGTGCTTTGAGACCCAGCACTCAGAAGACAGAAGCTCGCAAAGTTCTAAGTTCCAGGCTAGCCTGGACTTTTCTACATAGCAGTTCCACACTAGCTAGACAGAATAGTGAGATCCTGTCTCAGAAAACCAAAATAAATAAGTAAATAAATCAACAAAACAAAACAACAAAACCAACCAACCAAACAAAAAACAACAAAAAGCTTAAAGAAACAGAATGAGGAACACATGTCTACAATGACCCTAAAGTAAATGTAAATTCCCACATAAACTTAAAAATGATATATTCTACTTTGTAGCATTCAAGAGTCTGAGTCAATTCTATGACTTGTCATCCTAGCTTGACAGCATTGGGAGAACAGAAACTACGGCTCAACATTAACAGCAGGATTTCCTGTAGTGGGAGCATACTTTGGTGTCCTATATAAATTCCCAAAGTATCAGAATATCTTTTCCATGGAACTGATAATTGTCATTGTCAGATTTTGTCATTTAATGGAAACCTTGCTGAGAAGGTTTGAAGTCCCCTCATTGGACAATGTGGAGAGATTTTAGGGCCGCTTGGCAGGAATTTGACTTTGGGCCAGGACAAGGAAGTAAGCTTTAGTCAGGAATCTAATAATGGGCCAGGACAAGGAAGTAAGCTCAGGCAGGAATCTGTTTTTGGCTAGGACAAAGAAGCAGGCTTCAGGCAAGAGTATGACTTTGCGCTAGGACAGGGAAGTGGGCTCAGTTATCTTGGTCATCCTGAAAAGTCCTTAGAAACAGTAATTGCAGGACTTTGTTCACTGCCTTGCTTGTTCCTTGACTATTTGTGTGTATTGTCTTGCTTGTTCCTTAACCTAGAACTGACCTTATTACTTTTATGGAATTAAAATGGAATAAAAGCAGATTGGAAAAAAATAAACCCTCCTCAGCCTCAGAACATGCTGGGGTCATGCTATAGTATTGTCTAATTGTCATTTTTCTTTTTAATCCTTGCCCCTGCCCTGGAAAACCTGTTGACTGATTGAGCTGGCTCAGTCAGGACAAACTACCTTTCTCAACATTCTTCCCTGAAATAATTTCCCATAACTCCCAATGGAAGAAAAACCATCAACTCTAATCTCTTTCTCTTCTTAACAAGCAGGTATTTTCGATTGAACATGTGTCATATAATGTCACACGATATGGTAAAGCATAGATTATTCTAACGGCTCTGAGAAATGTTATTTTTAAAAAAATCTGTGAACAATTCTCATAATTTGGCTCACTTTCAGCACTGGGATATCTGTGTTCCCCCCATGCCCCCCCCAAAAAATGACTAGTGTATCCCTTGGATATTTCTCACTAATGTCCTTAAATATCATGGTCCTGAGAGCTGGAGATTTTCTAGAAGCAGCAGGTTGCATAGGTGTTCTTTTATCAAACTCTGGCAACAGCCAATGGAATGTTCACACTCCAGCACACCATAGCTGCTCACTTTCACCAGTGTGATGCCAGGTGGTGAAAGTGGAGAAGCTGAGACTCAGGCGTGTTTGCTTACAGAGCTGACATAACTTGTTTATTCCAGGTACTTTGAAAGTGCTCTGTTTTGGTCAATGAAGATTCGTTCTTCTTCTTCTTTTTTTCTGGGCAGAAAACCCATATGCTTCCTGTAGTTACCTAAGGATCTTGGTTACAAAAAAATAGCAGAGGAAAAATGAGGCTGGGAGCAATAGTCATTTAGAGAAGAGGCACAGAGTAAACAGAGTGTGGTGGAGGAGAGAACAAGTTAATTCCTAGAGAAATCCTTATGCCCGGCGAACACATGTAAATACTGCCAAGCAGCTCTGTCCTAATATGGCAGCTCACAGCCTGAATGCTTAGGTCACACTGTCCAGGTCCAATTCCTGGATGCAATTGAGCTCTTAGGTAAATTGCCAGCCTCTGGGCCCTAAGCCACTTGTCATTGAAACTGCTCTTAAACCAGCATTGTGTGGGATTGAGTTAAAAGGGTTCACTGTGACATCACAGGGGAAGCACATAGGTGCTGGTTTGGATTAACACTGGCAAATGTCAACTACAAAGCAGTGGTTACACTCCAGTGATTTCTTTTGTAGCAAGACTTTCAGAGACATAGAAACAAAAGTCACTCCTTGGCAACATCTTCAGAAAAGAACTCTGAGGAATGATGAGTTCAGATGAAGCCAAACTAATTTCTAACTGACTCACAGACTGACTCAGCAGTGGGGACAGCCTGAGAGCTGCACCTGCAGAAGTGCCATGTCTCACCTCAGAGCCAGGTATGGCCAGGTCCTGATTTTAGCTCTGTGAAACACACCTATTGATTTAATCTTCTCAAGGCATGGCTTTCTGACTTTAAAGGTGGAAATAACAACACTTCTCTTGCAAGATTGTCATGAAATAAACAATAATAACTACAAAGCTGCTAGGCACATCACAGACATTCAATGAAAAGCACTTCTTGCCCTTAAGAGAGGCCAGGTGAAGTAATAGAATATCAGAGAGTTTAGTATATATCCCAAAACTCTCACACTTTGAAATCAAAGTTAGAAAAAAAAGAGTCTTACACATAAAGTAGCATTTGAAAACTTATTTGAGTTCTTTTGGCCACCCTTTAATTTTTTTCTAACTATTGTAGACATTTAAATTTTCATAATTCCAAGAATATTGACATTATGTTCATATTAAGATTTTTTAAACGTCTATCCCTGGGCAGGATATAGCTCAATGATAGAACACTTGCCTGGCATGCAGAAGGCCGTGGGTTCAATCTTGAGTATATTGCAGGAAGTATCCATCCCCAGCCACAGCCCCCAGCGGTCCTCACTCTTGAGCCCTTACTGTGCATCTCTCAGGTGTGTCTTCTGCTCAGCCTGAACCAGGAACACTAGTTCTATGAAGATCTCAAACACTATCTGCTTACAAGACAAAAGCAACAACTGAGTTTCAGGTAGATAGGATTGGTTCCTGTAAAGTATATTGGAAATATTTCTGTAACTAATTACTTAGTAATTTTTTTTCTGGGCTAAGTCTTTTACATGCATGATATCATGTATTTCATTAAAGCATGAAGAGTGGTCTTGTTAAATAAGTAGCCATGAATCACAGGTAGTTTTTCTTTTTACATTCCAACTTGTAAACATAATTTATGTCAGATATAAAATCCATCTCCTCAGTTTCACAAACCCAAACTTGTAGAGTTCAGTAGTGATTACTATAATGGTTACCACAAAGTGCTGAACACAGAGCAGTGTCACAGAGAGTTTATTAGGTGGTGAGTCCTTAGAGTTTTAAGATTTATTTCATTTTAACTGTGTGTTTGTGTCTGTGTGTGTGTGGGGGGGGGAATTACATAACTGCAGATGTCCATGAAGGTCAGAGATGTCATATCGTCCTGGAGCTAGAGTTGCAGGCAACTGGGAACCACCAAAGTTGGGTGCTGGGAGCCAAACTTAACTCCACTTAAAGAGCTGTACACACTTAGAACCACTGAGCAATCTCTCCAGCTCCATTTCTTGGAGTTTAAATAATTATCTACCCAGGACTACCATTGAGCTAGACTCAAACATTGGGACCATTACTCTCAACTTTTCCTCTTACCATAGGCAGAACTTAGATGCCTCAAGGTCCACATGGATGTTCTTTTAAGTGTCCAGTTTTCTTATTAAGGCTATTGTGAGCTTGGTAAGTTACATGCACCGCAAAGACTTTGTTGGTCAGCTTCTCATGACCATAACTGAATAGCTAAGATCATTTAAAAGGGGATTCTATATTTTGGCTCATAGATTCAGAAGCTTCAGCCCATGAATGATCTTTCATCCCTGCTGGTTAGGACTTTGTAGTTTGGCAGTACATCATGATGAGAAGGTCCAGCAGATCACACCACTCACCTCACAATGGCTAGGAAGAAAGAGAGACACTGATGTCCTACAATTCCCTTCAGAGTCATCCTGGGAACTATCTAGAGCAGCCAATGAAGTCCTATGTCTTAAAGTGTCTAACGTTTAGTAGTGCTGAGCTAAGGGCTGCATATTTAACATGCCAGCCTTTGCAGGATACTCCAGTCCCAAATTCTAGCACTGAAAAAAATAATCATTATATCCAGCAACAACATTCTAGATTTCAGGAATTCTCATGTCATTTCTTATTTGTTTGTCTGTTTGTTTTTTCTCATCTATGTACACACTGCCTGAATACTTAATTTTTAAAACTTACTCTCATTGAAACTTAAATTTGTTGCTTAAAAATGTTATATTAATAGAGTGGATATACCCTAAGTAGGGTTTAAATTTGTAAAAGTAAGTACGTTAAAAGTAAAATATTTTATAATATTTTGGCATCATGGGACTTTATTGAGGGGAGAGAGAGAGAGAGAGAGAGAGAGAGAGAGAGAGAGATATTACTAGAGTGTCAACCACGGACTATTATCAAGCAGGTGTATTGCTTGCCCTATCCGAATAACTGGGGGGGGGGGGGGTGTTGAAGAGGAAATTCCCTTCTTACAAGGTGAGTTGATGCTATTCATTCATATAATATCAGACAATCAGACATAAATTACCATGCACTTAAACTATAACATGCCTGACTACAAGCACTTCAGAAAGGAAGCAATTTTCAAGGAACATGCTTCAGGGAAAGCTGCACACATGCATATTACAGGGGACCGGCCATTGTGCCATGTGCCTTCAATCTTAGCAACTCGGGGGGCAGAGCCTGTGCTCACCTTGGCTATACACCAAATTCCAGGCCAGTCAGGATAGAGATTGAAACCATGTCTAAAATAATAAGTAATCAAATGTAATTTTTAAAGGAAAAGATTGTCTAGGATGAAGGAGCAGAATGTGTCATGAAGAGGAAACGCAGATGAGGATTAGAGGGCAGTAAGGACCCCAGCAGGCCTCAGAGTGGAGGGGAACCATGAGGACCTGACTTAGTACCCCAGAATCCATGGAAAAAGATGAGCATGGGTGGTGGGCCTGTAATCCCAATGCAGGGAAGGCAGATAAGAGGATCCACTGGGTTCACTAGTCCTTCAATCTAACTAAATCAAGGAGTTCCAGGTCAGTGAGAGACCCTTGTCTCAAAAAAAATTTAGTGTGGAGAATAATAAGTAAAAAGACCTGACATCATTTCTCTCTGGTGTGTGTGTGTGTGTGTGTGTGTGTGTGTGTGTGTGTGTGTGTGTGTCTACACTTGAGAGAGAGAGAGAGAGAGAGAGAGAGAGAGAGAGAGAGAATTAAGAGGCTTCTACCATCATTGCAATGAGTTGTTGGGTGTAGGGCCAGAAAGCCATACAACTAGGGAAGCCAGTCCAAAGCAAGAGTGAGGTCAAGATGTATCCAAACCCCAGAAATCTTGCTCTGAGACTGGCAGGAATAGGAACGCTCCTTCATTGGTCTGGGCCTGCATGTTCCAGCACATGTAGCCTCTAGGACCCCCACCTCTGCCATCCCTGAGGTAGTCATGTAGACTAGTGGCCAAATTACAAGTGTATCTCTCTCTCTCTCCCTCTCCCTCTCTCTCTCTCTCTCTCTCTCTCTCTCTCTCTCTCTCTCTCTCTC
>JADRCH010000075.1:6424473-6519687 GCA_019843965.1 Rhynchomys soricoides
CTCTCTCTCTCTCTCTCTCTCTCTCTCTCTCTCTCTCTCTCTCTCTCCACATGTCCAGCAAGCACTTAGAATTCCTCTTCATGCAAATGAAGCATTCCCAGCCCCCTGGCCCTAGCCACTAATTTATACTCACCCCCAAAACCCCTGCCCAATTCACTGCAAACTGTTTCCCACCTGACTGGATAACAACTTAAAAGTGGAAGGATTTAGTTTGGCTCAGTTTCAGAGGGCTCATGTTCTTTCCAATCCAACCAGGTGTGCAGTGGTGCCGGACACCCCAAAGGAAGAAGCAGACCAAGGTGGCAGTTTGGCATGCCCCTCAGTTTTAGCTATATTGTCCACTCAGCACACATTTACTGCCCTCTGATCCAGAGACGTATTGAGGCTCTAGTTTCCTGAGATTGCTTCCTCATTCCTTAAGATCCTTTCCACATTCCTCTCTAGACCATCAGATCTCACACTGTCTCAGGACCTTCACACTTGCCTCACCTTCTTCCTTCCTTCCTTCACACTCCTACTCTTCAGGCTAACTTGTATTCAACCTCAAGTCAAGGAGAAGCTTTCCCACTGTGATGGAAATGGGCCATTGATCCCAAGTCTAACTTGATCAATTCATTGTTAGAAGTCAGGAGTTTTCTGCACAGTCATGTTAATCTTAGTCACTTTGTGACTTTTCCTTCCTTCCCTCATGGTCTCAACGTCTGTGCATAATTTTGAAATGCCGTGTGAACATTATTAATCTCATTATGTCCAAAAAAATAGTGAAAGAATAAAAACTCCAAACTGGTAGCAGATTATGATGGGAAAAGGTGAATGCTGATATTTATTGCTCTGAGCACGACTGTCACTTGTATGACATTGCTTTAAAATCTGAAGTAATAAGCACGACTAATTTTACAAGCTGAATGTATTTATTCCCCAAAGAGTTTTTCTGGTTTGTCATCATATTTTGATTTTTTTTCCACTTAAAGCTTTGTACAACTAAGGAATCAATTCTATTTTGTTCAATATGGTGTCACTGACTGCTTCAAAGCTACTTCACTGATGTCTGATGTTCACTACTGAAATCTGGGCAGACTTACAGACAAAGGGCTTGGTCCTCCTCTCAGATAGCAGCTTCAAGTCCATCCCTCCTTACTTCTAAGCAACTGGTCACAGATATCAAAGCTCTCACTAATTCTTAGGCTTGCTGATATACCAGAACAACCCACAGAAGTCAGGGCAATGTTGTACTTACTAAGAGTATTTGACTATAAAATGTTCCCTCATAGACTTACAAGCTAAATGCTTGATCACCTGATGGTGGCATTATTTAGGGAGGTGGATCCTAGCTGGAAAGGTAGGCCACAAAAGAACATGGATTTGGAAATTGTACCCCTGGCCCCTGGCCCTTTCCCTCTCTACTTCCTGTCTACAAAGACGTGAGGAAGTCCTCTGCCAATGCTCTTGCTGTAATAATGTTCTGACTTAGCCATGGCATGAGCCCTCTGAAACTGTGAGTTAATTAAATCTTTCCACTTTTAAGTTGTTTTTGTCAGGTAGTTTGGTTACAGCTACACAAAGTTACCCAAACAATAATGGCTAAAGTTCCATAGTAGCAAAGAGACAAATAGGAAATAATCAAGGTTAGAGGCACAAAGTGCAATTTCTAAGGTGGCCAAAGTCTGTAGTGTCCTTGCCTTTATCAATGTATGTTGGACCCCAGACCCAAACCAACCCCCTGCTTCAATTTGGGATGACAGAGGAATGCTCACCTTCAATGTTCATAGTTGACACTGGGGTTTCACCATGTAGGTATGACTGGTTGGATTCTTGTGCATGTGACTAAATATCCAACCCCCATCTCCTCTTCCCCAGAGGTCAGACTTATATCATGTAGTTCAAAACTCCAAAGTCTAATGACATGCTTTGCTGTCTAGGAAAGCTCTCATCCTCATCATCTCATTAGCATAAACTACCCTATCATGAGTCACCTTGTGAACAACACTGTAAAGTATGGTCTGAAGCATCCACTATGGATAACAAAATACCCCTGCCTCTAAACCCAAGAGTTTAGAGGTTTACTGGAGCTAGAGTACTAGAGATCTAAAGGTCATCCATTTAATTATTACTCAATGACACATAGTGTGTTTGATTAGTGATTATTGAGTAAATAACCCACTGGAGAATTTAATTGGATTAAACTAGAAATTTCTACCATAATATCAAACAAAATGGTACCAAAACAAAATAAAACAAAATGTGTGATTGGGTCTGGGTGACTATTTAGAGAGATTTCAGATACTGGCTAATTGAAGAATATATTAATTAGACTTGAAGCTTAGGGGTTACTATCTTAAGATGTTTGCTGTTGACTAGAAGGTAAAAGATGTAAGATTCAGAGATACAAATGATGGGAAGGAAAGAACCAGAGACTGAAGAGGCTAAGGAGAAGAACTGATAGATGAAGGACAAGATGACCAAACGCAAATCTCAGAGGGAAGGTTAGAATCAACTTCTGAAAAACATTCACGATTCAACTCTGTGGAAACACTACTTGTTAAAAAAGTTTTTTGCTTTGGGTAACTGCTTCTTTTTAAATTTCTTTTTCTTTGGCTTTGTGTGTATGAGAATTTTGCTGGCTTGTGTGTACTAGTAACACATGCTTTATGTTTTCCTGGTGCCTTTGGAGGTAAGAAAATAGTGTCTGATCCTCTGGAACACTATCTCAAACTACTCTACATAATCACCCAGACTCACTCTGGAACTGCAGTTACAGATGGTTGTGAGCTGCCATCAAGGTGCTAAGAATGGAACCCAGATGCTCTGCTAGAGCAACAAGTGTTTTTAAGCTCTGAGCCAATTCTCTAGCCCTAGGAAACTGGTTCTTAAATAAGAGGACATTTAGCTGTATCTGAGCACATGATTGTTTATGAAGATGGGATTATTACATTCTTCAAAAGAGTCAATAGATAATGACCTAGCAATTCCACTTCTATGTATATACACACAAAAGAATGGAAAACAGAAACTCCAATGCATAACAGTATACCTACCCATGTTCACAGCAATGTTATCCACAATGACCAATGGAATCAGCTCAAATGTCTAATGACAGATCAATAGATATAAACTAAATAGCGTGTATGCATTCAATGGAATATAATCAGCCACAAAAACAAGTTAACATAGGCGGCAACACAAAGAAGCTTGGAAGATATCATGATAAGTGAAATAAGCCAAGTATGGAAGGATGAATATCACAAGATTTCCACGGATGCACTTACATATGGTAGCTAGAGGAGTCAAATTCATAGAGATGAAAAATGGTGGTTACCAGGGGTGGCTGTAGGAGGAAGTGAGAAGTTACAGTTTCATGGGTACAGAGGATCTATTCTCAACCTGTGAGTCATGACTCCTTTGGGGGCCAAATGACTCTTTCACAGGGGGTCACACACCAGACATTCTACATACCAGATATTTGCCTTATGATTCATAACAGTAACAGAATTACAGTTAGAAAGTAGGAATGAATATAATTTTTGGGTTGGGATCACCACAACATGAGGAACTGAAATAACAGGTCACAGCATTAGGAAGGTTTAGAAATAGAGTTTCAAGGACATTGTTGGAGAGTGTGACAACAGTAAAGGTTGTAATGCGGATACACTTGCTGTGACTGAGCTATGCTCTTCTTAAAATTACTGAGCAACATTTAAAACTATACATTTTGCTTGTTCCTTTGAGAACACGCATGCCTATGCTATGATCATATATACTTCCCATGTACCCCTCCAACTGTTCCTAAATCTCCCTTCCAATTTCATGATTTTGTTCCTACTCCCCCCCCACCCCAGCCCCCAAAGTTCAATTACAGCTGTCTTTATGAGCCTATGTGTGAGAGCATCTGCTAGAACACAGTTTGCTTTTCCATTGCTGTGACAAAACATGGACAACAAAAGCAACCTGGAAGGAAAGGTTTATCTGGCTTACAGGTTACAGTTCATCACTGAAGGAAGCCAGAACTCAAGATGGGAGCCTGAAGCAGAAGCCATGGAGGATTGCTGCTTACTAGTTTGCTTTCTTTGTGGCTCATAGTGTTCTTACACAACCCAGGCCCCCCGACCTAGGGATGTACTGGGAACAATGAGCTGGACTCACTTACATCACATAGCAATCAAGAAAAGGGTCCGCAGACATGTCCACTAGACAATCTGATGGAAGAAATTCCTCAACTGAGGCAAGCACCCTCTTCTCAGGTGTATTAAATTGACAACCAAGATTAGCTGTCACAACAGTCAATCAAGTCATCAACAACCACACACCAAGGAAAACCGACTCCTCTCCCCCAGCAGCCCTCAACTGCTGATAACTCCTCAGTTAGGGGTGGGGGCTCTTGTGCCCCTCCTGCTCCAGGTTGGAATGTGGACTGACTTGATTTTGTGTGGCTTAGACCTTGTGCAGGCAACTGTAAGGCTTGTGAGTTCATGAGTACAAAGGTCCAGTCATAAACGCACACATGGTTTTACTTCAGTCCTTCTCAATCTCTGGCTCTTATTATTATCCTGTCCCCCCTTTTGTGATGTGCCATGAGCCTTGTGGGGAATGATGTGTGATATAGATGTTCCTTAATGACTGAGCACCCTGCAGACACATTCTTCGCAGTCTGACCAGTTGTTTCTGTAATAAATACTGTCCCCTGCACAATGACACTTCGCTGATGAGGTCTGAGGCATCTCATGTACTTACTTATTACAATGTAATAAAAAGACTGAGACTGCTGTGCACATGCAAAGAGGTTGTTTTGGCTTGGTTTTCCTTTTGTCATCAGCAAAGCCTAGAGCTATGTTAGAAACAGTCTTGTCTCTAACATGAATTTTTCATGTTTCTTATGTCTTTTAATTCTATTACATACATATTTGAGGAATTGATAATGAACTTTCTAATCAAAGATGTAATGTTTCAGTATGTTCTCTGCTTAAGTATGTAATATGATTTAATATGGTTCAAATTCCTTGAGAATAATGAACTTTTTAACAGTTATCTTCTCTATGGAAAAGAGGGCATCCTGAACATGCAAGCTCCTATACTTAAGTCCCACCATGCTAAAATGCTGAGTGAGACACTGTGGTGTTTCTGAAAGATGCAGAGAAAGATTTGGTAAAAAGACATGCTGCTGACACTATAGCAGTCATTGGAAGCAGCAGCAGCAGCAGCAGCAGCAGCAGCAGCAGCAGCATACCTACCCTCTTTTTCTAAGGCCTTTATTTCTTTTGTTTAATAGTGCAGAGAAGTCCCAATGAAGAAGAACCACTTCCTTACAGTTTACAGGATTGTTAAAAATAGGACAACATTTACTGTTAAATAACCACAGCAAATAAAAACTTGAATGAACACTGGCAATAGGAGAAACAATCCTTGGCATTTGATCTCCAGAAGGTCAATGGATCAATGGCCATTTGACTCAGACAGATAAACTTCTGATCCATATCAAAAGCCTGTGACTACTACTAATTTCAAGAAATAGAGCATATTCTTTGATTTAAAAAAAAGATTCAAGAAGTTGTATATATAGTGCCACAGAATTTGATTCAAGTTAAACAGAAGTAATAAAGAGTCTTTTTGAGAAACAATGGCCTAAAAGAAGGGGGTGGGGCTTAGGAGCCTAATAGTTCTTAAGATTCAATGAATGTTGAAGGCTATTTCAATAACTTACTAGCATCAGCAGCAGGCAAGTCATATGTTTTACTCGCATTCTGTTTTCAAAAATATGATATAGAAATTATAGAAACAAATGTCACCTGAGTGGACTCTTAACACCTCCCTGCCACAGCTAATCTTTGTCCTTATTGTACAGGCTTGATAGAGCTGGGAAATCCAGGGACTAGAAGTGCCTTCTGACTGGAGATTCTCCAGAGCTGCTGCTGCCGCTGCTGCTGGAGTCAGTGATGGTGGTGGCACCGACGTATCTTTCTCTGTATCTCTCAGAAATGCCATAGAGGTTCACATGGATAGTGTGTTTCTCCTCTGTTTACTTTTTAGCATGGTGGGCTTGAATGTCCAGCACCTAGTCAAGAAAGACTTGGATCGGTAGGAAGCAGAAGAGTCTGGCCCCTACAATCTTTACATAGTTTATCCATCATAGTGATTAATGAGAGACTAGATTCTTAAATAGCAGTTCAAGAATAAAAAGATCCTTGCTCTAAGAGTGCTAAGCATAGAAATCCTTTCTCCTTCCTGAGCTGAAGACTTGAGACTGCTAAGCCTGTGCAATTTCACTGAGTTACATATCTAGTCCAGCATTATTAACTGATAAACCATAAAAGTGACTGTCGTTCAAGAAGAAAGAACACAGATCAGGTCCCCTCAGTGGAAAACACTCAGTATTACACTGGAAGAAGAACATGACAGATAAGCTATGTATGGGTACAGTCATTTTGGAAAAATGTAATACTTTACTTTAAGCCTTCTTGATTGATACCACACTGTTACTTTCTGTAAACTCCTTGCTGCTGACCTTAGTCAGGGTCAGATTCTATTATCTGAAAACTAAGGGATTCCAATGTAATAAAAAACCTACTTTATTAATCCCTTAACAATTAAATGCCACTTCAGCAGTGGATATTTAATTAATAACACCATCAAGAGGTTGGTACTTATTCATTCATTAATTTCTAAGCACACCTGCCTGGCTCAGAAGGCTAGCTTTCTGCTGCAAACAACTATAGCCACTTTATCAGGGTTCACTCCATTGCTGCAAAAGAGGCAGGGTCATAAGAAAGCAGCTTAGGTAGAGAAAGGCGACTTGGTTGATCGCCAATGACAATGGGAGTGCTAAGCTTCTAGAAACATATCCAGAAGATTTCATTCCCTGGGCCAGGCTCGAACTATTAAATCACATAGAAATACCAGGAAAGATAAGCTACACGAACCAGTGATTGCTAAGCTAAGCACTCGGGTGAGTTCAAAGAGTCTTTAGGGCCTCCTGTTTATTTGGAAAAACAGGGATTGGGACTGGGGTTGGTGGTGAGTGAATGACAGAAATAGAAGCCTAGCTACACATTAGTTGATGATAGTATCTTAACCAGTCATGTCTGAAGAATTTACATATTAAGGGTGCATAAGTTCATGTGGTGTGTGTGTGTGTGCAAGCACATGTATGTTTTTATCATTCTTTAGCCCTTTAAAAAAACCTTCAGGGTATATATGAGCATGTCACTCTTTTTAAAAAGGCTTCAGCGTAAAACTTATTTTCTAAATTTATTGTCAGTAAATCATGGTAATGTCCCACATAAAAAGAATTTTGAGACAAAAAGCACATGAAAGCAACCATACACGTTGAAAAAAACCCAGCAAATAGTACAATGCGTTGAGTATATTGTTACTTTATTAAAATGAAAATATTGAATAATGGCATGAGAATGTGGATTTGTCATTTCTAGCAGTCGTCATTCCTTTTTGGGGAACTTATTAGTCAATTTCTCTAAGAGGCTAGAAGGTTCCAGAAGATATTTTAAATGCAATTGATTGATTATCTTCCCCAATCTTTAATTAATGAAGCCCTTAGAAATTAAGAAGAAGGAGGAAGAGGAGGAGGAAGAAGAGGAGGAAGAGGAGGGAAGAAAGAAAATTCCAGTGATTCCAGCCACTGATATTTCTCAGGATTTAATTTTGACCTTGTAGTGTTTTATTACAAAAAAAAAAAAAATCTCTCTCTCTCATTTTTTTTAATCTTTCTGTAGGTCTGGTTTCTTAGCTGCTTCTCAGCTTGGTTCTCTCACAGAAGCCAGCATCCTTGATGACAGACATGCCCCTGGCTGTTCTTCATGACCACCGGCTGTGTTGTGAGAACTCTTTGGCCTTGCTTTCCTTCATATCTGTCAGAGTGCACTGAGTGTCGAAGGCTGAGAACACAGCCTGTGTCAGGGTGCCCCAGAGACCCTTCCTGGCATCTCAATAAAACCTCCAGGGAGATCCATTGTGCGCAAAGGGGTTCAGTAAAAGGCTATGCACTTCACCCATAAGATGTTATACTAAGTAGCACCTTTAAAAGTCCCAGCTAAATACAGAAAACACAGAGAATTAGACTCCCACATAAGTTTTTATTATCCATTGTAACGAAAACTACAAAAACCCACGCATAAAAACCACGCTTACTCTTTTCAAAAATCTCAAACGTCCTAAAAACCTTTGACTTGAAACCCTCTGGTGGCCAAACTCCTTGAGGCCTCTAAGTACTTTAAGCTATTGTGCAGAAAACTTTGTGTCTAAGTTTCTTGCAGGAATGAGTCCCCCACTGTCCCCAGCAAAGAAATGCTTATGAGGAACACTATTATGTCTCTTCTTCATGGACTAATCTAGGAGCTATCTGCTCCTTGCTGTCTGTTTGCTGTTTGCTTTTATTTCCAGTGTTCTGCTGGATTCTAATATTTGCTTGTTGCCACAGCAAGGTTCTCCCTTTTCAATGTGAGAGCCCTCTGAAAACATTACATTTTTTACCTCTCAGTACAGTGCTGCTGCTGAACTAAGCAATGCACATAACTGAGCAATGCACATAACTTCATCTCTCATCTGTGTTCCCTCTGCTTTAGGTGTCTGACTGGCATGGAAATCAGAGTCCCAGCTGCAATTTTTCCAGCTGTCTCTTCTGCCCTGTGATCTTTTGGTACAAATTTTCTAGCCTGTTTAAAAAGGCAAGCTCCTCTCCCCCTTCTTTGATTGTGTTTAGGCATTTTGCCAGTCCAAGACATGGATTACTATGAACAGAACCACAGACTTTTCTGAACGAGACTCATTTATGTGCAGTTAGTAGCATAAACCAGGCAAGAAAAAAAGGCAGCGGGTCCCTGACTTTGTCCGGCGTCTGGGTAGGTTTTGATTTTACTTAGAGTAAGAACAAAGCAAGGGCTGACTTTTCCCCAAACTCAGACCTTACAGAGTGACTTTTAATGACTTCATGAACCACTCGTCTTCAGACAACTGGAGCATTTTTTCCTTTACTATTTTAGTTTTCTCCTTCTGTGATGTTTTATGATTATACATTATGCTACAGTTCTATTTTTGTTCTTCATGGTTTTCTGAGTTCTTGAAGTTGAGAGGGCATTTTTTTTTTCAATCATTTGCCCACCATCAAATGCGTTTTATGGTTTGGGGATAATGTGGAGAGAAGCGTTAAGCTCTGTGCCAATCCCAAACATGGCATTCCCTACTGAGTGAGCCAATTCCATCTCCTGAGTCTGAATAACTTAGAGGAGACGTGATGTCATTGTCTACTTAGAGATAAATGGAAGGGAGTCTGGGTGTAGAATTTTGGAGTGGTCTTTGTAATAATAGTAATTAAAAGGAACATTACCTCATAGATTTAAACTTTTTTTCTTCAAGCCATGTGCTTTTCTCATTTTTGCTCAGTTTTACTCGGAGAGGGTTAGTATTTCTGTTTCATTATTTTTGAAGCGCTGTTTAATGACACTGGTTTAACACTTTCTCACAGTTCACTGCTTCAGTTTTCATCGAATTATAGTTCTTGTTACACTAGACATTTTCATTGCCAATTTCCATATGCCTCAAAGCCATGCAAGGACCAGTTTGCCAACAGTGGATTCCAACTCCAGATCATAAGAGCTGCAGAGCACAATCGTTCTTTCTCCTTAGCGTTCCCTTCCCTTCCTTCCCTTTTCTTTAAAATTAAGTATTAATTGTCCAATTGTCTTGTGACATTTCCATACATTCGTATCATGTACTTGGAAGACATTCATCCCCTCTATCACCTTTTTTTTTTTTTTTTATCTTTAATCCCTTAAAAATTTCCAAAACTAAATGTTTAGAAATCAAAGACTATGCAAAGCCTTGGTGCCACAGCATCAGATATTTGTTCAACTAGATTAGTCTGTGTCTTTGGTGAAGGTGTAGCTTACTGCAGACTGGAACGCTGATACACAAATTTTATGATAAGTCAAGCCTGGGCCATGTATGCTTTCATATTCCTCATATCCCAGCTGTGGGAAAGCAGCAGCCATACAATGTGTCAAATAAAAGCGCCAGCATCTACAGGAGCTCTCCTACACTCCATAGCTTTCCCATGCAGTTGCCTTCACCAATGAAGTCCCTGCTTTCATGGGAATGACACAGACTAGGGCTGATTGCAGCTCTGAGTTTGCAGATCAGGGTTATATCACCAATTAGTGATACAAACTCATCGTCAGTTCATTGATATTTTTCAATGAAAGTACTTCTCTTGTCTTTGAATCTGGATATAACAAAAATGATGATCCAATGGTAGTTAGAAAAATATTAATTCTTTAATTTGTTTTTTTCAAATATCACCTATGTATCAGGAACAAACGAACAATCAAAAAGCCAGGGAATTAGTCTAATTTGTGCTAACCTGACAATTAAATGCAAATGTCTGGTCTTTCAAATATCAATTCCAGAAACTTGGTTATCAGAAGACTACTGAATTCTGGAGACGGAATCTCACAAGAAAGTCTCTTTGGTTATCATGTGTGTAGTGTCCCAGAGTGAAATATGACTCTTGGGTATGCTGAACTTAGACCATGCAGTGTATTATCTTTATTTTTATTTTATCTTCTGTCTATTAATATGTTTAATGACATGGGGAAATGTATACAGTATTAACTCTGTGGGAAGAGAAGCTATACAGGGGATAAGATGAATTCATTATTTTCCTTAATATACTTCCATGTCGAGTCATATGTAATACCTTCATATTAATTTTGTGTGAAAGATTTCCATGTGGGTTGTACCACTATAATCGTTGGGTGCTTCAGCATTATCCAAGCTTTTAAAGTATTACTTCATTTAATCCTCATAATAACTTCATAGAGCAGGGTCTTCCTAGAAAGACGAAAACAAGGCACAAAGGGCTTGTGGAGCTTGCCTGAGTCATAGAGGCAGTGCTAGGGATAGATGAATTCAAGCCCTGCTCTGCCCTCTGAATTCCCAATTGTCTTCTGAGTTTGGAAAATACACGTGGCTGGAAATCCAGTTAACAAAACGTTCATAGTAGATATTTCCGAGTGATGGAATTAATTTCAATCCAGCCTTCTATGCTCTGATCTGTACTTTCTAGTCTTTCTCAAGGTAATTAAGTACTTTCAAAAGGAAAAAGAAAGTTGTGTTGTGGTCTTAAGTACCTTCTGTACTAAGTGCAGGATGCGGATTTTAATGTTGTACTGTGTTGTTACCTAAAACAAACCAAAACTAAAACAAAACCAAAGCTACTTTCTAGTAAATGTTCCTTTAATTTGATGCAGCTGGTAAAGCCACATGACCGAGATCATGGCTTTGCAACCATTGTCTTAAGTAGAAATCTCACTTTGTTCATTTATAGAGCACTGTGGGGAATCTGGAGGATAAAAGAAATACAAACGGACGTTTCAAAACGCACGAGCACGGAAGAAAGGAGTAAAGTTAGAACATATAGTTGTCATTGCCTTGGTCCTAAAAGTCTCTATTAATTTCCATTCATTTCCTCTTCCCAATCTGAGCAGTAAGGAGGACTGTAGTGACAGCTTGAAGCAAGGAGCTCAGCCACTGGATTATTAGTCTTACTATAGATTTTTTTCAAGGTTAACAAGGTTCACACGGAACCATCCCATTACCAAGAGAATAATATTACTATTTGTTGCTACTCTGTCTATAGTTCAGCCTCCCTGAAAAAGCATATATGATTCTTTGAGGACGTCTTCACTGAAGATTTATTTTTCTTTGTGAATGTGTGTGTGTGTGTGTGTGAGTGTGAGTGTGTGTGTGTGTGTGTGTGTGTGTGAAAGAGAGAGAGAGAGAGAGAGAGAGAGAGAGAGAGAGAGAGAGAGAGAGAGCGCACACACGCCCACCATATATGTGCAGGTGCCTTCAGTTTCTAGTCCAGAAGAGGGCACAAGATCCTCTGGAGTTCAACTATAGGTGGTTGGAAGCCACCTGACATGGTTAATGAGAACTGAACTCAGGTCCTCTGGAAGAGCAGTATGTACTCTTAGCTGACGAGCCATCTCTGCAGCTCTTTGACGATTTCAATTGAAAATAAAAATCATTTGTTAATAACCCCTTTAGAATTTTCTGTGTAATATTAAACATAAATGAATTAGTTCCGATAAAACCAGATGTGGGACTTTTGCCTGTAACAGTTTTGAAAGGAAAACAGAACTACATTTGCCTCCTGCATTTATATTTCATAGAGAAAGAGTACAAGTCCACCAAATCAGTCAAAAGTAAATGTACACCACTGAATGCTTTTATCTTTGTAAGCTTCAACTAAGACACACTAACAGCATTTCATACAACTATTGCATTTGGTGCTGGGGTTCTTCTTAAAATATGGGATTCTAAAAGACCCAGCTATGATGTAGGGAGGATGGCTAGAAGACTCAGGAAGGCTGGAGTGAGACTGGATTAGGGGATTAAGGTTGATGCCACTGGGTAGTAGAGATCTGCCTCTGTGGCTGGGGGCCACATGCCTGCAACCTGATTGTCAAGATTCTGGTAAATGTTTTAAAAACTTACTATTTAAAATGTATTCAAATTTCTTGAATGCATTCCTGCCTTCCCATGTCTCATCTTCATAATAATCCGTATGAAAGTTTGCTTCCCGTCCAAAACAATGGCTGCAGAATCTCCCTGTTGGCCTCAGTGTGCTCACTCTAGCCTCCTGAAATCCACTCTCCATACTGGGAAAGAATGACCTTTACAGAACACTAATGTCATCATGTTACCGTTTTTTTTTTTTCTATTTAAGATCTTTAAACAGTTTCCGGTTGCCCTCGGGATAAAGTCAAACACCTTGAACAAGGACTCAGCTCTGACCTTCAATCGTCTTTAGCTTAGCCCTGCAGTTCTGGCCACCAGCTCTATCAGTTCCAAATCCCTTTCCCATTGCAAAAAACCCACCACTCTCAGTAACTGGCCACCCTGCACCCTGGCTTCTCTTTTCTGTGATATCTTTATGCTCCTTTCTTCCACAGGAAGCCTTCATTCAAGCCCATGAGATCGTAGAGTGTTAGTCCCAGGTATCCACGGGTTCTGCGCACTCAGGCTCAATACACTGTCGATATAAATATTCAAAAAGCAATTGCATCTACACTATAGGTGCACTTTGCTTTTTGCCACTGTTCCCCAACAGTATTAACAGCTCTTTACATGGCATTTGCATTGTATTGGGTATTTTAAGTAACCTAGAGATAAGTATGGGAGAGGATGTGCATGTGATACAGATAATACTATGCCATTTTATATGAAGGACTTGGGCATATTCAGATTATTGTATTCGAGAGGCAGAGCAGGTTGGGGAGCGATTATTTGTGGATACTGAGGGACTGCTGTATTTTGGAATGTGAGGAGAAGATCCCTACTTTCGACACAAATGGATCATCAGCATAGTGTAAGAACTATGCTAGGAGAGATAGCTTAGTGGTTAAGATCCCTGGCTGTTCTTGCAAAGAACCTGAATTTGATTCCCAGCACCCACATGGCAGTTCACAACTGTCTGTGATGTCAGGTCCAAGGGATCTGATTCACTATTCCATCCTCATGTACTCCGTGCATGAGACCTACAGACAGACATGACACCTATATGCATTCGTATGGTATATAAGTAAATACTAAAATGTTTAGGAAAAGAACTGGGTTGGGCCAAGAACAAGGCCTCAAAACTCTTAGTTGATGGTCCAGCACAATGGCTTGGTGGAGAAAGATGGTTGTCATCAAACCTTACCAACTGAATTCAATCCTCTGGCCCCAGTAAGTTATCCCCTGATCACACATGTGTCATGGCATTACATACCCACCTACATACTTACATACATCCTAAATAAATACATGTAATAAAAATTTTGTAAATGTAGCAGTTGCATAATTGAATTATTATGCTAGTGGGGAAATTTTTAGTCTCTGCTATTCTCTCAGCTCAGTTTTAGAAGTTGTATCTAATTGTTTCTTGGCCTTTTGGCTAAGATTAAGTGTAGAAGTTGTATCTACCCACTTTTTTTTTTTTTTGAAGAAGGAAAATTATGCGACCTTGTTAAATTGAATTATCCATTTTGAAAAAAAAAGCACATTAGTATTGTTTGCAGATTACATGGCCTTTCCACCTTACTCATATTTTAAAATAGTTTAGCTCTACTTCTGTGAGAACACACTCTTCCCTGACAAGCCTTTCCCAAGTAACTCCAAAGTGTGCAACTTTTCCGAGATTGGGAACATGGCGTGTCAAATGGTTGAGTATAGTACATAAAAACTGATAGCAAAACTCATGAAAATCTGTGAGAATGGATATTAAACTGAAAATACATTAACCCACGCTCAGCATCTTTTAAATTTCCCCTACTGTAGCATTTAGATACAGCTGGGTTGTAGCGTCATACGCACGAGGTGTAGGTTCAGTCCTTAGCACCACAAAGTAGTGATTGCAGATATTTGTCTAGCTCATTATATGCTCATATAAGCTCAATATAATATTATTACATTTTATTCATAATAAATATATCCACTATTTGTAATAAATATAGTATGTCTGATACATGCTAGACATCACTTACTAAAATGGTAAGAATTAGTATTTGGTAAATTTCTAAGATTTTCCCACCTTCCTTGCTTGCCATTATTTCTGCTACTAGCAAAGCTAAATCAAATTTATCTTTTCTAGTATACTGATTATAAAACTTTTCAAGAAGTAAAATTTCATCCATTCTAGTATGTCTGAAATCTTTCTCAGTCATGTATATTTTTGTTAACCAAAAAGATGTTTTAAATAAGAAGAATCTTCATATTATTCTTACATTTATTTTGAATGTGTCACAAAAAGACATATCCAAGGATCAGATTAATCACATGGGTCCCTTTTGAGACAAACTGTCCTTGGTAAATCTTTTGGTACCAATTTGTCTCAAGTTTCTTCTCTTTTGCAGTACTACTGTATTCAAAGGGAGAAGCCTTCAAATGGGCCAGACACAGTATAGTCAGTGTTCAGTTTCTTTCTGAGAAAATAATTTTGGAAAACAGTCTTATATTTTAGAAACACAAACGAAAACCCCTTTAAAATGAACTATGTTACCTACATGGGAAGTTCTGATTTGCCCAACACCAGCCTTTGACATCACTTCCTTTCTTACAGACCTGGTGTGGCTTTTTCTTCATTGTTCATTTGACTTTCTCACTGATGCTTTCTGTCCTTTGCTCTTTTATCTCTTGATTCATGTGGTCATTTAACAACCATATCCAAGTGCACTGTACGAAAGTGTGGAGGGAAGAGAGAGAGAGATTAGGCAGTTTGACAACTGTGATCAGGAGTTACAGTAAACACACCTGAAACTAATTTAAATAGTGAGAACCATGGGGGTTCAGGAGTTTTTTAAAAAGTAGTTTGTTGTCGAGTATTTATTTTTATTATATCTTAATGGTAGTGCTGCAAGCCACTCTCATTTCTAGCGATGCCTCGGATTTTGATGGAAAATAATCCTAAAAAAACTTGAACAGGTTAAAGATAAAAAGAACAGAGCTGTATTTTTTCATGAGATATATATATATAATTTCATTGAAATTATCCAAAGAAATTTAATGACTTTATTCCTTTAAAGGGCCATAGGACTAACCTAAGTTTTAGTGTGTTCTGTTCCAGGAGTCTTTCTTATAGGAGGCTGAGCATGAATTCTAACAAAGCACTGAACTTTTAGGGGAAGCATAATTTGCTTCTCAGCTTCTACCTAAAGTTCTGCCATGGCTCTCTTATTTTCTTTCCTAAATGCATTCCGAAGAGCTATTTTGCTGGGATTTACAGTGAGTATCAGGAAATGGATGTGGTCTGCATCCAATAATTTTTAAAGTAAGCTTTTACCTATACTTGTGGATAATAGCTCAAAATATAAATTCAAATCCACATATGGAGAATTATTTGAAAAGTGACTTCCTCTTGTTCCTGACTTACTGTTTAAATTCATTTACATTTCTCCAGCTTTGTTTGTTTGTTTGGCTTTAACAGCCTAATAGAAATAAAAATTACTCAACCCCCACACAAGTTGGTCATTGCTGGATAATTAGTCCTGCAATAATTAACCCAGTAAGGTTGGTTTCTTCTTATATTGAAAATGTGTTTTAAATATTATTTTCCTCAGTTTCCCCTACTCAATACAATGATACAAATTCCTATCAACTTTGTAAAGAACCACACACTTGATTTTTAGTCACATTAAATATCCTTTAAAATGTGCTAGTAAAACAGAGCACATTATTATTTACAGTAGTGTGCCCATATTTAAATCTCAAACCATGTTCAAACTAGTTTGACTGTTTCAACTGACGATTCACTGTATGGGGGGGGTAGTGCACAGTGTTATTATTTAGACTGATCAAACCAGTCCAATTAGTCTTAAAGTTCAAATTATTTACAGAAGGGGAGTGTATTGCTAACTTTTCTGGGAGACAAAACCCAGTATCTTAAAAGAACATGTTTCTAGTCAGTGTTCATGGTTGGGCTGAAAACCAAAAGATAGCAAAATATGAAATTGCCCCTTCACCTCATCTTTGGCATCCTTTAATGTCAGTGTCACTTGCTGTGATTTGTGCTGGGCAAGAGAAGGCATTGTCCTGTCCCCTCAGCACATCAGGCAAGCACTGACACTCTGGGCATGCTGTACAATGAGAGAACATCAGGAAGCCCACTTCCCCTTCATTTCTGCCTGAGCATAAGAGATGGGCTACTTAAAATTCAAGTGTCAGGAAAGTCCATTGTAAAAGGGAAATATTTTCAAGCGAATTCCGTTTGATCTTTTTTTTTTTTTTTTCTTTTTAATAAGGGGCTTCTTCTGCCTCTCTCCCTTCCTTTCCAGACCTTGGAAACCAATTAGTCTCAGCACAGAGGCCACAGACCAGGTTGAAATGGCTCCTTTTTAATTTTAGGGGATATAATTCCAGCCAGGACGTCTAGTCAGTTGTCACACAGTATACAAAGCACACGTTTCTCTCTCGTGCACACACACTGGTGTTGTTCCCTTCGGAGAATGCAGATTTTTTTGAGTCTGACTCCTAGAAAGGAATTAGATCTGGTCGCCTTCCAAATCCTCCAGCTCTGACAGTGGCATAACATCACAGGGTCACCTCATCTTTCAGACAACCGTGCCAACCAAGTTTTCTAAAAAGCCTTCTGTCCCACCACTTCAGCAGCTTTTTCTATCCTTACCCTGCCCCCCTTTGCATACAATTCCTAGTGTTCCGCTCCCCCTCCCCGCCAGGTTTCCGAAGTAGCAGAGAAAATCGGAGTAACTTCGATTTAATTTTTTTTTTTTAAAGAGCAGGTCTTTGGGAAAAGGAGAATATGATTCAAAGGGGGCGCGGGATGGAAGTACGGAAGCAATTAAAGCCTTTGCCTGTCGACTTCACCTTCTTATCCTGAACCTGTCTTAATTCTTGAAGGTGAAAAAACACCAGCTGGGTTGGCCTTTTCTTTCTCAGGAACAACATTGCAGAGCCAAAGAGGGGTGTGTGTGCTTCTGGCGTTTTGAGAGGGTTGAGAAGAGAGGAGCCTTGATACCCACATAGGAAAGCCTCAGTTCAACAGAGTGGAGGGACCCTGGGTTCGCCCCTCTTGGTGAGATCTTAGTGCCCTAGCCGCTCCTCCTGCCCCTGCAACGAGTTCTGCGCTTTGGAGCTGTGCCAGGACCTCTGACAGAGCCTGGCAGGTTCATGAGTGGGGGGCGGGGGCTTGGTGTTCTCTTTGCAAAAGACGCCCATCTGGGGGGGGGTCCCCTATTTTCCTGGCGCTCAGTGGCCCGCCCCCATCTCCCCGACCCCTATCATTTTAACGCCGATCACACACGAGGGTGAACTTGCAGCTCAGCTTCCTGCCGCCTGCTTGACCCAGGGAGCACTAGCAGCCTGCGGGCCTCGCCCTCCGCTCTCCCTCCTCTCCTGGAAACCCCGCGGCCTCGGGGCGCGGGTGGGGGGTTCGAGTGGGCCGGAACTACGGCAGGGGCGTGCAGGGCGCGGGGTCCCGGCGGGGAGCTCACAGCGAGCGGCGCCTGGGCGGCCCAGCTTCCTGGAGCTGTGCTCCTTTGACCCCAGTGGCAGTCCCTGTCACTGCACCGCTCGCGCTCCCTTCGCTCGCCGCGCCCTCGCTGCCTCTCCTCGCCCCCTCGCTCGTTCTCTCCCCAGATCGAGGCTGCTCCGGTCCTCTCCACCTCCCCCCGCAGCGACCCCGCGTCCCGCTCGCACCGCGCCCCAGTGCTGCCCTCCCAGGCTCTGGATCGGTGGCGGGGACCTCCAGGGTCGAAGGTTCTGGCCCGCCCGCGCCCCTCGCCCTTGCTGCCCCCAGCGCTGCTCCGAGTCGGCTCTGGTGGCTTGGCGATGGCTCGCCCGCACACCGGGCGCTGAAGGCATCCCGGGGACCCGGAGCGCAGCCCGGGAAAGGTAATCCGCCCGGGGAAGGGAGGCGGAGGGCGGGGGAGGGGGGAGGAGGCGGCCGGTGCCGGGCGCGAGAGGAAGGGAAAAAAAATGCACACACAAAGCGGAGCCCGGGTGAGAGGTGCCTTGTCAGAGGCGCGTGCGAGGGCGCGGGGGCTGCGGAGCGCGGCGGCCCCGCCGACCCTGAGGTTGGCCGACTGAACACTCGAGGACCCGGGGAGAGCAGATTTGTTTTCTCCGAACCCCCCGCAAGCGAGAGCGAATTTTTTTTCCGTAGCTGTCCTCCCTCCCACTCCTCATCTCGCCCCCTGTTCTCCCTTCCCCCCAGCGTTCGGCCACCGACCTCTCGGGGTCCCCACCTCCCTGCCCCCTCCTCCGCCCGGTTTCTCAGGAAGGTGGTGGCGGCGGCGGGGGATGGGGGTTGTCCGCTAAAGCCCGCGGCCAAAGCCCGGGGGCAAGGGATGGGGGTGGGGCCCGGGAGTCCGAGATCTGTTTACTAGAAAGTCCCAGGGTCGTGTGCCGCAGCTGCCCCGGCCTAGGCCTGGGTGCATTGTGTTGGCTCGAGCCCCGTGCGCCCGCGGCGGCCCCGGGCCAGGTGCAGTGGCCGGACGGCTCTGTGCAGCTTTGTGCTCCGGCCGCCCGCGCGCCCGGACCTTACTCTCCGGTCTCGGCAATCGCTGCCTGCCGAGCGAGAGGGCTAGGAGGCGGGGTACGCAGCGTGGAAAAGTAACCGTGGCCGCCCAGTTTCTTTTCTACCTAAGCAGTAGTTGTGTGGGTCCCCCCTATTTACATTTACATGTGGTAAGATTGTCTTTAAAAATCTTTTGAATTTCGGGCTTTTGCGGCCTAGGAGATGAAGGGAGCATTTTTTACTGAGGGGTTCGAGAGGGCATTGAAATCCCCCAGTAAGAAAAGAGCACGGAAAGATGAGCAGTGGGGTTGATTTATAGCGTACCCTCAACACACCCGGAATTAAGAGTGAATGGGGGTCATGAAAAATGTGTAATTGATTTGTGATGGTAAAGACACTAACAGGTCAGGGTGGGGAAAACAAACACAACTTTAACGGGAAGGGAAAGACTTCCAAAGAGGGGGCAAGGCGGTGGCCTCCATATCCCCCTCCAGCCCGATGGCTGGCTGGATCCCTTCCCTTCCCAGCGGTTCCCGGGGAGGCGCCTGGCAGCTCCGGGACTCAGAGCAAGGAGGCGGCTGCTCAGCGTGCGGACTCGGGCTCCTGTCTGTATGCTCGGAGATGCCAGTGCGCTTCGGAAGCTTCCGTCCCAGACCAGGGGTTAAGATGCCCCACAGAGGATGGCAGCGACATCAGAACGGGTTTTCTACGGCGGTCTTCAGTCGGTACCCCGCTGGGAGAGAGGAAGATTGGGGGGGGGGGGAATGCTTAGCCGACCCTGGGGGAGTGAGTCTAGTGTCCTTAGTGCTGCCTCCACCGCCTGCAGTGGCGGTGGCGGTGCCCACCCGGTACTCAGCGCCTACGGAATGAGGAGGGAGTTGTGGCCAGGACCAGGCAACGAGAGCTGTTGACAGAGCCGGGCGTGTGTGTGTGTGTGTGTGTGTGTGTGTGTGTGTGTGTGTAGTAGCTGCAGCCCCCCACCCATCTGCCCACCCTAGATTTAAAACAAACAAACCAATCCAAAGTAGAGAATTCTGCGCCCCCCCTCGCCCCACCATATATAGACCCCACGCTTTGTCAGAGGCTCAGGAGAAAAGTCGTGCCCTCCCTCTCCGAAAGAATGTGCCAGCTGGGTGTCAGCAGTGCTGGAGACAAGTTCAGGTGTAAGTGTGACGGGAAGGGAGGGAGCTTAGTGGGCAGAGGCACGTGGAACTTTGTTAGCATCTCCAGAAAAATAAAGTAGCGGTGCAACCACGGGGAAAGCTTGTGGGCATCGCTCCCGCATGCGGAGGAGATGAGTAACTGAAAGTGGGCATAAAAGAGTAGGGGCGTGAGTTAAGAAGGTTCTCGATCCTCGAGGTAGAGGGAAGAGAGAATGCAATTTGGCGGGGTTGGATCGGGAGCGAGCTCCAAAGTCCCTCCACCCAGTAAGTGAGGTGGCTGTCTTCCTGACTCAAATGAGCCCCATTATTTAAACAAGGAAAGCGAAATCCAGGGCTCATTTCTTTTGGGTTTGGCTTAGGCAGCGTGCGAGTACAAAGGTCAGAAATTGTTGCTTTGAAAGTTTAGGTAAATCGGACTTCTGGTGTCTAGGAGGTGGAGACAGTTATTTAAGCCTTCAGTTTTTAATTTCTTCCTTGCCAGCAGACTTTAAGAGGTTTTCCAAGTGGGTTCCTGGAAAAGAAAATTTCCAGTCCTGCAGCTTTAGGGACAAAAGTGACTGCTGTCTAGGAAATGCTCACTGTGCTCACGTGGGTTTTTTTTTTTTCTTTCTTTTTTTAAACACAAACTCTAACACCAGCATGAATGCTTGGCAGTGACAGTCCTGTTTAGATTTTTCTTTAGGCATTTTGGCATCTTGTACTGGGTGCCTTTGTTTGTGGATAAAATGCATTAAAGTATAAAATTAAAAGAAGAAAAGCTGCTCCCTTTACTGTTGTGAGAAGAGGCTGTGGCTGGGAGGGGGTTTACAGTCTGAATATTTGAAGCATGGTGATGCAGCTTCTTCCAAGGTTAAGGTGGGGTCCTTGCATCTTTCAAGCTTTCCCCAGATCTCATGTAAAGTGACGTGGTTTAGCTTATGGTTTTGTCACAGAGAGCCTTCTTCCATTCCCCAGTCCCCCCAGTCACACACAGGCATACGCACACACGCTCACACACCAGTCCTAGGATATGTTCATTTTGAGGTATGGATGGAATTGAACATAGCATCTTAAAAAATACGCCTTTTCTAGACTTGTCTGTAAAAGTGTTGTGAAAGTTTTGAAGCTCTCTGCCTCAGTCTGACATTTCCTTCAAAGGACTCCAGATTAAAGAAGATAGACCCGGCAGGTGCACTGTTTCGATAAAACATTTGAAACAGAACAAGGCAAAGATGAATTCAAATGAGGTGCCAGCCACCCATTTAGCCCTTCAGAATCATGGGGGTCTGGCCTTGCTGATGGAGAGAGATTGTTTGCCTTGCTTGGGGGAGAGGGGCAAAGAGGCATAGGTGTTTCTGACAGAAAATGAAAATCTGCAGGGTGACTTTAGGATAGGCTAGACCATTTAGAGGTGGGAATACAGCATCTAAGTTCTGCCTTTTTTTGGCTTCCATCAAGACGGCTTGTAAGGGTCTCCCTCTTCAACTCACTGGAAATACTCAGTATGTCTATTTTATTTCTGGCCTATACTCTTAGTTTAATTAGTAAGTTTTCTCCCCAAACATTTAAATTCTTTCTGGCAAGGGGAACAGATACTTAATCTGAAGTTACAGTGGTCTAGACATGAATTTGATTTTCTGTTGCTTCTGAAACGTTCTGTATGTCACACAATAGACATTGATGGAAGGAAAATAAGAATCGCCAAGTAATTTTTATACCACTCTCTAATTTATGCAAACACTAAGTTCTAGTATTCTGAAAAATGCGTATTTTCCCCCCTCTGTGCTTTGATGGCTAACATTCTTTTTAATGACAGTCATTTCTGTAACAGGAAGATGTCTTCATTTGTGTTTACTTTTCAGTACCACGCAATTATGCAGCTCTGTGCTTCAGTTATGTCTCGGTACTTTGTGTCTCAAAGGAGAATTACAGCACTTAGAACCGGACTGCAATTTGAAGCAGGTGTTGTGTTTTACTGTTATGCAAAATAACAGTAAAATATAATTGTGTGGGAAATTAAGGAAACAGCTGCAAACTTAGTATGAAAACTGCTACATTATGATTCGTAAGCAATTCTTTACGGATATCTTACATCAGAGGAGCAGGGCAAGATTTGATAAGCTAATCCTGCTGGCCAGATTGCCTATCAACTAATGCTTAAGGGAGTCAGACCCCCGGTGAAGGCAGGAAGCAGCAGCAGGGGAACCCAAGGCAACATTGTGCTAAAAGTATCAGAATACCAGGGGTTCCTCTCTTGGCTATGGGATAACCATAGGCCAGGTGGGTATAACCTAGCTTGCTTGACTGATGTGAAGAGAGCAATCCTTGGAGTAGAACATTGTAGAATTTCTTAGACCAACTAGCATATGGAGGGCTACAGGTCACAAAATAATAAAATAAATGCCCTATTGTTGCAGGCCATCTATCTGCCTTTTGTTAGCTATTTCATGCCAAATTTCAATCTAATCTTATTATTCTATATATTATATTTTTTTGTTTGATAACAGTTTAGATGTCTGGAGCTTAATGGTATACATGGCAAATGAATTCTGATACAGTCTTTTGGGGAAAATTTCGGTTAGCCCAGGAGTGTGTGATGCCTCCTGCTTCTTCAATTGATCATCAATTGCAACGGCTTGCTTCCCTCCATCTTTGAATTCCTGCCATATAAACAGACATCTTCATTTCTGTACTCCGCATGGCAACCAATACATTGACACTTATAAAAAGAACGGGAATTGCTGGAAATTTCTTAAGAAAATGTGACCAGCTAGTAAGAATGACAGCACGGATTATGAGGGCACAGATATAATGGCTGTCCTCCCTAAACGCTCCCTTAGGTGGAGAAAAGAGAAGTCAGGATTAGAAAGTGACTGACCGATCCTGTGCTCATCTGGCTTTCTGTTGAAGACTAGAGTATTGAAAGAAAGTGCATCATGGTTAGCAAGAAGGATTTGCTTTACCATCAAGTTCTTGGCAGAGAGAAGTTTGTATGTATGTATACCAGGCATTGTGTATTTAGGAAAGAGCTTGCAAGACAAACAAACTTATGTGTAACATGTGCATCCTGTGCATTTTGTAGTTCTACTCGGTTATCTGTTAATGAGCACAGACCCTTAAGCTTGCATTTGTCTTGGTGTCCTGTGGATCATCCAAGTATCAAGATTGCAAGTGATTGTATAATGTGATACCAATTTTGTAAGAACCAAATATTTCAATTAGCAGGCAAGGCTTGGAAGAGACTTCAAGCACAAACCATTTATAGCCAGACACCATGGCAACTGTGGATTTGGTCCTTCTGCAATTCACGTTAAGTGCCATAATTATAATTAGAAAGGAATTCTTAGTTTGAACTCCATTGAGACGATTCACTTGCATCTAGTGATACCATATAGGGTGTAACGTCCACTCTGAGGGACATGCAGGAAAGAGTAGGCAACAGTTATGTCCATGAGGAAATAATAGCAATTCAGATTTTTTTTTCCTGAGCCAATTTTATATATAGGTTCCAAACTCAATGTGTCTTAGAACTGTCTTGCTCATTGTTCTTATTTTTTAAAATTTATATACACACATACACATATGTATGCTTTTTTTTTTCTTCTAGAACGCACAGTGGTATTGATGAGTAGATCCTTGGATTCAGAGGTTGGCTGAAACACATCATGCCTGCTTCCAGCTTTTACTCCGGAGAGTTGTGAATTGCTAATGCCTATAGGGAGGAAGGATGGCACATGGGATTCCTTCTCAAGGCAAAGTTACCATAACGGTGGATGAGTATAGCTCAAACCCCACCCAGGCATTCACACACTACAACATCAACCAGAGCAGATTCCAGCCGCCACATGTACATATGTAAGTATTTCTCATGAATGTACAAAAGAAAAAAAAAAAAAGTAGCAATCAAGAAAAGGAAAAAGCAAACTGAAAGAAAACTATTCCTTTGACATTCTGCTAGGAAGAGTAGAAGTCAATGATTTCCAAAACAGATGGGTATCTGCAGTTTCACAGACAGACCAGGAGAAACCCCTTGCTTGCTTCTGCATAACTAGTCAGAGTTTTTACAGCACAACCAATCACAAAAGGATGTTAGTCTTCAGAGCCTCTGATAGATTATGATAAGTTGTCCACATTTTGTAGCTAAAAAGGGAGAGTTCAGATATCTTCCTAAGGCCACACTATGAGTTTCGGCAGTGGAATCTCACCCTTAGTTCAGTGTGCTTTACCATGTATTGTTTACTTCCATAATGAAATATTTCTTTAAATTTTCTCTAACAGTTTTTTAAACTTCATCCCACTTAGGCTTTCTATTCAGCTGGGAAATAGGCCTCTCATTGGAACTAATTGTCCAGCTACTGCTAGCTCCATGGTCTAGCCTGTTTCTAGTGAAACTCAGGCTGCATTGTGCAAGACTTGAACAAAACGGGGAACAAAGTGTTAAGGGAGAGTGGAACAGTGGGTCCAGAATTTTACTTTTCTTTCTCTCCCTGATGCTATGGAGTTCATGCCGGGCCTTAAGTTACTTAAGGAGAGAAATGTATAGGAGAAACTCAGAAGCAAAGACACTGCAGCACCTGGTCACACATACCAACTTTTGTTTGGTCCTCTGCAGCAGAAGTGCCAGGCTGTCAATGGAAGGGGAAAGAAGGTCACCATGTCTCTTGTTTATTCTGAGCTCCCTTCTGATGTCTAACACGAGTCTTTTATGGAAGGACTGAATTTCTTTGAACACCATTGTACAGTCAAGAGGGAAAGGTGGTTAGGATTTTGTTGGCTGTTTCTACTCCTGCCAGAATTGAACTCAGGGCACGCACAAGACACAAGCTCTTCCTTCCAGTAATTGCTTCATGTGGGCATTTAAAATAAATAGTAGCCCACCACCACCTAAACACACACACACACAGACACACACAGACACACACACCCTCTCCAATTCAGAAACCTTAACCAAACAGAACGTTGTTTTCCTTGATTGTTTGGCTATCAGTGTAAATAGCATGGTGTAAGTAAGTTATGGGAAGCCACTTAAAGTAACTGTGATGAGGTTTATGCAAAGTGGGAAAACCAAAACAGTAGGCTTGAGGGAAAGAAAGAACAAACAAACAAACAAACCGAAAAAGAACAAAAACATCTTTGCAAATGGTTGGTTTCTGAGAACTTCTTGCTGGCTGTGTGTGAGAATCTGCTCGTGATTATGAGGGACTGCTGACACGGTGTAAGGCAGAGGTTGGTAGGTGATATGTTTGCTCTTTGTCAAGATGGTAGTTTTTCTGAACAATAAATATGTATTTGTTTTAAACAGTCCTTTTATTGCTTTCATTTGTTCCCTTTTCTTCAAGTAGGTCATAAAATTTGTTCATGGCATAGTTTAGGATCCCTTTGGCTTGCTTTGGAAGGCTGATACTTGTATTAAAGAATCTCATTTCCTTGGGAAATGACTGGAAGGCTCAGCCATTGCTCAGCTCCGGTAGACGGTAGACGGTAGACAGTAGACGGTGGACATCCTCTTATTTAGTCTTGATCACAGGTGTTCTGTGAATGCTTAGAGATAGCTTTTAAGTCAGCTTAGAGCTGATCTTAGATCTAGCTGTGAAAACTTTGAGGGTAAATCAATCTCTCTCTGTCTCTCTGCCTTTCTCTCTCTCTTCCTCAGGAGGGGGAGAAAAACTAAAAACTCCCAACAACAAAAAAGAGTTTGTCGTGACAACCTAGACATCTGTGGAGCCTGTTACTGGACTCCAGCCTGGGAACACAGCGCTCCTCCCCAGTTGCTCCAGTGTGGCCTTTCCTTTTATTACCCTTGGCTTCCTCTCACCTCAGAGCACCTTGGGCCCTCCTGTCTTCTTCCTTTGAGTTACCTGTTTCCTGCAGTGGTGACACCTTTCTGCTCTGATTAGTGTTTGCTCTGAGCTGGTTTAGTTTCCTGCACTCACCGGAAGGAAGCCTTTTGTCCCCTGTCTTGTGATTCCTTTTCCAATATGGGACAGTTGCATTGATTCCACCCATCACCCTAGATTCTTGTCTTTTGTTTCTAGGACATCTATTATTTGTCTGTCTGTTTGTCTGTCTTCCATCTGTTGTTATCTTTTGCTTTCTGTGTCTAGTATCAATCATCCATCTTTACTTTCCTATCATCTACCACCAGTTATATTTTAGCTATTTATTTTTATTATTTAATTAATTTTGTTATTTATTATTAATCAATATCTACTTATAATCTACATATTTATATAAAATTGTAATTATTTTATTATGTTTATTCGTAAATATCTATCACTTATTTTATCATGTTAGTATTTTTTCTATATATTATTTTTCTTTCTATATTAACTATTACTATTTTTTCTGTCAATAATCTATCACCATCTGTCTGTCTTCTGTCTACCTACCTGCCTGCCTGTCTGTCTGATGTACTGATTGATTCAAACTATTTATTTATGTGTTGATAGGAGAAACCAGGGTCATTCTGAGAGTGTGAAGGTACGCTTGCTTTGATGGGGATGTGGCTCCCCCTGGCCTCAACCTTACCTCTCCCACCTAAGGGTCTACTGTTGCTTTGCATGTTAATGGCCTGGCTCATGACAGCCCTGGTAGGTTGTAAGCACTTGGGCATCTTCCTTGACTGCAATCATGTTCTATTTTGGGTGTATTAAAAACGTCCTTTTGTCTAAATAGACACTGAAAGTAACCGGAAAGTATTGGTGAGATAGAGAACCTAAAATTTCTCCTGATGTTTGGAAAAATTTCATCATGTTGTGGCAGAGTTTTGGTTCATTCCTAGAGCTAGCTTGCCTTTCCTACTTGAAGCATTTACATATTTATTTAGCTCTGGGTCCTTCAAGCATTCACTTTCCTTTTTCACTCCCCTTCAAGGTCTCTGAAGACCCCTAGTAGATACCAGTGCCCTTGGTCTCCTTTGTATGACCTAGTGATAGCAGTGGGCACTGTCTCACCTTAATTAAGGAATTTTCATTTCCCACTTAATGTGGTTAGTCTCAACTCAACTTTGTGATTATCCCCTGTCTAGGTCCCCCTTCTGATCAACTTCCCTTCCCCAGATATTTATTATTCAGTTTATTCACAGGCAAATAATTGCACCAAATGAGCAGTATTGTTTTTAACTGTGACTTAGGAAGACTGCAATTAAATTAGAGCTTTTTTGAGAGGTGCCACTGTGAGAGGCAAAAATCAGCAAGAGTCAGCCACCATCACTATGGTGTCCCTCCTTTCGATTTAAAGAGATTTGGGTTTAGTCCATATCTATAAACCCTAACAAGATTGCTACCAGACTTTCTTAGAACTATCGCTTTGAATTTCCTTCTGACGTAGGATTTTCTTTTTTATTTTTTTTTAAGTAATCCTATCTGACTTTAGAAAAGAAAATCAAAGCACAGCTGGTGTTAGTCGACCAAAATGTAGCCTAGAATATGAGTCCTTTCTTTCTCTCTCACTCTTGATTATTCTGATGGACGGGATGGCTGAAACCTAACAATGAGCAGGTCTTCTTCTGCTCACAAGCCCTTCATCTTGAACAGAATGTTCACAAAGTTATTTAGTATTTTTAATGATGATTAGAGAAGGCATGTAAAGAACCATTTTAGGTCTGAAAATGCCGTAAAGACTGTGTGTTTTTAATGACGGGTGGCTAATCACGAACACTCTAAAACTGTTGAGAAGGTATCCTGCTCTGATGGTTTCGGCACTGGGAATTTTACTGTATGAGAAGCCCTTCTAGTACTTGCAAGGCAGGATGGCTGATCACACTACTGAGGTTAATTTATCCTCTGTTTTGTTTTGTTTTGAGGGTTGGCTATGGGATTTTTTTGTTTTGTTTTGTTTTTGTTTTTGTTTTTCGAGACAGGGTTTTTCGGTGTAGCCCTGGCTGTCCTGGAACTCACTCTGTAGACCAGGCTAGCCTCGAACTTAGAAGTCCACCTGCCTTTGCTTCCCGAGTGCTGGGATTAAAGGCGTGCGCCACCACTACCTGGCTGGCTATGGGAATTTTGAATTCAACTCCTGCCTTCAGTTCTGGTACTTTTCCTTCTCCATACCTTCAGTTACTAGGGCCCTAGGATTTTTTTTTTTTTCTCTCCCTGGGTTTTTACCAAGCTTTAAGAAAGTGTCATCATGTAGAGGTGGCTGTCACCGATGGAATCTCATTTCTTATTTTCATCTGTAAGATAAGGCTGGTAAAGGTTGTCGTGAAATTAAAGGTGCAGAAAAGTTCTGAGCAGCACCCATTGTCCATCAGAGCCAACTGTTATTGAGAGTATGGGTCTCATTGATCCCGAGTTTCTTATGCCAAACCCTCCATTGTCTGTCACTGACCAGTTTGTCTGGTCTTCTGCAAGGAGTTACTTGAGGGCACCATGGATGTTTTTCTACCTCAAACTTTTCTACCCCAAAGTCAGCTTGTGATTTAGTGCCTGTCATGATCATGCCAGGAAGGTCTCTACACCTCCAGTTACACTATGAAAGTAGCAGTCCCAAATGGGTAGAAATCCTATACCACATGGCTATTCAGTGAAAACCTCCAAGGTCTTGGGTCGGGCCTGATTTCTGTGCCCCTGTCACTGTCTCTGGTTCCCCTACTCTGTGTTTAAAACAGACATGTGTTTAACAGGATTGTCACAGGCTTCTTCAGCAGGAGGAGGATTTGACAGCTGAGAATGTGTAATTGTGCCTGTCACTGACTTGTTGGAAAACTTTGGGGTCTCAGCATTATCATCTGTGAAGTGGGCTTAATACCATAATGCTTATTAAGCCTAAATGAACCCCTTTCATTGCCCATGCTTGTGTCTACCACCAGCACCCTTGGGATCACACGGGACTAAAGAGCAGTGCTTGATACACAGATATCATAACTGTGGCTCTGTGTACTGATGGTGACTTCAGGGCTAAGATGCTTCTGAACTGCTTGGCCATATAAAATGTGACAGGTCCAATGTTATTCTTGTTGCTCTGCTGGCTTGTGTAGCATTTATCTGTGTTGTTTGGGCACTGAAAAAAAATCAAAAAGTGATCTTCGGAGATGCCTGAATAAGCATCTCATGACAGATTCGTACAGTTTCCATAGGTGTTTCATTAAATCTGAAGTTTCATTTCTTCCCTGTTGGAGAGTGGGGTAGGAAACACATTAATTTCAGGACTGTGTTAGTTATCCATAGTTCAGAAGGAAAGGACAGTGAGGTGTGAACGTGATGTGTCCCTCACATGCACCTATGTGAAAATTTGGCTGCAGCGCATGGCCCTCTTTAGGGGTTGTGGAGCCCATGGGATGTGGGGCCTTGTGCCCATCCTCCAGGCCAGTTCATCACTGGAGGATGGGCCTTGGGACTCCTTGCTCAGCCCAGTTGGTGCTTTTTTACCTCCTGATCCCCCAAGGGTGGAGATGTGATCAGTCTCCACTACCAAGCCATCCCGTTAGAGTTGACTGAATTTCATCATACCGAACACACCTTGACTCTTTTAAGTTTCTTCTTGTCTTGTCTAGTATTTGGTTGTGAGAACAAAAACAAGTAGCTAATACAATTATATAAAAATCATATTTGCTTATGTATCTGTACATAAAAGCATAGGAAGGACAAGCAACTGCTTTAATGACGATTGTTTAGTTAACGACTTGGTGTCATTTATTGGGTGGCGACATGTATGTTTTATATGTTTCTATATAGTTGGAATTAATTTTGTAAAAGTGTGTAGTACTTTTATGTTAATTTTTCAAAAGAATGATAAGTTGTCTCTAAGTCTTGTGTTTTCTCCAAGGTTTGTGTTAAAGGCTTGCTTCTATCTAGATCATCTGTCTCCTTTCTTTGGGACTCAGCTTCCTGGGGTGACACTCTCTTCTAGTTTATGATGCAGTCAAGGAGTAAGCCAAAGGCTGTTTGCTTCTGTATGGGAGAATGAAAAGGTCAGTCATACTGTCTCCTTGCTGGTCCTATTGACAAAGGGACTTTTAAAATGTTATTTTTTTGGCGTGTATGCGTGTGTGTGTGTGTGTGTGTGTGTGTGTTGCACGAATGCACACACACACATTCTTGTGCACCTTGGTGCATGTGACTGTGAGGTAGAGGAAAACCTTTGAGACTTTTTTGTTCTTTTTCTACCTCATTGAGACAAGGTCTCTCTTGTTCTACTCAATACTGCAGGCTTCATGGCCCATGAGCTTCCAAGAAATTTTCCTGTCTGCTGGGCTTACACATCCCATTTTTGTGGGTTCTGGAGGGTGGGCTGTTGTTGTGATGAGGCAGACATTGCTTCCCCCTCAGTGAGCCATCTCACTCACTCAGTGAGGAAGATTTTCAAGAAGTGTCTTAAACCCATTTTGAGAAGGCAGCAGCGAGTACAATATCAATCAACAGCTGGCTGTCATAAACACAGGCAGGGTTTCAGGGGACTTGGATTCAGTCACTAACTCTGGGATCTTCAGGGAGCAAGGGCTCTTTGACCTCTGGGCTGCTCACCAGCTACCAGGCTACAGGGCCTGGAATATCCTGTTTTGTTTTGTTTTGTTTTTCCTAGAATTTCTTTTTCTTATCTCATACCCCCCCAGCTCCCACTTTTGGGTCTATTTGAAATTAAGAACATAAATCCCACCTTGTTAGTAAATTTCTGTGGGGAAAAAATATTGGTGGGACATTGTGGAGATGCTTTGTGGGAAGAGAAGTGATCCCGAACTCTCACATAGGGGAAAGTAGTATCCGTGAACAAATTAATGTCTGAGGTTCAGTAAAATCTCTAACAAGGGTAGATATTTATTTTTCACTACAGGCTGGACTGTGTCAACTGTGAAAATCTCAACATACCCTTCTCTCAGAAAAGCAAATCCTCCAATTCCTAAGACTGGTTTATCACTGGCCTGCATGCTAGCATGACCACAATTTACAAAAGTATTTTCAGTCTGAAGTTTGCCTGGTAGATACTGAATGGTCCTTTTTAGTTTATACTCACACAAAAAAGCAGTGGCTTTGTTTTCTTTTCCTCTCTCTCTTTTTTAAAACATAAGTTGTTTTTTATACATACCCCCAGGGTACCATCTTGTGATCTGTGACAGTTGGACTGCTTTTTGAGCTTTCCCCCTGTTTTGCAGATCTCTTTATTTGCATTCAAGCCATAAAAAGACAGTCGAAGATTGGGCGTTTTGTCTACAAGGGTTTATTCTCTGGAACCTCCAGTGTACTATTGTATAACTGGGTAGAAATGTTTTTGCTTTCTTTGGCCACTGGGCTATCGAGGAGGGAAAATAATTTAAAAAATAAAAACAGATCGTATCTGAGGTTAGATCTGGATTTTTTATTTATGTGTATATATCTGAGGGGGGGAGGGGGAGGCAGGCAGGCAGACAGAGAGCATGGGCCAGAAAGAAATGTGATTCCTTCTCAGGAACAGAGTCTGCTTCCTTTGACACAGGTCTTCCTCTTATTGTCCTGTTGTTCACCAATTAACTCACCTGGTTGGCCAGAGCCCTATGAATCCTGCAGTCTCTGCCTCCCCAGTGCTGGGATTACAAACATGAATACCCATGCCTGTCATTTAAAACATGGGTTCTAGGGATCATGCTTGTGAAGCAAGTCTTTGCCTCTGAACCATCTCCTAAGACCTGAATTTGTTAGTTTGTCTTTATTTTGTGACAGACTTGCCATGTATCTTAGACTGATTGAAGAATCGGTCCTGATACCTGGACAGCCACAGGCTAGCCCCTTCACAGACCTGGACACCTACAGGCTAGCCCCTTCACAGATTGCCTCTCCCTGCTGCTTTACAGACAGGCTCTCTTTCATCTTCTTTGGCTGAGATCCCATGATAGAAAGGCAGGATAAAGTAAATATATAGAAGATGAATTCAGCTTGAATTCTGAGTTTTAGAATGTATGAAGGTGAGACTTTAAGATGTAAAAGCAGAGCTAATACTCCCGACCTACCGTGGCCATTATGAATGGAAAGGGACAAAGTTTACTGCACTCTGGAAGGTCTGTGTGTGGACATGTTTCCTCCCATCTCAGGATTTCCTTAGCTGCCTCATCCCACACTGTTTACCTTTGTGACTTTCATAGCATCCTGGTATGGCTAGGCTATACCACAGCAGTAGAGACACTTGGCAGACCACTGTGTCAGTCTGTCTGTCTGTCTCGCTGAATGTAAAATGAACACTTTCAGTCTGTGTCAGTGTGGCAGCACTGCCTGGAGAAAATGATCAGATTTGTGAGCCCTTGCAGTATTTGGGTTCACATGTTTTATTGTTTGACTTTGGAGGTTTTCCCCCTTCAGTTTCTGTCTTTGATAGTGAAGGAATGAGATACATATGCATAGAAGAACATGCATTTGTGCACCATTTCCCATTTTTCCTTTCTTACTGTGAATCAGAAATACGAACTAGTTTATGTTTAATGTCTGTCCCATTTAGTGTTACATGCTTTAAAAAAGGAAAATGATGACTAAGGCAGACAAGATGGCTCAAAGGATAACAGTGCTTGCGGCCAAACCACATGAACTTGATATCCAGCACACACGTGTTGAGAGGAGAGAGCTGATTCCTCAAGTTGTCCTCAACTTCCACAAGCTCTCGGTGGCCTGGATGGACCCCACCCCATCCAATCCCATCCTCATTAAAGAAATTAATAAAATGTAAAAAATGTATTAAAAATGGAGAGGCAAGTTAACATGCACATTCAAGAATGGAAACAGACAGAGTTGTAGTGTTGAGCTTAGGAACCTCAGCAAGAGCACGTTATCAATGTTCCTGGCGTGGCTTCCTTAAAAGAGAGCAGGACTCTAGTTCATAACATGGACTCTGCCCAAACTCATTGATTTTTTATACAGACAGCAAGTGAAAATTTCCACCTCAAAGATCTGGTAATTCTCGGATGACGCAGATGCCTTTCCCATCTTGCTCTGGGCTATTTTGGCATTGACGCTGACTGACTTAGAGAGTGCTTCACTGGTACTTGGTTTTAGAGATCTGTATCACAGTCCCGGGATTCAAACCTTTTATATGTTGTGCACATAGTTTTAAAATGTGCTTTAAACAAAGACATAAAGCTGAAATCAAGACAAATTAGCTTCCCTAGCTGAGCAGCCTTAGCAACCTTTTGTAATTCCCTGAAAGACAGTCCCTTTGGCTGTGAACGAGGGCATTTTACGGCTCTGTATAAGTCTTGAGTTTTGAAAAAAAAAAAAATTCCCATTTTGTTTCAATTGGATTTGCTCTAACATTTAGAGAAAATATGAACCCATCAAACCATATTGTATGTGTGTGTGGGGTGTATTCATGTATGATTGGGAGCGTAAGTAAACATCTACATTTATGTAAAGACTTCAGGTCATCTATACATCCATCCATCTATTTATTTATTTATTTATTTATTTATTTATTTATTTATTTATTGATACAAAATTTCTCCCTGTACCTGGAGTCTACTGACTGGCTACTGGCTGGCCGCTGAATTTTCAAGGATCTGCCTCCGTGCCTCAGTGCCTCATGCTGCTGTGCCCAGCTTTTACATGGGAACGTAACTCAGACCCCCCATGCTTGAAAGGCAGCAAACGCTTTGTCTACTAACACCTCCCACCCTGTATTTTATTTTGTAATTACGAAATTCCCCACTTCACTTAACCACCCTGTATTTAGCACATTCTACTTTTAAAACCTATTCAAGTGTTTGTATCTTGGTCCTGCTTGGATGAGTGTTACGTATGATGTTTAAATGTTTGTGTTTCTTCAGGATTTGTGTAGTGACATTCTAACCTCCAAAGAGGGGTGGAACCCTTGGCAGGTGATTTTTGTTCCTGAGGATAGAATTCCTGAAACTGGGATCTAACATTGCTCTTCCATCATATGAGGCTGTAGTAGAAAGATGGCCGTCTCTGTGGAAGTGTCCCTTCATCAGACACCCAGTCTGCCTTGACCTTAACCTTCTTCGAACATAACAAATGTATTAAAAGATCAGAGCTCTTCTTGGCTACTGTGATGTCCTGGCCTTGGCTTTCACACTAGGAGAGGGTAAGCATCCATGAACTTTTTGAGATGAAACAAAACGGTGCCTGGGCTTTCTTGAGCTCACAGCACGACTCAACATACCAATCAGTCTACAAATGGCCGGGACAGCAATTTCCGGTGTGTTGATCTATTTTGATATATAAGATGGAATGACTTTTTATAGGCCATTTTAGATAATTCAAAACTTAACATTTGGATTTCACTTTCTTTTGTAAGTCCATTTGACATGTGGAGAGCTATGAACTGGCTGTTGAGAAACGTAAGATGTGATGCTGTGGTGTCCCATGTTCACCATCTGTTAGGATCCAGGAGATGTAGCATCTGCTGGGCCCGGGCTCTGACTCCTGTAGGTTAACTTGTTCTCACATTGTATTTAACCTCACATTCTGAGCTTGGCTGGTGGCACTGAAACCCATCCTGAGCTAGCAAACCCAGAAAAAGGAAGAATGAGGAAGGGTGAGTGTTCAGTGAGATTGAACAAGGGAGAGCTAGTCCCTTATCAACCTTAATTCCTAATTCTCCTGTACCACAAATCGTAGTAGTCTGTCTTCCTGTGCTGAGATAGGAAGGCATGGCTGTTTTGCTCTGTGCCACAGAGAGACCCCTGTTCTCCCTGAACTCCAACATCACCCCTGAAACAACAACCCCTGGGATATGGTCTTCTCCCCACCCCCACCCCCCACCCCATTCCCCCATCCCATCCCCCATCCCACCCTCCACCCGATCCCACTTCACTCCACCCCATCCCACTCCATCCCATCCTCCCACCCCACTCCCTACCCCATCCCACTTCACTCTACTCCACCCCATTCCCCCCATCCTAACCCCCACCCCATCCCCCCTCTACCCCAGGCCCTAGACGATTGGTCATGGATGGCTCCTCTCCCCATCTCTACCCCACCAGGATGTTAATGGCCATGGCATGCTTCACTGTTTATCTTGGAATTTGATACCATCATCTTGGCAAACAAACCGGGACCTTTATTGCTTGGATTGTTTGTCATTTGCTGTTAATTATCTGTTTCCATAAATTCTTCACTTTGAGGAAAAAGAGAATGTTTTGAAATATTTCCTCCAACATGTAAGCAGGGCTTCATTTTCTGTGGACAAAAGAGAAAGAACGGAGCTCTCTGGTAACTCAGAGCAATCAAGTGGCCTGGGTTTTCCCTACAGGCTCAGCTAGACTCTGCTAATTCAACCAGGATTTGTGCTGAAAGAGCCTTTGGGGGGTGGGGAGACAAAACTAAAAAGAACAATTTAACTTTACACAAGAGCTTTGCTTTGGTTCCAAGCTTTTCATGGCAGAACTCTGCTTTGGTGTGTGCTGGGGTCACTTCCCTCCAGCTGTGATCCGTTTCTGAAGGTTAAAGCTTACAGCTCAGGGTGAGAGGGGCTTCTGCCCACCTACCTTTATGAGGTGTTTATTTTGTCAAGTGTGGAATGAAAATGAGTTTTCTGGCCATTAGTACATTAGTCGTGAGCTCCTGCTGCACAGGGCGGGCTTGCCACATTATAAACGCACAGCACCCTTTTCTGAGGTGCTGGACCCCAGGCTGCTGGAGCCATGCTGGACTCCTCTTAATATAAAGGTCGAAGCAGTGGGGGTGGGGAAAGGTGAGCTTGAGCTTGTGCTTTCTGCTGGGAGTTTGGGGATGGTGTGATTGTTGAAAAGGAGAGAGATATACAGGGTTAAATATATTTGTAAAAATGAAAACATTGATGAAGTTATTGGGACAAAGTATAGTCAGACTTAGCCTACCCCTTCTTATCCCTGTCCATGTATTCTTTATGATTACAGTCTGCTACTGAAGACGCATCTTTATGGACAAGGTCTTTTACAAATTGTTTAGAGACAGAGAGATGGAGAGAGTGTGTGTATTTATGGGCACATCCCACTCTGTGGTGTGTTTGTGTGTGTGTGTGTGTCTGTCTGTCTGTCTGTCTGTGGTGTGTAGGTCTGAGAACAACTTGTGGGAGTCATTTCTTTCCTACTATGTGGATCCTGGGGGATTGAAATCAGGCCATTAGACTTGGTAGTAAGTGCCTATGGAGTCATGAAGCCATCAAAGCCTGCTGGTGAGGATCTTAGCATCCTTCCTCACTCCCTATCCCCAAATAACTAGTAACAGGGAGAACAGAATGACTAAGGCCACTTTAGACCAAGCCTGAGGATCTGAGTTTGACCTCACAACACCTATGTGTGTGCATGCATGTGTGCATATGTGTGTATTCGTACATACACCCATACCCACAAATAAATGTAGTTAATTTTTTTTTCTAGTAATGCTGAGCAGGTGTGGTGGCATGTGCTTTTAACCCCAGCTCTCAGGAGGCAAAGGCAGGTGGATCTCTGAGTTCAAGGCCAGCCCGGGCTACACAGTATGACCCTGTATTTAAAAGAAACTTAGCATTGGGAAATAGAGACAAATGGGTCCTCAGAGGGAGCTCTCTGGCCAGATGGCCTGGCTGAATTCAAGTTCAGTTCAGTGAAAGATCCTATTTCAGTGCAGTGAGGTGGCCTGCACATGTGTGCTCATGCCACTAATCCCCTTCCTATTCATGTTTATGTAACACACACTATACATACATACATACATATAGCAATACATAGAAAAGGTACAGTATATACACACCTTTTTACTCTTAGAATTTAGTAAAACTTTATTTAAAAGTTTTATTTTATTTATTTATTAAATATTATTTATTAAAAATGCTGAGGTTCTATTGTAGCACATGTGTGACATGTATGCAGTTACCATTATTAACAATGTTACTATGATCACTCGTGTAGCACCAGCACTTCAGCCTCAGCAGCCTCAGTGGCAATAGATCCTGTCTGCCATGGCTGTGGCTTTCTTCCTGCTCTTCCATTTGATGTGCTGGGACAGTTTTAGGGTTGTGCCATCTCAAAGAGATCCTGAACTTGGATAGAGGAAGTGAGCTTACCGAAGGTGAACTTACTGACAGGACCTGGACACAGTCAACACCATCTCCGCTTGCGCAGCACCTTGCTGGGGGTGGGCGCGGCGTGGGGGATGGGAGGATTTAACTCTCACTGTGCACCTGTCACTGGATCTGTGTAACTGTTAGGGCAAAGATGCTCTCCTAGGCAAACAAGATCAAGTCGTGTCCCTGATGTCAAGCTGTCAAGCCTTTTGCTTTTCTTATTCTTTTGGTTGCTCTAAGTGAATTTTTAAAAAGTATCACATATGAAAAACTTGAGGATTGCCTACGCAGTCATTACAATAGTAAACTTAACAACTGTTTATTAGAATAGGAGATTGGGGGATAGTGGGAATTGGGGAACAAACACCTTCTGATTGCTCTCGGGGAGGCTGGGAAAAGGATTTAACACTTCAGATTTTTGAGAAGCCATTAAAACTCCGACGGGATCGGGTTACTTGACTGCACATCTGAAACATGAGACTCCTGCCCTAAACCATGCAATTGAGTTAAGCTCAGAATCCAAGGCCTCCCTGTAAGCCTGGCCTCTGGGTGAGCCACATTCTTGATCACAAAATTATTTCCTTTGAGAAGAGCAAGAGTACAGAGAGGTTTTCATGGCCAATTTAGTCTGTACGTTGGTGCCAGCCAGACATTTGGCAACAGTTACTGCCAGCTTTGGTGAGATGTCCACCGACATTTCCCAAGGTCTTCAAAGCTGTCTGGAGTCAGTGCTGACACTGAAGGAAAGCAGCATTTGGATTCCTGGACAATCTTCCCACATTTCTAGTTTTTTAAACAAAGTTGTACGGTGGGTGCTCAATTCCAAGGCTTTGAAGGAGCCCGGGGTGCTGCTGCCACTTTTTATCACCTTTGGTATTTTTTGGAGGTGTGTGGGGGTGGTGCTGGTGGTGGTGTAGGTTCTCATGTTGCTCAGTCTGGTCTTGACATGGCTCTGCAGCCAAGGACAAGATTGGACTTCCTGTCCTCTCTCTTTACTACCCAAACACTTGGAAAAGTCTTGAGCTGCCTCGTCTTCTTTTTGTGGTACTGAGGATCAAACCCAGGGCTTCATCTGGGCTAAGCAAGAAGAGGTCTACCGGCTGAACTGCAAGGCCCCCACAGTATTTTTTTTTTTTTAAAGATTTATTTTTGCTTTTATTATGTGCAAATGTCTGAATGATACACAGGGGTATATCAGATCCCTTGGAGCTGGAGTTATAGGAAGTTATGAGCTGTCTGACATGGGTGCTTCCATCCAAGCTTGAATCCTTTGAAGAGTAGGAAACACACGTTCTCTTAATCACTGAACCAACTTTCTAGTATCCAAAGTGTATATTCCAGTCATGAAGTGCCTGTCTCCCATTGGGTTGTAATCTCTGAAGAGAGCAACTCTGTGGCATTCATTTTCGCTTTTTGACATTTGTATACCATGTCCTGGTCTTAGCTGGGTCTAGACAGTCTTTGGATACCCATAGAGTGGAGTTAGGTTTTTAGGGATTCAAAGGACAGTGGGCTGTTCTCCTCCAAGAGGTCAGTGTCACCTTGTAATATTTCTTCACTTTGAGACTTGACGCTGTAGTTGGCTGTAAAAAATAATGTAGCTCATTCTCTCATGTGCTTTTCAGGATGCAGCAGAAAGATACACAGTATTTGTGGAGATCCTGCGCTAAGGGTGCAATCTATTCTGCCTACAGTTGACTCTGGTTGTCATCAGTTTATTCTAACAGGAAAAGGGTATTGAAGATCCACTTTCAACAGGACCAGTGGTTCTCAGCTAATGCTGTGACCCTTTAATACAGTTCCACACAGTTTGGTGACCCCAACAATAAAATTGTCTTGCTGCTGCTTCAAGACTCTTACGAATCATAATGTAAATATCAGGTTGAGAACCACTGAATTAGAGCCTAAGGATTTGAGGTTCCTATGTTGTTTTGTAACTTTAAAGGTGAGGCCTTAGACGCACGTTGTTTGGCCTCAGTTATTGCTCGAGTGTTGATCCTGTGAGAAGTCAGTGGCTGTGGGCTGAGCGTTAGACGTGTAAGATTATCTGAGATCTATTTCAGCCCACTTGCTAGGAGTCTGAGTAACTGGAGAGGATGCTCGAATGGAGACTGAGCAAGCAAATGGGTTAACTATCAGAACAGGAGCCATGAGTTTTCTGTAAGGCAAACCACTTTTATTCTGTGATTTTAACAGCTTCTCTGTAGTTTTTGAACTAGTATATTCATTCTTTTATCTCAAAACTTTCTTTTAGAAAGTTAGTAAAAAAGGTAGTATTTAATATCTGTTTCAGTATTGAATTATCATGTGTATATGCAGTTATACTTTGTTCTTAGACAAGACTCCTTCCCTCACCTTGCTGGTTCCTGTCTACATTCTTTTTGTTTGTTTGTTTGTTTGTTTGTTTTGGTTTTTCGAGACAGGGTTTCTCTATGTAGCCCTGGCTGTCCTGGAACTCACTCTGTAGACCAGGCTGGCCTCAAACTCAGAAATCCACCTGCCTCTGCCTTCCAAGTGCTGGGATTAAAGGTGTGTGCCACCACTGCCTGGCTCCTGTCTACATTCTTAAACATCTCTTAGGTGTGTGTGGTGGTACACACCTTTAATCCCAACATTGAGGAGACAGGTGGATCTCTATGAGTTCAAGGCCAGCCTGGTCTTCATAGAGAGAATCAAAACAAACCAAACAACAAAAGTTCTTATAGAGCCTTTTCTGACAGTCTGGGTTTTGGGTTAAAGCCCTGATTACAACTTTGATGTTACAGAAACTGGAAAACAGTTTAAAAATGGACTTAAAGGGGAACCAAATAAAAGTCAGACTAAGACTGTGGTAGAATTCTAAATATGAACAGCTAAACTATAGACTCCTATAATACCAGGTGATTAGAAGAAGAAAAATCCCGGGGTGGAGGTGAGGGTGCACCCTGCTATAGAGTTCCAAGCTTAAGAAAGAATTTTACATAGGGTAATGACATCGAGGAGGTGAGAGAAGAAGAGAGTGCTGTTGATGTTGCATTGTAAGCCCTTTGGGCATAGGAAGTTTTTAATTTAGGTGACTGACTCTAGGTTTTCTCCCCAGCTTTTTCTGTGGCTGTGGCTGCCCAGATGGGTTATGTAATTAGCCTTTCTGGGGATGCCCTTTGGCTGAAGACCTAATTGAGTCTCTGGACTTAGAAGCAGGGTTAGAGGTGGTGCAGCTTTCTGCCCTGCAGGTAGAAGCCCTTTGATGGACCTGCCTCTTTGAAAGGTACCTATACCAACTGGTAGTGACATTATTTGGGCAAAGCCGGGTTGGGTTTAGTAATTGAGGAGTCAGTCCTTTTTAGTATATGACAATCTCTAAAATAGAGAAGACACCAAAAGCCACACGTACAGTTTAAATGAGCCTGTATTGTGCATTATAAATGTGCACCGGATGCCAAGTAGAAAACACCGGAACACTCTCTCAGGATGCTGTTAGGGCCAAGCGGAATCTCATTAGGGACAGCTTCAAAGATCAGTTCCTCGTGTCCATAAAAACAAGTGTAAATTATCTGGTGCGCGCCTGCTGTTAGTGGCTGTGGTGTTGCATTATGCATGATTGGAGATTGCACAGAGGAGGCGGGGCTGCGTGGAGCTCCACAATAGATGCGGGATTTCTTCACTGCTTTTTTTTTTTTTTTTATTGCTGAGTCTACATTTTGGGAATTTATTGGTGTGTTTCAGCTAATGGATGATGCCATATATAACTGGTACCTACATTTTTTGATGAATGGGAGTCAGTTCAGAGAGGCATGATAAGGTCGGAATTGTTTGTATGAACCACCAATCTACTCAGGTTTATGTATCTTGTCTGCTCGAATGCGTAGCTGGGTGAGGGCGCAGGAGTCCTTGTATGTAGAATTCAGTGACTGTTTCAATCATGAGCTCTTTGTCTCTCCTTCTCTGTCTGTCTGACTTTTTAAAAGTGTGGGTGTTCGGCATTTAGAAAGTGTAGTTAAGCTTGACATAGAAGGTATAATAAATAGTCCTGAAATATATTCTCAACCTTCATTGCTTGAGGAGCTCAAGAATCATAGGCTGTAGTTTTGGGAACATGGACTGTAGGAAGTTTGAATCTGGTCTGTCAGTAAGAATGTGGTAGAGTTCTAAGTATGGGCAGCCAAACTGTAGTACCAGAGCATCAGAAGAAGAAGAAAAATCCCCAGAAATAAAAAAGATTAAATGTCTAAATGCTCCCCAGAAAATGGAGTGACTGACATCTGGCCACAGGATTTTGTTTTTGTCTTTAAACTCAGTTATTATTTATGTATTGATCTGTTGTGTGTGACTTGGTGAAGTTAACTTTTCTGTTCTTTTACTTGTAAGTGGGGGACAATTGCTTCATTTCTCCAGAGGCAAGGGACAAATTAAAAGAGCTGATTTATGTATCATACTTACATTTCCTGGGCTGTAATAAGTCTCAGGGAAGTGTTTATTCGTTTGGATGTTACCACTGCTAGCTTGTTAGGGGGTAGCAGGTTTTCCAATGTGGCCAGGGATGTATAGGTCCGCAGCAGCACCCTGAGCCTGCCTTTACAAGCCTGTGTGGTTGGAATGTGTATGTACTCCTTTACACAGAGAGCTAACGGCCGCAGGGAGCACTAAACTTGGGGACAAGCAGGGGAAACCACAGACATCTAACACATTTTTGTGATACAGAGAAAGAACTATAAGATTCTGGGGAATGGTAAAGAAATATGGAGAGAGGCTGCTTTTCTTTCTCTCTGTCGGAGACAGTGTCTGTACCCACAGCAGAAACAAAAGAAAACGAAAACAACCCCATCCCCAAAGCACTACATGATAGAAAGAGCAAGAGAACTTTTCTCTGTGTCACATGACTTCAACCAACTATCCTTCCAGCACCAGGATACTTGGGGTTTTAATTCACAGCTTGGCAAAGTTCTCCACGGACACTCCTAGGCAATGACCATTCCCTTTGTAGAGTAGAAGTTCTTTGAGGCCAGGCTAAAGGTTGGTTCATTTTGAATCCTGCTGTGCCCCTGGACCTGTCGTTATGAAGTGCATCTCCCACCCCTCCCTGAAGTCTTCAGTAGCTCTTTCTTCCTCAGAATCACTTCTGCTGAGAGATGCTACCCACATCAACATGCTCATTCATGCACTTCTTTCTTACTTACCTTGCTTGCTTCAGATTTCCTTCTTAGAGTTTTCCCTCCCATTTCCCATCACTCGCTCACCGAAGTATTAAGGAAGGCTTATTGGCGCCTCTCATATGAGACATGGGTAATGATCGGGTACTCTGGGATTTTATAGTCCTTTGATACAACTTTTTTTTTTTGAACATGAGAAAGAGAAATAGTTTATCTATCATCTGTGCATAAGACAGGACCTAGTACACTAATAAACTGTTGTTGATACATCAGTGGGTATAGCAGGCAGAATAATGTAGACCCCTAAACCACCTAGTTCTTATCAATTATGAAGACAATCAAATATGCCATAATTAAGATGTGCTAAAGTCATCATACATTATTTATAATATTAAGGTTGGGATGGACACATACGCACACACACTTACACATGTATGCTCACTGTGAGGGAAACATGAATAGAGAACCTCATCTGTAGCTTATTAACAGCTCAGAGAGGTGGAGGAGACACAGAGGTTGGCTGGTTCTCAGTACAGTATGCTCCTTCATGTCTCTTAATGGGCTTCTGATCCCTGGGGAACCCACACTTAGAGGCAGACAATATATGCTGACTGAGTCAGAGAATCAAGGGAGAATTTCTTTAAGAACATATCTAAAATACGACTTTTAAGGGGATTGGACCTGACTCTCCTAAATGGTCTTTCAATAGTATTTGCAAATTTTCCCTGCAGACATGTACCCGGACAGTTAAGAGGGTCTCAAGTCTGATTCTTCTCCTAAACCTGAAGGAAGTAGGCTCCCTGCAAGAGGTGCCATGTGACGGAAAACTGCTTTTTCAAAAAGCAGCCTTTTTTTTTTACACCGTCAGAGCATGCCTTGCTTTCATTTCAGAATGTTTCCCCCTGTTCCCGCCACTCTGTGCCCCGTTTGCCCTCTCAAGCCTGGCAGAATCTTTTGGCCCAGTGGGTTCTGTAAACCACTGCTATTTCTTATACTGAGCTTGTCCACACTTGGACAGCAATTGCATTTTTGCTGTGATGTGGGAGTTGAGACGTGTGCAGCCATATGCCATGGGCTTGGATGATGGCTTACATTCCAAACAAGTTAGATGCTTTCTGGCTCACTGCTTGTCCTGTGTGGAAATGAGCAAACCTTTTGTGTTTCTAGGTCTTTCTATGTAGAGATATGAAGATAGAAGGTTCACTATGCCAACCCAGTATATTTTATAAAGTTCACTTTGCATATAGTTTTGAGACCTGTGTAAGATGGCATAGTCAAGATCCACAGTAACTTGAGAGGACCTCCTCTGTTGAGACGTTCCCATAGGTTATTGTTTGAAGTGATGTCTCTAGCCAGAAAGAACTGGTATTGTTGTTCAGAAAATTACTTCTGTCCATAGCTGGTGTTGGCATCCCTTGTAGATCATCGAAATGTGTCATCGTTATTAGGGTTTGAAAAACCCTGTGGCCACAAGTCATTCCCTTCTCCAGAGAATGTTTTTAGACACATTCAATTCCCTTCTTGGGAAATGCATTGTGGCAGGTGGGAAGCATCACATGAAACATTTTCATGGTACAACTGCAGCTGTGCCCAAGTTGGCTTGGCAACGGTCCTCTTTGCCTCGGATGCTGCAAGTCTAGCTGTCAGTCTGGTCTGAGCCAGATGCCCAAGATGTAGATGTTGTCGCTGGTAGCTGGACATCCGTTTGCTGCTGGGGGTGGAGCGTGTGTGTGTGTGTGTGTGTGTGTGTGTGTGTGTGTGTAATCCAATAGTATCTGTTCTGTCTTTAAGACCTGAGCATCACAGGACATGGGAGATTTCTCCTAGCTCCTGTGCTCTTCTGGGAAGGTCAGAGATGGCATGTGGTGGTGGCTTCCACATGTAGTTGAAATAGTTAAACATCACATTCGGTTTGTTGAATTTTATAATAGAAAAATTATCCAAGCTCTTGGTTTGGGGTGATGGTTGAAATAATATCCTGGGGTGCTCAAGACTCAACTTACTAGACAGAATTCTTAAAATATTCCCTGTGAGGCGGCCAACTGGTGAATATACATTTGTCACAGCTGTCTTTGCTTAGTGTGGAAATTATACATTATATTGTCTCTATACAAATATTGGTGTGTGTACACATGCACACTCACCCAGAGAAATGAAGGTTTCAGTTCAGACAGACATGTAAGTGCTTACTGAACAATGTTTTTGACCAACTAAAAAATAAAATCAGCATAGGCTAGTGTCTGCATTTGGCTTGCACACCTCAGCCAGCGATCACTCACATAGTTGACCTTGGTTTTTATTGAGGGCACTGGGGAGCCACATTATCAAGCACATTGAGCCAACCCTGATTCACCTTACCATCGTTTTTCTTTCTGCACTGATGAAAAGGTCCTCAGCCAGTTTGTTTTCTTTTGTTCCGCACTGGGTGGCAGTGGTGGGAGAAAACATGACTTTTGCATGACTATGGATCTGCTCTATAAATACGCAAATTCGGGCCTTTGTTTTAAATGTAATCAGCAAGATTGCATTTGCATTGCTTGTAAGTGAATCACATAAGTGAAATTACTTCGCCTGCATCTCATTTGGTATCATAAAATGTTATGGGATACTGGCTGTTTTTCTCCAGCTAAAGTGTCTGGAGTTAGTATTAGGGTGCTGGCTCTCATTTTCCTTCGTGACCACGTTTGTTGTGTTCTTCAGAGCCACAGTTGTATTTTCATTTACGTTGGTTAGGAGAGAAATTCTCATTGGAGTCCTCTAGAATGAGCTAAGATATTGCTTCAGTAGGGGGTAAATGGGAGTTTTAAGACTATCTCTAGTCGCATAGCAAGTGACTGCTAATCACTTTCTGTCGCTTGTGACAACTGCTTACTAAGAGTAAATGCCAGTCACTGTTGGTTGGGACTATAAAGCAATTTGAATCTCTTCAGGCAGTTGGCTACAGAAAGTAGTTTACATGATTAAAAAAAAAAATTCAACTTAAGTCAATTACCATGGTTTTAGTGAACACTTTGAAATACAGGTCTTCTTGGTTGTTTAAAAGATATCCTTAAGGTGTATGACTCGGAAGGCTTTGTGAGATTTCCTCATATTTCTCCTTGACAAAAATTGACACAAATAATAGTTATTGACCTTAAAGGTCCCACTAAGAAATGATCATGTCTTCCTTCCTTTCTCTACTTTCTCTTCCCCTCCTCCTCTCTTGGAAGGTGCAGTTTGTTCTATAAACACACCAGGTGGCTTGGAACTTATGATCCTCTTGCTTCAGTTCCCCTAGTGTGCTGACTTCCCTGGCTTGTTCCCCCACATTCTTTGTAATTCATATGGTTTTAAGGTGGGAGTCAACTGAAAGCAAGGTGTGAGGTTGTTTAGGTAATCTGTTTAGGTGCGGTTACCCACAGAACCTCTTTATTAGTGACATCGTTGGTAGAACGGGAGATGTTCCACAGTTGAGCATGAAGCCTGTTCAAAGGTGAGGCTGTCACTGTGAGACCCCAGCAGAGTACGGACTCTCTCGGGCCAAGGACCATCTCCGGTTTGGGAGAAGTGTTGAAGACATACTTCAGGCCGGTCAAACAGTAGAGAGAACTAGAAAGAGTCGGATGTGGTGAATGAAAACTACATCTTTGGAGTAAGGTGGTTTTTATTTAGTTGGCTACTTTTCCTGTCAGAAGGGAAGACTTGATCTGATGTGAAGAGAAAAATGCGCTTTCACCTTCAGTTATTTTCAACAAGACTTAGAAGGGGATTCAGTTTCACACTCTTAAGTCATTAAAAAAAAAAATCTACCCGTGAGAAATACACATTATATAGAAGAGGAAGACTGAGCGTAGCATCTTTTTAATTATTAAACTCTTAATTGAAACATGCAAATAGAGAAGTTTTCAAGTTCAAGTATTCTAGGCCATAAATTCCTACAAAGCAAAAATACTTGTGTGACCAGTTTTTGGTGTAGTTTTAAGGATCACTTTGTTTGTTTTTGTTGGTAAAATAATATTATAAAGTCATAAGATTTTAAATACTGTTGCTTTCTACTTTTTAAAAATTTTTATTCACAAAAATTGTACAGACTTTTGTTCCAGTTGCCAAGAGGTTCAGAAAGGAGACAGCTACCTGCGTTGACATCTCTGTGCTTCCCATAAAGTCCCCCACAGCTGGATCTTATGGGGTGTAGAGTTACTTGTCTGACTACTGTGACTTTTGTTTCAACCTGTCTCCAAGGTATACTGTTTCATGTGTAGTCACTTCCTGAGCCTTGCTCCCTCTGATTTAAAAAAAAAAAAAAATTCTCTGGATAATGTTTCTAAATTGATGGCTTTCTTGAGTTAAGACAGTTCTTTTTAGTCTAACTTTACAGATATCTTTATTTTATATTACATTCATCACTATTTTCTCATTGAAAAAAATTAACCATGCTTATCCTGATTCAAATGAGCAGCTGTGCTTTGAAACCAAATCCGTCTCCCGGCTATAATTGGCCCAGTGAAGGAGACCAGGTTTCCTCACTCTGCGAAGAATTGAGTCTGACTGTGAAGCATTCTTATGCTTTCTTCTTTTTTCCTTCTTCTTCCTCTTGTTTTCCCCTCAAAAGTTGGAGTCTTCCCAAGCTATGAAATAAAAAGAAAAAAGGAAGGAAGGAAGGGGGAGGGAGGGAGGGAGGGAGGAAGAGAGAGAGAGAGAGAGAGAGAGAGAGAGAGAGAGAGAGAAAGGGAGAGGGATTAAAGAAAGAAAAGACAAAGAAAGGGGCCCACAGCAGTTTTTAAATACCTAGGAGCAAAGCAGGTACTTCCTGTGACTTCAGAGCTGATGGTTTGAGGCTGAGGCAGGGTGGAGAACCGGGGAGAAGGAAGTGGTTCTCCTCGCCCCAGGGATCTAGCTGAAGCCTCAAAGAAACCAACAAAGCAAGAACTGCAGTACAGTCAACAGTTGTTTAAGGCCCGGTCTCTTTCCAGCCATAAACCCGTAAATTTCTAGGATCTCACCAGAAACCCAGCATACAGGAAGAAAGCATGTACTAATGCCCTGGTGCAGCCCCAGTGACTGCTGGTCTCACCATATCAGATTATAATTCTATCCAAGGCATTTCCAGAGCCACCTCACTGGTCAAAAGAGAGGGATAAGAACGGGGGGGGGGGGGGGGGGGGGGGGGGGGGACGGGGCGCCTGCCGGGTGACAGCGGGGAGGGGACGACATGTAACTTGAGAGCTACCAACATGGTACATGTGACTGATGCTTAGCAGTTATTTTTCACCGGCCCTTGGGGAGCCAGTACCCACACTTGAGTATGTCTTAGTTTTCCCCTACTTTTTCTTTAAGAAGCCTACATTCAACTCCGTTGTATCATTACCTGCCTAGTACTGAAATTCTCCTTGTAAAAGCTACCAATCTCCATATGACTTGAATTGAGCTCCTTAAATGTCTAGGGGTACTCCTCCAGCTGCAAAGAGAGGCAGTGTGCAATTGTGTCTCTGTCGCATCAGAGCAGACAAGGTGACTCCCATAAGCCTGTTGGCTAGTCAAGCTCTTTACCACAGAGTCAGATTCTTCTCCTTTTAAAAGTAAATTTACCAGAATAAATAAAATAGTTAGCAAAGTATGTCCCACACATGCCCATGCTTGTGTCTGAATCTGTGTGTTTGTGTTTGTTCTGTTGGTGTGCACTCAGGCAGCTAGCTGAGAGAGCAGAAACCAATGCTGTGAGAGAGAACTGGGTATTAAGAACAGGTTTGTGGGCACATATAGAGTCTGTCTCCACGAGTCTCAGCCCCAGAAAGCATCTTCCGACATATCCATTCAAACCATTCTGGTCCCGGCAGAGTCCACACAGCTCCAGCTCAATGTGCCTAAGAAATAAGTCTCAGGAGTCAGTTTTCACAGGTTACTTTTTCCCTCTGGGCACAAGGGTCTTTAGACTTACCAGGCTAAATGTCTTGGATTGGATCCATCCAGGAAAGTTTTCATGGGCATATTGCCATAGCAACTTTCCAGTTGCTCACAAAGGTATTGGACTGATGTCTGGAAAGCTGATCTAAAAGTTGACCCCAATGATCCTTTATAAATGCTAAATAAGGTCTATTAACTAAGAGATAGAGATAATTACATATTTTGCTGTTAAGAGCACCAAGCAAATGATTTGAAATGCTCACTGGTAGGTTATTTATTGAGTACTAATTTCTTTAAACAAAACAAAACAAAACCAAAAAACCACCACCACCAACAGCAACAACAAAAACACCCAGGAAACTAACCACCAAAGTATACTATCTGTCTATGTATGTTGTACCCCACAATAACTAGAAAACAGCATTTCCAAATGAACATGAATTATACCATTGTTTATAGTATAGCACTGCTAATAATTTATCTTGACTTCGTAGCTACTTTTGGGCTATCAGCAGCCATGAATAAATAAAAATACCCATGCAATTCTAAATGGATATTTGATTTTTATATTATTGAAATTGTGTGTCATCTCCAAGAAAAACATTGGAATTGATACCTCTAGATAAGATAGACAAGTTCTAAAAACTTACCTTAGCCTTGTAAACAGAATGTTCAATGTAACAATGTAACTATTCCAGTTTTGATAGGCATTTGCTTGTTTCCTATGGTGCTTCTTTTATTCATTCAGTCACTGAAATATTTATTGAATTCCTGATATGTTGCTAGGCAAACAAAATTGCAAGTCTGGAACTTTTTAAGGCATTGGAATGAGAATCTCCTAAATTCATTGTGGAGAGAATTCTTCAATCCACTTGCCCATAGATGATTTGTGTGAGTCTTCATACATAGTTCAATGTAGCCTAGAGTCTAGAACTAAAGCCTACTACTTTGGTTGAGTTTTTTCCTCATATTATTATTTTATGCTAGTTAAACACGACTTCTTCTCTCCACTCATTTGGGATGTATTAAACTTTTTGAACTACAGGGGATACACACAATCTAAGTTAGACCAAGGTAACGGCTAAAAAGAGGCCAACCATTTGAGAGAACATAAACCCCACAGAGGCTGTGTTGGTGGTGGTGGTGGTGGTGGTGGTGGTGGTGGTGGTGGTGATGGTGTTGTTGAAATGTTCATCCCTTTTTGTGCTTAGCCATGTGCAAGCTATCCTAATAAAATCATATATTATCTTAATTGTCCCGACTTAGCTGGTGGCTACTTTTTGCAGACAAGAAAGCAATAAGGGGCTGTCAAGAGTGACCTGGATTGCATAGTTTTTCAGTTTGTTGGAAGTTTGTTTGCCCTGTGGGTCGTAGGTTCTACTAGTCTCTCAAGGAACTCTTTCTATAGATTAACAATGTGGATTTTGACTATTTTCTTTTCCAAAGTGATGCTCATGATAAACCATGTGGAACTGAGGTCACAAGGAATCACAAAGGAAATGTAATCCAGACTCAAAAGCAGAATTTTGGAATGACTCCACTGATTGAGCCTCTGGAGAAAAGCATGACCTAGGATGACTTCTTTATGAAGCTCAAATATGGAGGGACTCAGTGAAAGGAGGTGTGGAGAAAAGCATATTGAATGTAGTCAAGTAGCTTAGGCCTCAATTCCCTTACCTGTAAGTGAGGCCAGTATTGGCTGGAGCTAGTGGTCTCCAAGTCACCTTGCAATTTCAAGCATTCTAAGCTAGCAGGACAAAGTTACTTAGATTTCTGTATATGAGTTGCTGGTTGTCAGGGGCTGCAGGATTGGATGAGAATGTAGTACAGACACTCCAATGCACACACCATACTCCTAGGCCATGGGTTATAGAGGGGCCACTTCAACTGTTCGTTTAGTCACCAAAACTCCCAAACTGAGTTTTTTTTTTTTTTTTTAAAAAGGATAAGCTCTTTCTCAACCTTGAAATATTCTTGGGGACCTGTGAAAGGAATTTCTCAGGGGTCATGCTGATTCAGAGGCATTAAAGACATGAAGAACTTCAACCAGTTGGAATTTGCAAGTTCAGATTCTGTAAGAGCGTCCCTCGGATATTTTTGCTTTGATTCATAGATACATATTTATCACAAAACTATGAACACTGGCCCAAGCAACTGTCTGCTGGGAGCTTCGAGTATCAGTATTTCTGTTGACTCACTTCTAATTCCAGTGTCTGACTCCCATCTTGTTCACTGTAAAAGGTGGGCTGTGTCCCCCAAACCTGCTTCCTGGTTCTAGAACTCTGAATTGGTTTGTTTGGCTTCTATACCTTGCACTGGGTTTAGAATAGTTGCGCTCTCACAAGGTATAGGTGTGGGTGTAACTGGTTTGAGAAATCCTTTCTATGGGGAAAATGAAGAAAAGCCCACCATGTACAAAAGAGCTCACATCTGAGTCAGAACTCTATGTGGAGTGTGGAGTGGGTGATGACTCTGCTGTCATAGAATTGGCAATCTGGATATTGCAGGAGAGGCAGGTCTGTGCAAATTGTCTTGTTGTGGAATCTTGGAGACTGTGCCTTGGGGGCTGCTAGGAGCTGCCATCTTGAAAGGAGAAGAGGTCACGTGGATCTGTGGAGTTCCATGCTAGTAACTGAGGTCAGAGAGGCTAGCATGTGGCACCAGTACCAAATGCAGCAAATGCAGGGAATCTTCACACCCCAGGAAGCTGAGTTCTCTAGAGGAACAAAACCAATAGAATGAATATTTACTTCAAAGAAGTATTAGATTGGCTTATGTGATATGGGGTGGGTAGCCCAAAAATGGCTGGCTGCACACTGGAAACCGTGAAAACCCTGGAGCTTCTCGGTCAATGAGAATGGATACTTCAGCAGAATGGCATTGGGAGGCCTTCAGGGATCCTAGGGGGCCACTAGTCTGTAGTCCACCTTGGAAGTCTCAGGAAGCTGGGGTCTGATGTCAGTAAAGGCTGGTGGAACAGCAGTAGGGTAGATATGCTCACCAGCAAAAGATGAGAACAGACAAGGTCGCATCTCTGCTTGTCCCTTGCTCATCTATATCTAGTTGCTGTCAGAAGGTGGAAAGAGGCTTCGTCAGTTAATCCTTCCTGGAAATAGCCTCACAGACTGTGCCAGAGGTCTGTGTTAGTTGACTTCAGATACAGTCAAGTGACAGCATTAAGCATAATGCTGTACAGTAGGTAGCAGGACTTGTGGGGACATACTGGGGATATAGGGCAGAAGCTTTAAAATCTGAGCCTTTTCTTAAAGAGCAAGGTAAGGAGAACCTGACTGTGGCCTCTGGGTTTGAGACTGTCATCTTACAGCTAAGTAACCAATGTTGAAACCCCTTTTCTAAACGGAAGTGAGGCAAACAGGGTTAGGTTGGAGTGCTTTATCACCTCTGTTGAGGCTCTGAGTAGGTCTTTTGAATGCTCTCTATTGTCCAATTCCATTCAGGAGCCTGGCCTTGAACTGAGCTGAATGTTCAGCCTACCACAGTTTTCAATAGAGGATTGGCACAGGGTTGGAAATGAAGGCTCTGCAGTTGGGATGTTCCCAGGCTGCAGAGAAGGTTCTAAATTGGGTGTTCTAAATTGAGGCCGTCTCAGGATGACTTGGGAAGGGTATGCCTTTCTCCGTCGTTCTTCATTACCTTCATAAAATAAAAAAGAAGCCCTAGTCTTAATTGCTTAATTTCTAGGCCCTTGATGCTATGATTAGGGTCATTTGCTTTCCTACATTTCTTGCAGTTTGACATGCTGACAGCTTCCTTGTGGTATAAGGCTTTTCTTATTGTGTCTCCACTAATACTGAAAGGCCTTGTTCTTTATGATGTATCTGTCTGATGTCCTGCATGGGGCTTGGCATTCTAGATGTCATATTTAAGACCTGAAGAACTTTTCAAAGTGGCCATTTAAGCCTCTGGTCATGAGGCTTGAATCAGAATTGTCCCTACTCTTCTTGTGACAGAGCCCATTCTTTTCCATTAAATCATTCTTTGAACTTGACACATTTAGTTCTGGATTCTCACACTGGTGTCCTCAAGAACAATAGAGACCTTTTTGGAATTTCAGGGGCTGTTCCTGGAAATTTAAAACTGCCATCTTCTCTTTGCTTAACCTGTAATTACTTAAAGCAGGAATCTATGAGCATTTGCTTGCTTTAACCGTGCGCAATACCAATGGATCTTACCGTTCATTCTGTTCTCCACAATGGTGAGTGGAATGCTCTGGCCTTGAATGATAGTCGTGGCTGATAACACCAGTACCGAGTGAGCCCTGATAATGGTGTTTGCTGTCATCAGCCTTGTGTGCTATAAGATAAACAATTTCACTATCCTTTTCTCTACCTAACTCTTGTCCTTCTGCTGTCTTGTAACTCATGGAAGAAAATAAAATAGATGTGATACATCACATAAAACGTAGATTTTAATGGTGCACTTGGTGGCCAGTGGTGTTGAGTGGTGACGGAACAGTGACTACAGAAATAAACTGAGCAGAGGAAGAGGAGAAAAGAAGCCATTCACATCTGGACTCTAGTTTGCACTCAACTTGGGCTGCAAAGGTGTTTATGATTCTCCCTGCTCCCACTGTGGGTGGCCAGAGCTGCCAAGAACATGGTTTTATTTATCTTGGAGGAGTTGCTGTGATTGTTAACCAGAACTACTGGCATTCGGAGCTCACATATTGATGAATGCATGATCTGTTGGCATTTCAAGAATATGACTACAGTAGTTCTCACCCCAGGACAGAAGTTATATAGCTGGTTCCCCCAATGGCCTGGCTCAGGACCATGGGCATCTCCTATCATCAGGGCTGTACACAGAGAACTGTGTCTGGGATTGACAGCTTAAATGCCTTTGGGGGAAGTTCAGCAGAGAGAAATAGTTAAGAACATTTTGACAAAACTAACGTGTGTAATATTCTGTAGTCAGTGCCAATGTTTACAAGCAGCTTTTGGGATCGTTCAACATGCTGATGTTATAATGATTGAAGTGGAATGGGAAAAAACATACACAAAAGGAAGAAAACCTAGAATATAACATTTTGAGCACATAATGATCCCAATTATGTTTTTAAAAAATCACAGAAGAAAGAGGAAGCGGAACGATACCAAAATGTTACTAGTAGCTATTTCTGGGAGAAAGAATTATGAGTCCTTCTTCCTTTGATATATATATATATATATATAATCTCCATCCTTACAAAGTTTCTTCCTAACTTTAGTAAGACTGCATTTTATAATTACTGAAGCAAGCTTAAAAATAATAGCAAAACATAATTTCTTATATTTTCAGGAAAACTCCTTTGGGGACAGGGACACTCACTCATCCCTGGCCTTTCTGCTTTCTCGGGTGACTCTTGATTGACTGGATTAACACATTATCCTCTCTCTCTCTCTCTCTCTCTCTCTCTCTCTCTCTCTCTGTGTGTGTGTGTGTGTGTGTGTGTGTAATAACACCTATTTGACAGGAGCATGAGGGAGCCCTGGAAGACATGACAGTTTTAATTGTACCAGCTGAATAAGGAGTGTCAGGGTCACAGGATGAATAAGTATGGATCTGACTGGAGGAACATGATGTCCCCAGTGAGGGAGTGTGTGGGTGCATTGTCCTGTTTACATCAAAACTGTATGTGGAGCAGTTCATCAAGGAGAGTGTTCAGGTTCCATCACCCTGCTTAAATTAGGCCGATCCGAGGCAGAAATAGCAGAGAAACAATAGTAGTATAATTAGTGGTCCTCTGCCTTGTGCCTAGTGGCTTTCTACTGCTTCTTGACAGTATCCTGAGGAAGTGAGTATTTTTACTTAAAAGCAAATTCAACACTGGAGTGGACTTAGTTCTTGCCTGCATCTCAGAAGTGTCAGCTTTTGCTTTTGGAATTTAATCTGTGCCTGTGTGTCTCCAGAACCTACTGTGCTCATGAAGTTTTCTCAGGAGTCTAGTAAAATTCACGCAGGAATTTATATTAAGCCATTTGCTTTTCTTTCAAATGAAATAAGAGATGGAAGCCGGTAACATTTGGGCCAGTAAAAACACCTGACAGAGGATAGAAGTTTTTAGTTTTTAAAGTATTTTCTGTTTGGCATTATCAAAGTTGTTAAAACGAGAATTTCAGAAGTTTATTAGGTACTTAACAAGAAATTTATTTGAAATCTGAAAAAAAAACTTGTATTTTTCCCAACTGCGCATTGGCTTGCTTGGTGAAAGGGATCCTCCAGAGAGGCAGTGTAACAGTGAATTATCCCAGGATGCAGACAGACTCCTCTTGTTGTTGAAGCTTTGTGCTTTATGGTTGTTCTGACCTTGGGGAAATTATTTAACTTCATAGCCTGGTATCTCTCATCTGTAAAATGGGATTAATAATACCTACTCCACAGGATTCTTGCAATGATGAGGTAATGCTTATAAGGCATTTGGCACAAAGTCCAACCCATGGTTCCAGCACTCATTGATGGCAGCTTTTATTTTTATTACTGGGAGTTGAGAAGCTTGGAGCCTGTACTCCGTTCTGCTGTTGACTTTGGCTTTAAGAAAGTCACTCAGCCCTCTGGGTCTTAGCCTCCCTGTGGAATAGTAACAATGTTCTAGAAGGTAAAGATGGGACAGAATTATGCCTGAGGAAGTGTTTTCAAAGGGTGTGGGGCTCCACTGATACTGTGGCAAACATGGGCATGAGCAGCAGACAGCACAGAGGGGGTGAATCATTAGCTCTTCTTGGGTAGAAGCCGTTATTCTGGCTCTTCTCTGGGAGTGCAGTCTGCACAGAACAAGTCAAGTGAGTTATACCGAGTCCCATGGGGTAGAAAAGCTTTCACCCAGAAGCACTAGGATACTGTTCACCCATCTGCCTGATTTGTTGCCTTCTCACCAAGGAAGAGCCCATCTAGACCGAGCCCGCTAGGAGAACTTAATGCATCTTTCCCCAGGCTGTGCCTTCTGGCTAATGGGGAGTCTCCTGACAGGGCTTCTGCTGTTTGCACTTTCTCTCAGGAGTGAGGGGAGAGTGGAAAGAGTCTGTTGCTTCTGCCCTGCAAGCTGTGTAATCATGAGGCAGGATGGTGGGGGAACACCAGACAGACACAGTGACTGTGTGTCTGTGTGTAAGCTTGTCTATACCCCTCAGACCAAGTGACTGCCCATCTTGGCTGCATCCCGAGTTGCCCCCGATGCCCAGCAAAGCTTTACCCTGGTAAGCTCGCATCTAAATTTCTTCCTCTTTTTGCAATTTCAGTAGTGTGAGTATTGACTGGCCCCAGTCCTGTAGTAAGCATTTAAGAGTCAGAGCAAGCAGAGGGAAGTTGTATTCTATCCCCACAACACTGGCGGCCATGGATTCAGCACTCGGTGTGCTTCTGGTGTGGGTAGCAATGCAAGGACAAGGAAGAGGCAGGAAGTTCTTTAGAACCAAGGGCTGATGCTTGTTGGAGGAGAGCAATCTGTTCGCAGACCGATTCCCATGGGATTCCACCGGCTCCACAGAGGAGTCCCAGCACTAATGGAATTCAGTCTCAGCAGAGCCTGCTTCCCTGCAGTGGACATTTGGGGACACGTCACCTGTTACAGTGACTTCCTTTCATCTTCTTGGAACTATTCTGAGTCTTGGTAGGGGAGCCACCATATTTTATATGACTATACTAGTAGAAAGGATGTAGACTCAAACAACGTGTCCCTGTAACTACCCCTCCCCCAAAGATGATTTACAACAAGCAGTGAGCCACAGAATTTGCAAGGCTAACTTTCTCATGTGGAAGAGAAAAATTATCGCAGTGCCCTTTAGCTAAGTACACTCACTTCAGCCTTTATGGATGGCAGCAGTCACGTGCTCACCCCTTCACAGGGAAGAGAGCTTGAAACTATTACAAGGCAGAACCTAGAGATGTGGCTCTGGTGATATCTGATACTGCAGCACAGGCAGTACCTGGTGAACGCAGTTTTGGGTTTTGTTCTTTTAAGGAGGGTAGCTTCCTGCACAAAAGGCAGAGTGAACAGAGCTCTCTCCTCTTACCCACCGGTGCTTTAGCAGGGAGAGCTGGCGTTCTTGAGTCTTAGCAGGGCCATGGACACAACAACCAACTGTTTGTCAGAATGCACACGTGAGGGGTGTGCAGCAAAAAGAAGTGAGAATGGAAGCACAGCTGAGTTAGGCAAACAGGGTAGATGAAGGTTTTCAAGTAAGTCTTCAGCAAATGTTGACACAGAACCAAGGATTAGCTACAGTTTGTTTCACTAGCCAAAGTATTCCAAGAAGTGACTGATTTGGAGTAGAACCAGAAAGGTTTGGGACTTGTGTACTGTTTTAATGTGTATACAGATATTTATGTGTGCACTTGTAAGCTAGTTGTTGAATTCTATTGTTTGTATAAAATTTGATCTGTACGCTGGGTTCTAGAAGTCTTCACTTGTGCATTTCTGTTGCTTGTGAAGTTTGAAATAAAACCGCTTTATTCCTTAAAGATACTGTATTGGCTGATCAGACATACTGAAGTAATGTTCAGTGCTCAGATTTTGTAAAAACCGATACTTAGATAATAGTTCTTACTGGGCTCTTGTAATCTCAGGGCAATTGTGAAGGAGAGATACAAGCTTTAACACATTTAGGAAAAGTCACCTTGCACATGCAGCCACTGGAAAACTCTTCCTTCTGACATTGAACTTAAGACTTCCCCTGCCCTTCCTTTCCATCTTCCTCTTCTGAATTTAAATTCGGTTTCTTTTATGTTAAAAAAAAATCACTGTGGTTCTCTGATGCTAAACTATGACTTCTCATGGAGCAGGTCAAAGAAAACAGGTCTTCTGTAGTGTAGATCACCTCATCTCCAAGTAACCCACTTCATTCATATAGCTCATGGTAGAAAAGAACCTCAGCAATGATAGAGCAAACAAAGGGCTGTGACAGAATATGACGGACTGGTCACTTTCTGTTCTCAGTTCTGTTCATTGGCAAATCCCGGATCAAAGTGGTAGCGTCTGATGAGGGCCTGAGGGCCTTTGTGCTTGCATTGTCTCGAGGCAGAAAGCAAGAGGGTGGGAGACAGGAAGTGAACAAGAGGTGGCTGAACTTGCTTTTGGAATAAAACTCACTCCTCAGGTTAAGAATCATTATAAGGATGACAGTGTTGTTAATCCGACAGTAGGCAGGGTGCCACCTCTAACGCTGTTGTGTTGGGGTTACATTTTCAGTGTAGGTAGATTGAGCGGAGCACACGGGAACCATACCAGTGCAGTAGTTATGTCTTTGTTCAGCCTTAGAGGCAAGCCTTATCATCACCCCAGTTTACATATGAAAGGTCTGAGGCTTTGACAAGATTAGTCACGTGTTCAAGGTCTCATAGTAGGGAAGGGTAGCGCCATGTTGCACAGGCAGGTCTTGACCCTCTATGTGACCTGAGTGTCACCTGTAGGGAACTCTTAATCACTTTGCTCTTTCTCTGCTCCATATACATGTATGCATGCATGTAAGTATGTGTATATGTGTGTGTATATGATTTCTAGCATGCTGATTATATTTTGTTATGCATACAATTCTAAGTGAAAAGTCAAGATTCAAGATGATAGATTACCCTCTCTCTATAGATGTGGTGGAATAGGGGGAGGGCAGAAAGTTATATAGTCTCATGTGGAATAAATATTAAATGAGTTTACAAGAACACAGAAAATTAGAGCAGGAGTGAATTGACCCTCCCCTGGGTCAGACAGAAATTGTTCTTATTGCTTTCAGTGGTCTGCCAATTGCACAGGTTAGAGTAGCTCAACGAATAAGGCAGGTCTCTACGGTCAGATAACGCCTAGGGCTTGAGCACTGACTTCAAGGGATGCCCTCTCCAGGGCTTTACATTTTCCTTCACACCACCGGAGGACACTTCTATAGCAACGAACATAAGCGCAGGGAGTTAGACAGGCCAGGATCTCAATGCAAACCTCCAAGGGAAGTGACCGACCACCAGTGAAGTTTGGCAGACACAAAAAAGTGCACACAGTGTCCCTGACGTTTTCAGAAGACTAAAGGTTATAATGCACAGGAGCCCCAGACACAGAAGAGAGGCAACACTGCTAATTAGACCTCATTATCACCAAACAGGGAAGCTATCTCTTTCACTTTAAGCTGTTATTTAGAAGATGTCTGCTTGGCTGGAGCTGTGGCTCAGTGGTTAAAAGCGCTTGCTGCTCTTCTAGAGAACCTGGGATCAGCTCCCAGCACCCATATGGCGGCTTACAACCATCTCTAACTCCATATCCAGGGAACTTGAACTCTCATAGGCATAGCTACACCAAACACATACAAAAGTAAAACTAAAATAAATCTTAAAATAATATAAGCAAAGCTCTGTTGAGTGATGGAATCCAGAGACAACAAACCTTGCTATGGAAGCTCTTGACTGTGCTCCAAAATATGATCTCCTGGTTATTTTCTGCTGAGTCACTTGGGAAATAGCAAATGCTTGAGAGGTTTGCTCCAAATTTGCTTATCTGCCTTAAGACAGTTCCTCCAAGAGATTCAGTTGTCATTCCTGTCCTTCCTAGAAGTTTCATCAACCAAAGACATTTGAAAGCTTCACAGGTGAGAAGTTCTGCAGGTGAACTTTGCCAAGAGGATTCTAGCTCCCTTCTCTCCCCAGGGGTGTGGCCTCCTTCCTCAAAATCACCCTTGCCTGAGCTCTCTGACCCTGCTTCCTTTCCCTTAGGAAAGCAGCACATTCATGACCAGGTCTCCCTGCTTTTTTGAGTGTTTGCTTGTCTGTGGGTGCATGCATGCATGCATGTTTGTAACCTATCTTCTAAAGGCCCAGAAGTAAATATTTTAGGCTTCGCAGGCCATGCGGTATTTGTTGTAACTACAAAACTCCACCCTGGTATATAGAAAGCAGCCATAGACAATATTTAAACAAATGAATGCGGTGGTTTGCCAGTTAAATGTTACAAAACCAGGGACTGGGCTGGATTTTGCCTGTGGGCTAATGCTTATCACCACTAGACTAAAGCTAATTGGAAAGGGTAGGGAAGACTGATTGCCCAGTATTCTTATTGGTAGGCCTTGTCAGTGTTCTGCAACAGGAAATCACAGGCAAAGCTTGGGTAACATGATAGATGGCATTGCCTGTGGGATTGTTAGAAGTATATTGTGTGGCTTGTCTTTTGCTATTTGGTGGGTTCTTCTTTCTTCCATCCTTGTCCACCTCCCCCACCCTTTCAGCCCCCTAACACTAGATAAGAGAGAAAAAAGGATAGAGAGGAGAGAGATCCTGAGGGAGGGGGTGACATTATCCTTAGACTACTTCCTGCTGATTAGGGGTGTCTAGTTTCTAGGGGCAAGTTTGATCTTTGCCGTCAGGATATCTAATTTCTTCTTGCTTGCTTTTCTTTGAGCATGACAACTAAACAAACCATAACTAACAATGATCAACAACAGCCAACAACCCACCATGGCTCTCGGGGCCCTAGCAGTTATACACCCTCTGAAAAGACCCCAGAATTCCAACCATCACACAACTGCAGACACTATATACAGCTGGCAAAAAAAAAAAAATCACGTCCTTGCTAGAGCACGAGGCAAATCATGAAGCAGCCGCCTATCAACACACCTGGGATTAAAACAAAAACAGAGTCTGAAAATATTTCTGTGTTTTTTAAAGAAACCAAAATTCCAAAATTCTTGTTACAAAATGAACAGTGGGGTTCCAGGTGGATCTACAACAGATTCTCTTCTCAACAAAATAGCTAGTTACTGACCAGAGCCCTCCTCCTTTATAACGTGGGTACGGCAACACACAGCACTCATGAAAACATATACACTTTCTGGAACTCTAGCTTTGCAGCCTCACCACCCCCTATGTGGGGAGAAGGCAATCTTCCATGGGTTATGTGGATGGATGTAAGCATTGCCACTCATCAGTGAGTTAGCCAGTTCAGCAAGGGGTAAAAATACAGGATTAAAGTCTTTATCATCTCAAAACAGCTTCCAGAGACATAAATGTAAAAATCATTGTGTTGGATTAATTTTGAAAAGTAATTAAATGTTAGAACCTTGCTAAGGGTCTTTGAACTGCTCACTTATCTTGAAACATACTTACATGATTTCCTATATTTGGGTAAAAACTGGTTTTTTTGTGCCTTATGCATGACTAGTTTGTGACTCTATTAAGTATTCAGAGTTAGAAAAGAAACCAACAATGACTATTACAACCTACTTGAAATGGCCCTGCTGTTTGGTGTTGGTTTTGTTGTTGTTTGTTTTATTTTCCCAAGTGCATTGCACACCAGTGCCTGGCATGTAAATAATACTGCTGCTTCGTTATCATTGTAGCTGTGATATTGTGACAGTGTTCTGTATTCAGATGATGCTAAAAGGGTGTGAGACAGAGCTTCAGGAGACTGCCTGGCTGGCTGTATAACAGACTCCTTGATGGCGTGTGTGAGCACAATGCTGCTGGTGGATGATGTTCTCAGCCCTGTTTTCCCCTTTGACCCAGCTTGGCTGTACCACTGTATGTCTGTGGCTTTTGTAGTCATGTCTGAGCTGACCTTTCCTCTTTCACTCTCCTCTTCTCTTCCCCTATGTGGACCCATGTCATCTTTCCTAAAATTAAGAGCTCTACGAAGCTGTGAGGCTCCTCCAGCTTCATAGTCGGGCTCTCTCTGTCTCCTCCAATCTTACTTGGGCTTCAAAACTTCTGCTTCTCACTGTCATGGGGACACCCTTCTAGCCATACCTTCTTACTCACAAGTCCCCAATAGGCTAAGTAACTCCACACTATCTTACTCCCTGGATAACCCTTAATCCTTCCTGACTTTCAAAGTTCTGTTTGTTTTCATCTGAAGTCAAATTCCAGCTTTGGGCCACTTTGGGGTTCTGTCTTTCTGATGGAAGGAGGAAACTCCTCCCCCACCCCTGTCTTGTGCACCTGACATTGGCACACTCACTGCCCTGTGTTCTGAGCCTACTGATATGCCCCCTCTCCTTTCCCCACACACAGGCAGTGCCCTGTGTTCCTCTTTATCCCACACAGTACAGAAGCCCTCTGTTGTAACGCTTGCATGTGGTTTCCCAACTCCTACATTCATAAGCCACGGGGGCCATCTCTGCTTCTTGCTGCTGCCTCCACAACACCTCATGTAATCCATGGGCTCCAGGAGGTGCTCAATACCTTCTTGGGAGGAAACCAAATGACCAAGATACTTGCCAATACTATACATTTTAAAATTGAGAATTTGTAAACTATTGCTGAATCCTTAAAGATTCTTTGGCCTCCTAAGTGCTCTGCATGGTTCTGCCCTCCTAAGCACCTTACATTGTTTCTGGCATGCATAAATAAGTGGTTAAGAAATGATTGTTGACTGACTTATCTGACCAGCTGACTGACTGGAAGAATGACCTCTCAGGAAAGTGTCATGTGTCACTCACAACTGTAAGACCATTGTCTACGATTTTAAGCTAATCAATATGGCTGTCACATTCGAGGCAGACATTTAGCCCTGAACAATGTGTTTCCAGCGGGTTACTTACACCTAATGCTGTGCCATCAGAGAGACTTCCGAGGGTGATACAGTAGCCAGGCTGATGGGCCACTAACACCTCGAATATCACCACACTTGTAGAACTGTGAATTCACATCTCGTGCAGCGCTCTCTGCTTTAAATTGTTGCCATTTAATATTCACTGAACGTAGGCACTGCACTTTTGTCCTCAGTAAAAAACAAGCAGCATGCGCTCAAGCAGTGGGCTTTGTTCGAAGTAATTAGTTGGTGATAGAACAGTGTTGATACAGTGGTTCAGCAGTTCCAGGGAAGCGGTGCAAACGGGGATGTATTCATACACCTGGAGTGTTCTGGTCTGCACACTCCTTCAGCTCTGTGACAGTTCTGGGGTGAGGTGGCCAAACCAGAATAGCTTCATCTGCACGTGGTTTCAGGAAAAAGAGAACAGCTTCCTTCTCTCAGTTAGCCATCCTCTCCTTTGGTTTCCTGTGATATCTAGTACCCTGGTGCCTTTGTTCATCTTCCTCCTGGAAGCTCTGTCTGGAAACTGAAGTTGCCAGTTTATTGTTCTTCTCCAGAGTCTCACTAGTTCTGACTGTATTTCGGTGGATCTGGACTGCAGTTAACATTTCAGGGAAGCAGAAATGTGAAATTGGAACAAGAAAGATGCTTTAAGAGACCTTAGCACCCAGGCATGATGCCACTTGCTCACAGTCCAAGCATTAGGGAGGAAGAGAAAGGAGATTCAAGAGTCTACACTAACCTTGCTTACATAACAAATTCAAGTTTGGCCTGGGTTACATTAGACCCTGTTTGAGAGAGACAGAGACAGAAAAGGGCAGAGGGAGGGAAGGGGAGGGAAAGGGAGGGCAGGAGGAAGAAGATGCTGAATTGTTTTTCTGGAACTCTGTAGCTTTTGGAGCTGACCCCTTGCTTTCTGTACACAAAAAGGAGGACGTGGCTTGTCCACGTTCTCGAACAAGACATGTAGTAAGGGCACACATCCCTGGACTCCATGGCCAGGGCTCACCAAAGGCTTATCAGTGGAATTAACTCCTCTTCAGAGACCTGCCTTTAAAATCACAAGTTTGTGCTTGTGACTTAAAATCTTTTAGGAATGAAAGTCACTGTTTCTGCTACCATTTTAAAATTCAAACTTTTATTTTGTTTTTTCCCTCGTGTACTATAATATGCATGTTAAGATTTTGAGATTTAGTTTGATGGAAACTTGCATAAGAATTGAGGGACTCTAAGTATTATTGGCTAACAGTTTAGGGGACTACCATTTTATCATCAAAATTTTATTACATTTCATCTATCTATTGTGTGCATCACATTTTATTTATTTATTGTGTGTGTGTGTGTGTGTGTGTGTGTGTGTGTATGTGTAGGTCAGAGGTCAGCTTTTAGGAATTGGTTTTCTCCTCTGCCATGTGGGTCCCATGGATTGAGTTCAAGTCATCAGGCCTGCCTGCAAGCACCTTTTACTGAGCCATCTTACAGGCTCATATTTTATCATTTTGAAATCATTATATTTTCTTTAGCTTCATAAAACTTCCAAAACAAAGTGGATGAAGAGAGGGGGGAATTGCAAGCTCTGAAAGCAGGATGTTAGCTCCGGTTCTGGTTCCTCAGGGGAGCTCGAGTCACTTTACACCAATCAGAGTTTTCCAAAGTGTGAGATGCGTTGTTATTGGCGTCGGGCAAGGTGTGTTAGAATGGGTAAACCTTCGATTAGAAATTTAAGTTATCGTAATGTCTAACTGAAAAGTATGGCAAACATGACATCATAGACAGTACTTTTCAGGTACAGACTAAAAAGTACATTTGTGTGAGAACGGTAAGTCCTTTAAAAAGTTAACAGTAAAGTGAAGAAGGCAAGTGAAGGCAATGTTTACAGAAGATACTGGCATTCTCGAGCTGAGCCTTTCTCCAGTACAAAAGCTCTGTAATTCTTAGCCTAGCCCTTAGTTATTATTTCATTTTATTTTAAATTGTTTTTATGTGTATGAGTGTTTTGCTGAATGCACATCTGAGCACTGTGTACATGACTGGTATCTAAGCAGGCCAGAAGAGGACATCTGGTTCTCCTGGAAACTATAGTTACAGGCAACCGTGAACTGCTATGTGGGTCTTGGGAATTGAACCCCAGGTCCTCTAGAAGAGCAGTCAGTGCTCCTAACTGCTGAGCCATCTCTCCCACCCCATCCCTTATGTTTTTTATTGTTGTTGTGCTTGCAGGTTTTGCATTTGTCTTTATCAAACAGAATGTCTAATTCTGGTGCTATAACAGCACACATACAATTTTAACTTTCATGCTATGTGAAATAATTTATGTTAAATATGAAAACTTTTTAATGTCACATTGGAAGGCTTTTGCAGATAAAATCAGCACATTGCATAAGCATGGCATGATGGGTTTAGAGTGGAACAGGGGATGCTAAATGCATTGAGAGCCTGTTAAAAGTACTTGATAAGGGTCACACCCCACACTCAAACTGACGGGAGGCTAATTGTATACACCACACAAGGGTTTCATTGTTCTCATGGTGTAAAGAGTAAATCCATGCTGCTCAGTGAGCTCCTTCCTAAAGATTTATCAATGAAACTTTCCAATTCTGTATAATTAAATTATTAGGAAGGAAAACCCATGGCTAGATGACTCTATAGCAGAAGAAGTGGTATTATGGTATTTGAGGAAGGCTGCTTCAAAAACACCAAGTATCAGTAGCAAATAATGGAATGCTTCAGTTGTTTGAATGTACAGCATTTGGTTAAGCTTCAGAAATAATGTCTGAGATTGGCACAAAATGGCTATAGAGACTGGAGAGATTCTCAGTGGTTAAGAGCATTTGCTGCTTTTGCAGAGGACCTAAGTTCTGTTCCCAGCACCCACCTAGTAGTTCACAACCACCTGTAACTCCAGCTCCTGGGGATTTGACTCCTTTTTTTGGCCTCAGTGGTCGCCAGACAGACATGTAGTTTATAAACACACACACACACACACACACACACACACACACACCACACACACATGCACACGCACACACATGCACACACACAAAACATACATATTAAACAAGACAAAACAAAAAGGAGATTTAATTAGAAATGAGTTTGAGATGATCACTTGGCCCTCTCCATGATGTAGACTAGCACTTGTCTTTCATGAATGGCTCATTGTTCTGTCAACTCGTACAGACCATGAATTCTGACACTGTAAGTGGAGAAGTTCCAACTAGCAATGTCTTTATGCCTAGGCTAGGCTCCCGGGGTACTGAGGTCACTAGATTCCCTGGCATACACAGGAAAACTGGATAAACTGGCCACTCAACCAGAGTAAAGATGACAGAAGATCACAGAAGACTTTTTCAAACATTTGGATAGCCGTTGTGTGGAAAGGGAACTGGATTCTCACTCTCTTACTATTTCAGAGCGCAGAATGAGGACCAAGAAAGAGATGGCAGGAAATAAGCTTTCAGAGTGTGGGTTCTATGTTCATTAGTGTGCTATATATTGTGTGTGAAAGATCTTTTTATTTTCATGTGTATATGTTTACTATGTGCATATGTACACATGTGTGGTAATATCCCTTCTTTGTCTAGATGAAGGAGCCAGGCAAAGGGTTAAGCTACGTAAGGTGATTATAAACCATGCATGGTTTGAATCTGAAATGTGTCAGAGGCCATTTTCTTTGTTAACGTTTAGATTTCGAGTCTGTATTTGCTGTCGAGAAGTGGTGCAATCTGTAGGAGATACAGCCTAGAGGAAGGAAGGAAGGCCATGGGACGCATAGCCTTGAAGTAATGGGACCTTGGCCTCTTCTCTCTGTCACTATTAGCCACCATGATGAGAGCAACTTTGGTCCACCACACACCCCCTACCATGATATTCGGCCTTAACACAGGTCCAAAGCAACAGAGACCAATGGCTGTGAAATGGAAACCGCTGCAGTTGTGAGGGAAGGGACCCTTTCCATCTTTTAGGTTATCCATCTCAGGTGCCTTGACACTATGACAGTCGCTTGACATGCATCTTCATACCTGTGAAGTGGGATTCTGAGCTCTGACTATAGTCTGCCTCTGTGATCACATTTGCTTTGCTTTACTCTTGCCATTCTGTTTCTGTTTTCAGAGCATGTGACTTGTGCAGACCCTGTACTTGGCCGTTTATATTTTCCCAGCAGCATAGCAAATTAGGCATTGTTATCCTCATTTTATAGATGAGAAGAAACAAAGCTCAAAGGAATTAAGAAATTTAAGTCCAAAGCAAATGACTCAGAATTGCAATTCGACAAGATCCCTGGACCATGTTTACTTTCTCTAGAGATACAGAATCCAGGGCTAAAATATTTTGTGGGGGGAATTAAATATTTTCCTTTTATCCTTTGAACATTGCAAGCATTTGTCCCATGCATACTGCTCGTATTTGTACAACACTGCTTCCCTTGTGCTTCCCCCTCATCCGTCTTGACTTGCGGTCTTCTTTCCGTCTTGACTTGCTGTCTTCCTTCCGTCTTGACTTGCGGTCTTCCTTCCGTCTTGACTTGCTGTCTTCCTTCTGTCTTGACTTGCTGTCTTCCTTCCGTCTTGACTTGCTGTCTTCCTTTTCCTTTTGTTAATAACTTTCTCCACCCAGTTGGTGCTGCCTGAATGCACATGGGCATCTGGTCGTTCACTGAGGCATGAGCAGCCTACCAGCGGCCACATCTTTAAAGGAGGGTGCCCTTTCCTTCTTTAGCAGCCATTAACTTCGAGACCTCCTCCAGCAGGGTGTGGCCTCTACCATCCATGCTAGAATGTTAGCTGGTTCGATCTTAGGCGGGTCTTGTGGGGTTATCCATAGCTGCTGTGAGGTGGAGTGTGGAACAGCCATATTATGTCCATAGCTCAGCTTTTCACAGCTCTCCTTACCGTCTTAAAGTCTTAAATTCTTCAAGCTCCCTCTACCTTGAAGTTCCCTGAGCCTTGGATGGTGAGTGCTTGACAGAGACGGCCCATCCACAGTCAATCACTGGGTTTTCTGTATTCAGCACATTGACCAGTTACGAGTCTCCGAATTAACGATTATCCACTGCAAAAGAAACTTCTATGACCAAAGTTGAGAGCTACCCACAAGTCTATGGGTAGGACTATTGCTGCTTGGCTGGATGGAACCAAGACTATCTAGTTAGTAGAACTCCAGCACCTGTAATGGGTGGGAGAAGTGAAGGAGCATGAAAACGCCCTTTCTCTGCAAACTTTGCAATGGAATTTTAAGTCAGCTAGGCCGGGAAAGGGTAGAGGGGATTTATGCATCATGTAAAGTACTGAACCTGACACTTTGCCCTGCTTTGGGATTTTATGATACTGGGTTTTCTTCTCATCTCTCCTTTTCATCTCATTTTCCCCGGGGAGTACTCAGAAGTATGTGAAGATCTTATTCTGATATTTAAATCTGGCCCCGGGGCTTCAGTGGCCATGGTAAAATACTTACTTCCCAGGATACTTGACCTGATGCTCTAGGGAGAATGTTAGGTCGTTTGAGAAGTCAGTAGCATGAGCCATAAGTGGCATTGTTACTGAGTTCAGAAGAAAATGGAGTGTGAGTCTTCCCACAGGGGAACAGGTAGATCTGCCTCCAGCAGAGTTCCCCTTGGATGTTCTTTGTAGCAAAAACTCTGGCTGTCTTGACTTGCCTTACTGTGAAGTCTGTGGGTGGAGATCCCTTCCTTCTGAGGATTCCCGGGTGATATTTATCAAGATGTCCCAGGGTGTGGCTCTGGGGTGCCCTGTTTTATCTTCTGCATTCATCTCCTGCTTTGAACGTTCTGTTGTAAGAAAAGACCTCACGGTCTCGAGGTCCGGGTGTGTGCGTTCAGTGTGCGTTATCTTGTTATCCTCCCTACTACCCCAACTGCTTCCCAATCTTTCTTCTATATATCTTCCAAACGTGCCTCTTCTCTCATATATCATGCCGGTAGTGTCCACGAGGGACACATGTCTCTGCATAATCTTGCTGTCTGGTTTGGCCTCTTCAACTCATTCTGGCTCAAAGCTAAGGTAACCTAGTTTTCCTCTTTCTCTTGCCCCCACTCCCATTTCTATTACGTTGGACTTCACACATTAGTTCTGAACGTGAACATGTTTCTCTAGAGGATGGGGGAAGGTGCAGAAGGAAGCTGAAGTGACTCAAAGACTGAGTGGCATTTCCCATGGTTTCACAAAGATCACTGTCCAACTTGTAGTCAAGATACAGAAATGTTCTGTACAATGTGATGGTTGGCTCCTGTCATGTTTGTGGAATTATAGACCAAAGGGGTCTGTTCGCATGGCCCGGGCTACTTTTTAGCTACCTAATTCAAAATGATGGCTTTGACAACCTTATGATATATTGCAGTGGACTTCCAAGTATTTTGATGCAGTAGCCTTGCATGTGTCTTTGGCAGAATTACAGAGTAGAACCTTATCTATGTGCTGTATCAGTTGGACAAACACTGGAAAATAAAGATATGTGCATGCATGTGTGTACACATATACCTGTGCACACTCACAGCATTTAGTTTGTTCTTATTTTTAATGATCTAATAATAAAATCTCCTCCAAATGGCTGTCAGTTGGGTCTGAATACAGCAGTCTCATTAGAGTGAGCGGCTGAACTTTCTAAGAGCTGTACCTGTTGCTTTTAGAGGGTGACAGTCAGCTGCAGAGGGGAACTCTCTCCCATTCTCTGGGGAAATTGCTTTCAGAAGACAGGAGATGTTGTAGGATGGGGTTGAGTGTAAGAGTTTCCAGGGATCGAAAGAAAGACTGAATAATTAATTTCCTATGTTAAAGAAAAAGCACAGTTAATACAATAAAAGGGCTCAACGGCTGCTGATGAGATCAGAGGGTTAGTAAACTTTCTCCATGGTAACAGCATATTCATTCATAACCTTTACAGGAAAAATCCACGGATGTGTTTTGAACAAGTTAAACTTTATTTGGGGGTTTCTGATGAGATTGACTTCAATAACTGCTTCCCAGTTCCGACTCTCTCAGTCCTCGCTCTTCATTCTCATTTCTTCTTCTTTGCTTTGCTTCTTGGACAAAGATGAAAAGATTAAGCTCACATGGGAGAAATTCAAGGACTATCTAGGCTGCATACGAATGTCTTTATTTTGTTACTGCAATTACCTTGTTAAAGATATTGTTTCTTTAAAACGGCAGAGAAAGAAATTAAATAAACCCTGTAGAGACATTCTGCACCAGAAGTGTGCGTGTGCTTCCCTGTGTTCTCGGATGCTTGCCAACTATTAAGCATGAGGCTGCGATAGAAAATACTGTTCCTTATTTAATGTTTTACACTCCAGCCTCCACACTGCCTAGTTGCTTCTCTGGTGACCTCTTTGCGTGTTTATGGCTGCTGCTTCTCCTCTGTCATCCAACAAAAAGTGCACATGCCTACAGAGACATTAAAGGAAGCTGTTGGGGAAGACTTGATACAGTTAAACTGCCCTTAACTCGGGGACAAACCTCTTAAATAATTAAAACTGTATGCTCCAAGAGTCAGATTTGCATTTCTTTACCAAGTTTATTCAGCACACTTTGTTACACTCAATTAACCAAAAATGTTCCCTTTCATTTTCTTGGCTTTGGGTTGATCACTTTGCCTTTTGGTTCTTATGGCCCTCATGTAATTTCACAGTGCTTAGGTCTCTGAAACTATACATGTATTAATGCACACACAGGTATAAACAGATCCATTAAAAAACATCCTACTTAGATAAGAGAGAATCTTTCCCCATGGTATCTGATCATCCTCACCAACCTAAGGTGTAACCTAGACTACAAGTAATTCCTGGTGGTAAAGATGAACTTGAAAAAGCTCTTCTTATATGCATCTTTTATTTTATTTTATTTTTTTTTAAAAAATGTTATGTAATTCCTGATGGTAAAGATGAACTTGAAAAAGCTCTTCTTGTATGCATCTTTAAAAAAAAAATGATATGTGGCATTCTTTTGCCTCCCCAAAACTTGATCAGTAAACCTCATAGCAAAAATCTGAAGACATAGGTGTTGACTGAGTGTGGAAAGGAAGCTGAATGTAAGTGCTGTCTCTGCATCTCAGCTGGCTGAGCATGCGCAGGTTGCTCTCTGTAAATTAGCTCTTTGCTTAAGCTATGCATGTTTAAGAAGGAATTAATGAGATATCTGCTTCCTAATGAGTGGCGGGATCCGTGGAAACATGATGAGAAAGGGCATAATTTTGCTTCCTTAGTTGGGGTTCAATATCCTGACATTTCAGTATTAATCACTCTCAGTTTCTGGGGCTTTTTCTGACTTTTGCCTTTTAATTTTCCTACCAGGTAAGTAACACATTTTGAATTTTCCTGGTGGGAGTGTAGATGAAGGATGCTCTCTTCTTCATATCCCCGAGGTGTTCCTTTCTCCCTTGGGCTCTTCGGTCCTTGCGTTAGACTGGGTGTGTGCATGATGACAGTCGATGTGTCTGTGTGATGACTATTACGAGGGTTCTAACATGTTTAACTGTTATGGGATCTGTTATGTCTACTTTAGGGTCGACCCCATCCCATATGACACTCCAAAGCCAGCGGGCCACACGCGGTTTGTCTGCATCTCAGACACACACTCCAGAACAGATGGTATCCAGATGCCTTATGGGGACATCCTTCTCCACACAGGCGATTTCACCGAGCTGGGACTGCCCTCAGAGGTTAAGAAGTTTAATGACTGGTTAGGTAAGGAATGATTGCGTTTTGGCGGCCCCAATTAACCTTTCCCGGTCTGAGTGTCACTCACTGCGTCCTAATTGAATTAGAGCACTTGGAAGCAGGCTCAGCCATTTCTTGTATGATATGCTGTGGTGTCTAGCTTTAATCCAATTTTGTTAATTAAAGATGAATTTTTAGATATTTAATTTTACTGTGCATCCTTTCAGTGCCTGGCCTCAGTGGCTCTGGGGCAAAGACCTCAGAAGCTTTGAAACCAATCTCATCTCCCTCCTCCTGCTTTAATGAGGACATTCATTGGTGCACACAAAGCCTAGAATCATATTTTTAATTCATTGGCTCTAGTCTTTCCAAGGTATCATTAGCAAAGGTGTACAAAAGACCTAGAGGTAAGAGAATGCTTCTAAGTAACAGAGAGGGTGTGCAAGTCCCTCTAGGAAGCACAGTTCCTCTTTAGCTCCGTACTGCCTAGAAGCAGCTTTCCCAGGGTCCTGCACAATGCCCAGACATCAGCTGTTCTGACATAAAACTCATCAGATTTTCCTGAACGTGGGGTGGAGGGAGTGGGGAGGAAGAAGGGGGTGTGGTGGGGCACACCTGACTACCCAATCAATGGTCTTGTAATTCAGCAAAACATTGGGTCCTGGGAGGGCAGCTGCCAGATATCAGCATTACAAGGCCATCCTGGAGTTATTGCCACTTGCTTGGGCTGAGAGCATTAGTACTGAGGTGCAGCACAGCAGCAGAGTACATGCCTACCACCCATTCATCCGGGCACAGTAAAGGAAAAAAAAAAAAAGAAACAAAAAAGTGTAAAGCATTTCTGAAGACACTAAGGAACTATATAGTACAAGCAAAACATCATTCTGGAAGAATGAAGTCATAAGTACTATGTGAGCCAATGAAAATTACTCATGAGATCTAGGCCGAAACTTAAGTTTTGTTGATCAAACTAAAGCAAGGTATGATAAAGTTTTAAGTTATTGACTAGAGATGCCAGAAGATGTGTGTTTATTGACAATAATGTTCATTAAAATGTTTAAGAACGTTAAGAATAAATAATAAGATTTACTCTGAACAGCTTTGCTTTTTCATGTGTTCATGCATGCCTATCAACTTGTACATAATTGTCATCAGAGTACAAATCTCCATCATGCTTGGCTACTTGTATTTGATTATTATCAGTAAGACTAAACATTTTTTTTGTAATTTCCATATTTATCCCTTTTTTGCGATAACCTAACATATTGGCTGTACTTTTATTTGGTAAGACATTTATTTAAAAACAAACATTTAAATAGATAGCATGTCCTTTGGCAGCAAGAATTGAAATGTATATTTTCCAATGTTTATGCCTTTTGTTTCTGCTGACTTATTTCTTAGGGTAAAAGACTGCTTATGAGTGAAAGTCTTAAGCCAGAACTATATTGTTCTCTTGTTTCTGCTGCTTACTGGCAGGTGTCATGCTTTCCAGTGTAGCCAGGCTTCAGGAGTGGTGAATGATGCGCCCGTCTATTGTGATCTTGGCACTGATGCAAGAGCTTTTAAATCTTCTGCCCTTTCAGTAGGTGCTCAGTCTTATTTAAAGCAGACAGATATTTTAGAAGTCATTTAGCAGAGTTATCTCATTTTTTATAGATGATAGAGATGCAAAGAAGTTAAGAGACGTTTTTAGTCTCCTTGTGGCAGAGTTGGGTGTAATCAAATTTTTTTTCACTTTTTTTTTCTGCCTTGGCAAACTTCTCTTTCAAGTATTATCTCTTCATTTTAATCACTCTTTAATGTCAAAGGCAATTGCATGTATGTGTGTGTGTATGTGTAGGTGTATGTGTGTTTGTATGTGTGTGTGTAGGTGTGTGTGTTTGTGTGTATGTGTGTGTGCAGTGTCTAGGAAAGCCAGAGGTATCAAATTTACGTAAGGGAGAGCTCCCTGCTTGGACCCTCATTTTAGTTACTTTTTATCAATGACCTCTGCAGCTAAAGTTATTTGGGAATAAGAACTGAGTCTGCATAGGCATTAAGGAACTGTATGGAGCATGATTTGTTTTGTTTAGTTTTCTCCAGGAAGGGTAGAGCTTCAGGGAGGTGTTCTCAGGAACACAGACAGGTTAGGTCCTGGTTCTAATCTCATGGAGCTACTGACCTTGGGTGTCTGAGTTCACCTCTTTCCCCCTTGGTTTCCCTCTGCAAAACGAAGGATTAATACTACCTGTCTTTCTGGATTGCTGTGCAGATTAATCAGTAAATGATTGCTGGTGGTGAGTTTTGTGGGCCATTAATAATGGAATGGGGAATGTGGTGAGTGAACCATCAACAGATATTTAAAGGGTGAAAACAAGAAGAGGTCAGAGGAATTATTTAGTAGATTAGAAATAAACACTTGGAGATTTCATAAGGGAAAGCACGCCATAAATGGAAATGTGCCGTAACTAAAGAAATAAAATGATAAGGAAATAAAAAGCTAAAGCCCAGCTGTACATCGGATTTTTTCCCTCTCGTCCCCCAGCCCCCACCCCATCTAGTGAGGCAGAAGGGAGAGGTCTCAGTAAGGGGTGTAGAACAAGAGACCAACGGGAGCCCATGGGAAATGGGTAGAGAAGCTGGGTTCCCATAGAGAAGGCTGAGAATAGCTCACGGTTACCAGGGCAACTCAGGGTGCTCTGAGGGTGAGAGATGGTGTGTGATTACTGTACTACTTGGCTCTGGCAGGAACCTCTCCCCTGTAAAGGGTGCTTCCAGCTCTTTCTGCCAGGTAGGAGTCAGGGTCAGACTTGGGCCTCTACCACAATAGGGCATTCCACTCTCAGCCGCTTGGGTCATTCAAGTACAGTCACCTCTGACTGATCTTTGTTTTTCTGCTCTGCTGTCTTCTACTTTGCAAACACCATTGCCTCCTCTCATGCTCTATTTCTCTAAATTGGGTTAATCTGGTTCAGAGACGTTTTACAGATCGCTTTCTCCAAGGTTGTTTAGTAAATAAGAAAATTCAAAGGAAGTAGTGAGATGACTTAGCAGGTGAGGCCACCTTGCCACCAAGTGTGGTGTCCTCAGTTCTATTTCTAGATCCCACATGGTAGAGGGAGAGAGCTGACTTCCACAAGTTGTCAGCTGATTTCCACACATGCGCTAACTGGTCTACCCATGTCTACTCATTGGGTAAGCATGGGGCTGCGTGACTATAAAGTGTGACTTGGTATTTGCTCATGAGCTAGGAGCATGGGAGAACGTCAGCAGCAGCTTCACTTGGAAGTTGAGTAGCTATTTGGCCAAGTGCTCATACTGCACATATTTGAAAGATAATTTTCAGTTCTGCTCATCTTCATTCTCATCCTGACCCACCAACTACAAGGCCTGAGGATCCTCAATGAGCTCACTGTTGATTCAAAGGTGGCAGGCCCCCATTAGTATGTCCATATGCCACAAGGCAGGTATAATGCAGAAAGTTATTAATATGGGATAACAGGCTACTGTAGTCCATAAGATTGAGCTGAAGCTAGTAATAGTCCAAGGATAAAAATGGGGGCTAGCATGTTGACATTATAAAGCAGTGGAAAACACTTGTTTTTATATTTACTGTGTTTGTTTTAAATGTATAAATTGTTTAGCCTTTTGACTGATTCTTGGGGCCCCTTTTTGGTAAGATGGGCAATAATAAAAATTTTACTTCAGGGTTGTTGTGAAGTGCCCTGGTTAAGGGTTCCTATTGCTCTGATGAAACACCATGACCACAAGCAAGCTGGAGAGGAAAAGGTTTATTTGGCTTGCACTCCGTATCATTGTTCATCACTGAAGGAAATCAGGACAGGAATTCAAACAGGGCAGGAACCGGGAGGCAGATGCTGATGCAGAGGCCATGAAGTGATGCTGCTTACTGGCTTATTCAGTGTGCTTTCTTATAGAACTGAGGATCCAGTCCAGGGATAGCACTCCCCACAATGGAGTAGGCTCTCTGCCATCAAATCACTAATTAAGAAAATACTCTCCAGGAAGATCTTGCAGAGGCATTTTCTCAAGTGAGAGTTCCTTTAGTTTGTATGTCAAGTTGATATAACTAGCCAGCACAGGTATCCTGTGTGATCCAGAGTGTATCATCCTGGTATGTGACAGTGTGACAGCTGATGTTCTCACTTGTCTACAATCCAGAATCACCTGGGAGCCATGCCTCCGGGCATGCCTCTATAGGTTATCTTGATTGTCTTAATTGATGAGAGACTGAGAAAGGGGACAGAAAACAGTGGGCATCCATGGCTTGTTGCCTTCTGCTTCCTGAATAGCAGGGATCAATGGGACTAATCGATTCAGGCTCCTGCCACCCTCGATTCCCCTCTGTGATGGACTGTATCTCTCTTTTGTAAGACAGAAGAAACTCCTCATCCTTAGGTTTGCCAGAGTATTTCAGTACAACAGAAAGAAACTAAGTCAGCTGTCCACAATTACTGCAGAGGAAGTTACAAGAGGCTTCAGTCTAGGTAGGTTTCAAAAATGCAGCAACTCAAAGTGGCTGACTCAAGGGAGTAAGAAAGAGTATGGAATTAGACCTCCCTCTCTGTAGCGAATTCAGACTGCACGAGCCCGAGCCCTTAGATGCCCCTTATTTAATATAAATAGAAAATGGAGAGACCAAACGAATTACTGTGGGTGTCAATACATGGCAGAGTGTGTGCTCTAACACATCTCCATGAAGAGTAAGCCCCAATTTCACACACCATTCCATGCACTCCTCTAGATAACCTGTTAGTAAGTGGTGTCATTAACCAGTTAAGTGCATATAACTAGGAAGTGACCTTAGGTTCTGGTGTGAGATCCATCAGCCTCCAATGTCCCAATCTGCTGTCTTCACAGAAAAAAAAAAAATCTGCCCCTCACTCTTCCTAGCTGCTGTCTTCTAGTGAACCAGTCCACAGTTAGAAAGACAAGTGGTTTCTAGGGCCAGAGACTCAATATAGAATTGTGGGAAAGATACACACATACGTCTTTATCCCCCAGTTTTAAAAAGAGTGATGGTTAAATAACATAGTCCCATCTGTATTGTATCTCGGAAGAGCTGCAGGGATGTCAGGAGCAGGCAGATACTGCTTAGCTGAGCTGGAGCCCTGTTCCCTCCCACTCCCCCCAAAACCAACCAACCAACCGAACAAAAAACACAACATTTCCTTTTTCTCCATGGCAAAAATTGGATCCCAGTCACAGCTTTGGGTTAAACTTGTTAAGGACAAAGTAGCTGTCAGTTAAAATGTGATTATTTTTATTGCTTTTTCTTAAATTCTGAACATCAGTGGCTTCTAATACCACCTTCCCTGGAGGCACATTTTATGAGGTGCCTTTTCATGTTGCTGTCGGCCATGTCTTCTCCCCCACCAGTGCCTGTTTACTGATGCTCATCACTGTTTACTGGGTTTCATCTGTGCTGGTTTCTTGTTTTCAGAATTTATCTGGCAGACCTTTTCTTGGTTACTGTATACAGGTTGACAGATGCTGTACCAATGGTCTTTAGGGGTTCTTACTTAATTGCTAATGCCTATCCTCACAGGCAGCTTTCAGTGACTCGAACCCTGAGCTTCTTCCCGCTTCTCACACGCATCAGGCCCCTTCCACCTCTTTCCAGTTGCAAACCCTGCTCTGGCTTAAATGACCATGTTAACAAACGCTCCCTCTTCACTGTGATGGTCGCCTAGTTGCTTTCCTTAACACAGTGGCCAGACCTCTGCATAGCCCATCCTGTGCTGGAAACAATCGTTAGCCTGTGTTTCACTCTGCCGGACAATGGTGTGTGTCTAACGAGAGCTCTTCAAAACACCTGATGTACACAGCTGTTTGTTGAACTGCTGAAGTAATGAACATAAACTATGAGATGTTTTTCATCTTGTACTTTGGCCCAAACATTAAAATTGCATAATAAACAGTGTTTCCTGCCGATTGTTCTCCTCCCTTCTTTCTCTGTTTCTTTTCTCCTAAAACCTCTCCTGGCAGCCAGTTCCTTATTGCTAGTGACTGGCATGCTGTGCCGAAATACTTAAGAAGCATTTGCTTCTGCTGTTGTTTGCCTTCAAACACAGTGAATTGGGAAGACAAAGGGTTTCTGGTCTATTCCTACAGCTGAAAGTTTATGCATAATAATTGAGTTAGTCAGAATGCTTCTATACCATAACCCCAGTACCATGAACTCCTAAACGTGGCTTTTCATTGGTTTGGATTTTTCATTGAGTACCTCTGAGCTTCAGTATCTTTGGGGCCAAGAGGGAGAATGCAAATTCTTGCAGGGCAGTCTTGGGAATGTTCTCTTTTTTAGCTGCATTGTGTGAGGGATGATTTTAACTGTGTGGCTGTAACCAGCATCCCAGACATACATATAAACCAATTTTGCTCCATTCTGAAGACAATGTTCCCTTTCCTGAGATCTTGCTGCTGGTGCAACAGGAAAGTCCTTCACAGCCTCAACAGTTAACCTCTTATACATCTCCTGTCTGCTCACGCTTGTAGTTCAGAAAACAGATTATGGTTGGAAGGAAGCAAAATATCTGTGGAGAGATAGAAGTAACCACATGAATTTTAATATGCATCCTTGTGGATGTTTCCTGTTCTCCTTCTATCACACACACACACACACACACACACACACACACACACACAATCTTTTGCAGAAAGCAGCAATGCTCTTTCATAGCTGTTTCTTAATGACATATCATGAACAACTTAAACATCAATCAAGATGTCCTAAATATTTTTCCCCAAAGAATACTTTAACTGTAAGATGTGTGCATGTTAATTATAGAAGTTCAAATATGTGAACATGCACAAAGTTGAAAATATACATGTCTCTGCAATCCCATCTCCGGAGGCAGATACCATCTTGAAAATCTTTCTGCTTTCATTTCTGTGTGGAAGACCCCCTAGTAACAAGACATCTATACTCTCTGAGGACTTTAATGACAATTTAAAAAAAAACCCACTAAATAGAGCTGTTCATGTTAATTTGCAACATTAAAAATGTAGCCTGCCATGCTCTGTTTGCATCAGTGTGGCCCTCTGCTATATGAGTGTGCTGTCTCATTTATTAGTTCTGTCTCCACCACTGGACACCTCAAGTGTTCCCATCTTTCATTATTGGGGCACTGTCCTGGTGAGCATCCTTCTTGCTCTGTCTTTGTAAACATCATTAATTACATTTGTAGGGTTTATTCCTAGAGGGAGAATGGTTCCTTTAAATGACATTTATTGTTAGTTAAGAAGAATGTTTGTATTATATGTTACCAAATGTCTCCTGTAAGACTACTATGTCTTTTTAATACTCTTGGTAGCATTTGAGGGTCTTTGTCACATAGTTTAGAATGTTCTTATGGAAAAAAATCTTCACCTTTTAAGTGCTTCTAGAAAGTGACTACACACTCTCTTAGGTTTGAATTCTGAAACCTTAGGTGGTCCTTGTTTTTAAAGGGTTAAAAAAAGAAAAAGAAAAAACTTGAGATTGACAGTGCATCCCATAACCTGCAAGTAATTGCTCTGAGCGGAGGCTGTACATACTGAGCTGTGGCATGTGCATATATATGTCTCATCATGTAAAGAAACAGAGTGCTCTCAAGAACCGTATGAGTACTGAGTGTATTCTGTCCAATTTAAAGTCTGCTTTAACCATGTTAATCATGTGATCTTCAATCCATTCATCTGTTAAAGGAGAAATATTAGTAGGTAGCAACGCTGAGCGCAAGGATTGTTATGAGATTAAATACAGTAAAGCTTACCCAACACATTGAGGTTTACTTTCTATTTCTGTGATAAAACATTCTGACCAATGGGGTTGAGGACAGGGTTTATTTGGCTTATACTTCCGTGTCAGAGCCCATTGCTTAGGGAGGTCAGAGGAAGAACCTAGAGGCAGGAACTGATACAGAGGTCATGGAGGAACACTGCCTGATGTCTTGCTTTCTATGATCTACCTACTCTTTTGTACAACCTAGAAACTGCCTTCCCACAAGATAGTACCACCCACAGCAGGCTGGGACTTCCAACATCTTAGACTCACCTACAGGCCAATCCAATGGAGGCACCTTTTCAATTGAAGGTTCCTCTTCCCACATGTCTCCAGCTGTGTCAAGCTGACAAACTAAGCGGCACAAGTAGAGGATGGTGAAGACGGTAATCTGTCACTGCCATGTTTGAAAAATGTGCCGCATATCCTTCCTACCTGATTGCTATATCTTTCTTGTTCCTTGAGAAGGCATAGGAGGAAGGAAATTGAAATCAACAGGACACCTGGGGAAGTGACATTCTAGTTCTTTGTGCCACAGTGGCCACTGGCCCATTCCCCCTCTGCAGAAGAGAGAGACTGTGAGTACTCTGCTCTATCTTCCCATCAAACACCCTTGGCATCTCAGATTCTGGTTGACCTCTGACCCCCTCTCCATCTCCCATCAGCTCTCTGTCGTTCCTCTTCCTTTCTGTTATCACGTACTCTCCCCTCCAGTGTTCTTCTTCCTCCTTCTAGAATGATCTTTGCAACTCCAGCACACCAGACTTCAGCCAGGCTCTCAGGGACAGGGTTCAGCTCATGTGTAGAGTCATTGTTCGAGACTTTTGGTTATCTTTAAATAGTTACAAAATTTTTGGAAGTGGAATTGGTGAGCTGAGCAGGTTGGAATCTGCCATTTTGAACAAAAAGAGGTACAGTATGGTCTGTTCATGAGGGAGGCACCTGGCACATCCCAAAGAAGAAAGCCTTGGATAAATGGACAGCCAAATTCAGTCACTTTATGGCCACTAACTAGTTAGACCTAATAGACAAGTAAAGGAACACAGTTGTAAGATGGGACACGGGTGGTTTTCCCTGTGATTTCCAGAAGAACCTGGGCCAGAGTTCCTGGGCCCTAGTTCTTACATGGGAAGTTTAATACCCATAACAATTTTTACTGTTTGCTCACAAATACAGTATCTGCCATGCTAGCCTTTTCAGTTTTTGAGTCATATTTGGTTTTGCTAGTTACCTTCCTAGAATTGTAATTGTTTTATATACTATTTTAAGCACTTTAGGGTTTCATCTCTTCCCACCCTCATGTGTCTTTTTGTGTGTGTTGGAGTGTGTGGCTGCATGTTTTTATGTGTGTGTGCATATACTTGTAGAGGTCTGAAGCTGGCGCTGAGTGCCTTATCATTGTTCACTGAGGCAGTGTCTCCATGAACCTTTAGTTCATCATTCCAGGGTACAGTTCATCACTGTGGGAGAGTCACGGTGTCAGGAACTTGAAGCACCTAGACATATCACACCCACAGTTAACAGCAGAGAACAATGAATTATTGAGTGTGTGCTTTCATTTGGCTTGATTTTTATACTCTGATACAATCCAGAATCCTCTGCTGAGGGAATGGTGCCACTAGTTGTAGACTAGGTCTTCCCTCTAATCAAGATACTCCTCTACAGCCTTACGCACAGGCACTAATACTAATCTACACGACCCCTCATTGAGACTCCCTTCCCAAGTGATTCTAAATTGTATCAAATTGACAATGAATACTAACATACTTTGCAAGTAATTTATCGACTGAGTTATCTTGTCATTCTGGGTTCTTTGTTTTTTTGTTTTCATGGTCTGTAAATCTAGTATTCATGAGGTTCCCATGAGTTGCCTATATAGTCTGTCTAGGAGCAATCATGCATCTTATATTTCTGTCTGTAATAAGGTCAGATATGAGTGTTTGCTTAATCCAAATAACAGTTGGTTTGTGCTTATTATCCACTTGTCTTTATGCTGAAGAGTCTTTGTTCTAGAAATGAATTATTTTATGATTGGTCAAATTCATATATTAGTACATTTTCTCAGTAAAGACAAAATGAAAGTGTGGTTCAGATTGGTTGTACAATTAAGTTAAATTCCTTGGAAAGAAAATGAAGCCAAACATGTTATCAAATGAACAGGCAGCATTGGGTTTCATTCCATTAGACAGGGTCCTTGACCCAAGGGTATGGTAACAGGTCTTCTGTATCTATGTGAACCTGTCCCTCTGTGTATGGGTAGCCATTTTCTTACATTACATTAATTATAATGCCTGTAATTTATATGACAGCTTTTATACAAAGAACTCAAAGGACCTTCGGATGTATTAGCTCATTGATGCTCTATAATGGTCCAGGGGGGTTGATGTGAGCAGACAATACTAGCTCTGTCTTATTGACAGGTGGGTGGAGATCCGGAGAGGTGGGAGGCCCTCCAGGGGCCGCATGGCAGCCAGTGCAAGAGCTGGGTAACAGCCGAAGTTAATGTCCTTCTCTTTATGCTTCTAGCTCTGGTTTCTCCAGCTAAAATTCTAAACGTGTTTTCCCTTTCTGAGAGTGCTGTACTCCGCAGGGCAAGAGACATGTGTATACTCCTCACTGTATCAGCCTAAGAGATAAAGTTAGATCAAGATTTCCCTTGAAGAGGCTGAGTTATTAAAGGATTATACTATTTTTTAAAATTATGTTATTAAATTAAAATTTAAAAAAAAATCTTTACAACCAGAAACTTTTCTAAAATCCAGCCAAACTTTTAAATACCCAACCAACTTTTTCAAACCATGTAATCAAAAAGAGAAAAGTGAATGAAGAACCCAAGTCTCAATCTTAGAGCAGAGCCCTTGGATCTGAAATGTGGAGGGATAGGCAGGCAGTCTAAAGGAAGGGTTGGGTCTGGGAGGAGTTGGGGGAGGGGTAAATGAATATTGTATAAAATTCTCAAAGAACTAATTAAAAGATTTGAAAGAGGACGGTAGTTCGTCTGTTTTGTCCTGTGGCTTCTGTCCTTAGGCTGAATGAGTACTCAGTAAACCGAATAATAAATACTTGTTCTTGTTGGTCCTGCTCCCTGGGTGTCATTCACAACCCATCTTTCTGAGAACTCTTGCCCATTCTTTAAAGCCCAGTTCAAAAGTTCCCCGTGTTACAAAACTCCCTGTGGCCCTCCCAGTTGTCCTTCTTCCTGCATCCTGTGTTCAGATTGCAGGCATGCAGAACTTGGGGGCTTCTGGGCTCCTCACGATTGGCTCACTGGTGAAGTCTTTAGGAATGAATACCTTTCCTTAAATGTCTACTTCCCTTCACGTCTTCCATATGCTTCTCTGTGTGTGGCTTGCCTTTGCTACCTCTCTCTGGATGAAGAAGGAATCACAGAATTGGATGAACTTTAAAGAACATCCTTGAGAGATGCCCAGTGCCATGCACATGTAAATGTTAGAGATGACTGTTATTTACTTGTGAGCATCCAGTCCTCTCAGCATCCTACATCAGAGACATCCAGATGCATTTCTAGAATGCGATGAGGTTCTTGTGTGAGGACTGCAATCTCATATCCTTTGGTTTGGCTTGGAACTTGCTGATGCTGCATAGATCACTTCCATTTTAATCCTCCTGCCTTCCCTAGTCCATCTGCCTATTGTTTCCAGGAATCTTGATTCTAGCTGTCCCCTGGGTTTTTGAATGACATTTCCCTGGCCTTTCTAGCTCTGTAGAGACTCTGTTCTGCTTCTAGTATATCACTCGACTCACTGATTCTTGTCATTTCCCCTCCCCACCTTTGACTGATAAATTTTCATTATTGGTTTTACGCGAACCTCTTCAGGGTTCCACGCTGCCTGACCCCTGTGGTCACTTAGTGATTACATGCGCCAGCTGAGGTAATTCATTCACTTTGTTTTGGTGTGAACATGTCCCATGGGGCTTGTAACTGTTGTAATCACTTGACCCCGGTGACTGTTAAATGCTTTAAACACAGTTATTTTAAATTTATAATTGTTTTCATTAAAAATCCCTTCTAGTAACATAACTGACCTTGCTGTCAGCGTGGCATTGTGCTCAGAAGAAGAAATGAAAATATTATGATGCACATAATACAGTGGTCATCAAAGATGCGTGGCAAATCATTAGCTTATCCTACACACTCTCATCTGGAGTCCTGCGAGGCAGATGAAAGGGGAGGACGTAATTACAGCACCCGCCCTGGAATTCAATATGGCCATTCGCACATGTAGGCCCGCCTAGCAGCCTGGGGACTGGAAAGTCTGGAGTCTGAGGCGAACTACCAGAAGAGCCTCATGAGGTCAGGCTGTATAGACAGTATTTCTCCCACCAGCATGCAGGCCTGATGATTTTTTTTTTAATCCACATTTTTTTTTTAATTTCTCAATTTGCAAATAGCTTCAAGCCTCATAAAAGTTGCAAGAATACTACAGTGAACCCTCATGGGTGCTCCACGTGGGGTCCCCCAATGTTTTGTTTCATTTGCTTTGCTCCTTTCTAACCCTCTCTTGCTCTCAGTTTCTCGATCTTCCTGCTACATGCAGACATGAGCATATGTACTTCAGTGAGTTCAAAGAACACAACTGTTAATTTGCATGAACTCAGCACATTGATCAAAGTCAAGAAATATGAATGGATTGGATATGACAATTCCAGTATCTCATTTGCACACCAACTATTTACAACTGTATTGCTAATAATGTGTGTGTGTGTGTGTGTGAGAGAGAGAGAGAAAGAGAGAGAGAGAGAGAGAGAGAGAGAGAGAGAGAGAGCGCATATCTATACCATAGAACCTGTGTGGAAGTCAGAGGACAAGGGTTCTCATGTTTCATATGGAGACTGGACTCTTGTTCACTGCTGTGTCCTCCAGGTGAGCTGGCCACGAGCTTCAGGAACTTCTTCTCACCTTAGGACACCGAGATTAAAGATGAGCCTGCCGCGCCCCACTTTACTTTGGTTCTAAGGATTTGAACTTGGGTCCTCATTCTGTTTTACCTACAGCACCATCTCCCCATCTCCAGTACTGTTCTTTGTAGTAACTTTGTTTTGTTTTGTTTTGTTTTCTGTCAGGATCCAGTTGTGAGCCATGTATCTCAGTTGGCTCTTGAGGTGCAACTCAATCAAAACACAGCTTTATCACCTTCGTTTTTGTTGTTGTCATTTTTATAAGGAAACGGCTGTTATAATGGAAACCTGATCCTATTAAATTGGTATTTTTACTTAGTGCATACATAATAGATTTCCATATTTCTGGATAGAAAATGAAGATGCTAGGTGGTTATTTTAAATATACTCATTTCATTTGATCCTCCTAAATACTAAGAAGTCATTCTTGTCGGCAGTTACAGAGGGTGCAACTTCGAGAGGTGACTGTGTTCCGGGTCACATAATTCTAATGGGCAGTGTCTGTACTCCCAGCTCTGCTCTGTGGCACAAAGGAAGGGTGAAAGTGGGACTCAAGGCTCTCAAGACCAGAGGCCAGTAGAATGGAAAGATGCTATCTGTGTTTGTCTCTTTTCTAGTGTTTGCCTCACCTGGCAAAGATTAGAAAATACAGAGATATTTCAGTTACCTGTATTTTTTGGCTCCTAAAAATTCTACCCACTATCTCACTTATAAGATTTGTGAGTGTCAGTAACAAATGTGAAGGAAGGCTGACAGACTTTTGACCAGCATCCACTAGACTTTGAAAATCAGAGGTATTTGATAATGGGTCTGGTGGTCCTGAAAACCAGAACACTCAGGTACAGTGTGTATTCCTGGCCTAAGCTGGTCCTTCTGGAAAACTGAAGATATATACTAGAGTTGTGAATTAAACATTACAAATAAAGTCTATTTTTAATTAAAACTTCATTGTAAAGAACTTGAACATAAAATATCACAGCAGAATTAGCCAGACCCCAAGTCTAATGAACTTCCGTCTAATTAGAACAACTGTGGGGGATGCTGAGAAGCGTCACACTGGATCTTACAGGTTCACTGAGAATCACTGACGGGACATTCAGAATTACACTCAAATAGGGGAAAATTCGGTTCAGAGCACACAATTACATCCTCATATTTGCTTTGCCTTGTTTGTATTTGTCTTTCCTTTTTGTTCAATGACTAAGTGAAGGGAGCGGGGTGGTTTTCAGTTTGGTTTGGAATGATCTATTCTTTTTCTAATATCTTATTCCTGGTCAGGGAAGCTGTTTGTCCAGACATTCCCTTTGGACAGCAGTGTGAAGGGTCATCCCCAGGGCCCTGTGGATGGTACCATTTCTGCCACAATGCAGCAGGAACCCTAGTCCTCTCTGCTAACAGATGTGTCCCCCAATGAATTTGCATTTTGCTTGTTGGTCTTGCCACCACATTTTTGTTGCCTGTATTTGCTGAATGTTCTTTTGCTGGTGTTTGCTTCTTGGAGCTCACCACCTTCTGTGTGTCACTTTCATATATAGTGTTTTGAAACAAGAGATATTTAAGGCATTTGGTTTTTAGTGTCTTAGTAGCCTGTAAAACATGCATACTTATAAAAATATGAATTTCCTCGACCAAAATATCTCTAGCTTTAGATATTTGAGAGAATTTCTTTTTTATGATTATCTAGAAAAGAAAAGCATCATTTTGGGGTGAAAATAACTGTTGATCCTGGCCACACTCCATGCATGTCTCAACTGTGTTTACATTTGCAGTTTGTATTAGAACCACATTTGCTACATCCGGAGTAAATAGTTAAGCAGCTATCACATGCATTATTGATCTACCAGATTTAGGTGTTATTGTGACAAATTTCCTATGCATTATGAAATTGAAGCAAACTTTTTCCCCACTGGGTTTTTAAAACTCAGCCCAAATTTCAGAAATAGGGAATTAAACCAACCAACCACACAGAAAACAAACTTGTGATTCTCCTCATTAATTTCAGAATGCTCTTGTGTAAGTAAACTGTGCTATCTTTCTTCTCCTGCTCGTATGCATGAGTCTCATTTAGTTTTTGTGCTTCTCTGCTTATGTTGGAAATAGGGTAGGCTACTCTCTCTAGTTTTGAGGAGACTATAAAGCAGAGAACCCCTGAGCTTGGAGTCCTCTGTAAGATGTCCAGAATGAGAAAGCCTATATTCTATTTCTGACTCTGTTGACCATATTGTTCAGTTGTTTGGGATTCGGGGCTCTCTGAGCTCTACCTACTCATTTCCTTCTGTCACTTGAATTTGGGGCTCATAGCCAACAGCTCAGAGCAGTAGTCATGGTGGTCACGATGGCAGTTCACTCTCAGGAACTAAAGAGTTTAACCAGTCAACACCAGATAAAACAGAAAGCCTTACAAATAATAACCACATGAATAACAGAATCTGTCCCTGAGACAGAGAGGTGTGTGCTGGGACTTATGATCCTCTCCTATGAATATGGATAAAGTGATTAAAGTTCAGGCCTGTCTTGCCAGGGTATATCATGTTTGCCATTTGGCCATTTGGCTATTTTGCTTTATTGGTTGATTAGTGGGACTGCAAAGATGCCTGTGAGATGATCTGACTACAGAATCCTGTATTTTTAGGACTTTTAAGTCATTACAACCATTACATTATTATGAGTACAGCTAGGATAAACCAGTTTGGAGAGAATTGTAAATGGTCTGGGGCAGTTATCCAGGGAGTGGTCATGCACCAGTGGCTACTAGGGTTGGAGGCTGATTCTCAACAGTTTGGAGGTTATTATTAGACACCGGGAAGCTGCCTGACTATCTCAGAGCATCTTCTGATTCTCATCTAATGGTATATATTTGATGGAGAAAGTCCCAGGAAGGTCCATTGTATGGGTCTTTGTAGTTTTTCTCTAGGCAGCTCCTCACTGTTGGCCATTATTGCTGTAGTTTACAGATGTTGGCTTTTAGCTCCTCCTTCCCTGGGGTGACTTGGCTCAGAGAGTAGATCTATACTTCCTGCCAAACCTGATGACTTATGTTCCATCCCTGGGACACACTTGCCAGAGGGAAAGACTTGGCTCCAAAAAGTTGCTCAGTTGTGTTCTGATACACACACTTTTCTATTCCCACAAATAAATAAAAGGGAGAGGGAGAGGGAGAGGGAGAGGGAGAGGGAGAGGGAGAGGGAGAGGGAGAGAAGAACCTGCTGGTAAGAAGGGTCCTTCAGTAAGCTCAGACATGGTTCCATGGTTGTCCTCAGGCACACATCTTCTCCTGGAACAGAAACTTGTCTGGGATGTCCTTGCCTTCCTTTCTTATTTCTTAGTTTTATCAGAGATGGAGATTCAAGACTGAGATTGCCCCTGCCCTTAGACAAAGGTCATTCTGTCCTCATTTATAATCTTTCTATCCCCCGTAGAGTGTGAGAACCCTATCAACTGGGCAGGGGCACACCCCAGATGCTCAAGCTCATCCTGCAGCCTGGTACCTGTCATTGTTAGACTTGGAAAATTTGAAGTTTCTGCTCCAGCTGCTTCATTGAACATCGAACATGAAGTTTATAGCATCCACCTTCAAAATTGAGCATCACTCCTCAGAGCTACTGGCTTTGAAATCCCTTTAGCAGTGTGTATATTTGATTCTATCCTTTTAGAAAAATTGTGCTTATGGTATTAAAAAAACATGCTTGGTATTCATAATACTGTTTTCTTACGCCCTGGTGTGAAATATAGATACACACAACTTAACAATAGCTATAAAAATGAAATCTTGCAAAGACTCATACCCTCCTTCTCCAGTCAGCAGGAATGATGCATTTAGGGTTGAAGATGAGCTATCTTAATAAAGAGGTAGGAGGGTGGGCAGTAAGGAGTGGGGTCACAGCAGCTCAGGAAGTGAGGAGGATGCACTGCAAATTTTAGTATAATGCATAATGTTGGAAGACATTTTATCCCATCGTAAAGATTAGCAGGCTGTGTAATTTAATTTAAACTTGGATGGCGTGTCCTGACTATTATAAAGCTCTTCTTTTTGGTCTTATCACCATTGCATTATTTTATGTTTTACCCTATTGTAGAGCGGAGCATACATGGAAATCACATAGCATCTCCTTTCATGGCCCCTACCACTTAGAGAAATTGTTGATGAATCTAAGAGATTACCTTAAGATGAGTTAAGAAAAGGCTTGCTCAATTGAATGCCTCCTTGTTCTCTCTCTCTCTCTCTCTCTCTCTCTCTCTCTCTCCTCTCTCTTTCTTTCTTAAATGTAAAATGAATTTCTTCTGAGCAAGCAACCGTTGAGAGTGAAATTCTTTTAAAAGCATTTGCTGGACATGGGGCTTGGTTCTCAGAACTCCAGCATTAGCTCTTATCTCCAGCATCGTTGGCATTACTGTGCTATTGAAAACCCAAGATGCAGCAGCTTATGTTAATGCAAGACTGACAGATCCATGTCTGATGGCAATTACCCATACTGGGAGGGGGGATTAATAAATGTGCTTAGGATTGCTGTCTAGATTTTCTATATTACAAGGAAAAAAGTTGCTTCCTAAGCTATGCCTACTGGTTCTTGCTAGCAGCCTTGATGAAGCTAACCATTTTGGTTCTATTGCTTCATGAGCCCTCCTCAGTGAAGCATTCTTGTCAGAGAAATGCCAAACCTGTGTGTGCACTTGTACTCGAGTGCACACTTCTCCCTCCCCACGTTCCGATTAAAGGAAATTTGGCAAACATTTATCCAAGCTCCCTGTTATGTAGAGCACCTGAACCAGTAGTAATGAGACTGGATGCAGCAGAAAAGGACTTGGAAAATGAGTAGGCTCTACTTTCTCTTCACATTCTCCTGCTTTTCTAGTAGGAAAAGATCTGAACCTCCGTTTTCATGTTCAGAGATGGCTTCACATAAATACCACAGAGAGTTCATCCCATTGACAAACTCTGACTCACTTTGTTGAGAAGTGTCCTCATGTCCGCCCAGACTCACTGGATGTTATGTTGTGATTGATTAGCAATATGAGCAGTACGGTAGAGCAGGGCCAGTTACTCACATACTGTGTCTTTACCATTTCTGTTTTAATGGCACTCATTCTAGGCATGTGATGCCCATTATCTCTGACAGTGATAGACAGAGAGTTAACAAGCTGAGCAAGTATTTCTGATTATCTATCTATCTATCTATCTATCTATCTATCTATGGGGAGTCTACGTTTTCAATGTCTCTAGCAGAAAATTTCTGAAATAGCTGCAGATTTGTCTTGGTAAGATTGTTTAATCTCCTTGACACTGTAGGTTGTTTTGTGCATGTTGTGCTCCATGACTGTTGGTGGTGGTCCTCAGCACAGCTGTGGGATAAATCAAGGCTAGTGCATCAATTAGGCTTTTCACAGTAAACACACAGCTTCTCTGATAGAATGTAGGAAGCAAAGAACCTTTGGTTTATGATCATAAATATTTAAGTAATTAAGGTGTCATCAGTCCAATGGGAATTGACTTTGGAAGTGCTTTGAATCCCTGTTTAGTTAGGCAGGAGTAGAGCAGCAGAAACTAGTCAGTTTCATTTACCCTGTTAGATGTTTAAAATCCTGGGTAACTCAGTTTTCTGTGGCCACTAGCTCCAATGCTCTAAACTATTCCTCACAGTCCTGGGCAGGTGGTTCAAAATTCTGACTTCTCGATACTAGCTTAAATGTGCCAAATCACACTGTATCCTAAACATCGGAGCTTTATGGGATTTCCCCCAAGCAAGTTCACTCCCTTGATCACAACCCTATGACCCCTCAAGTTAGGGATGCATTCCGCATACTGTCATTGCCATTAACCAGTCTCTCTCTGCTATACTCTTCATCGTGATCTCTGTGGACTTCACTTGTCTGTAAAGACAAATCACAGTTGTTACTTTGGAAGGTTGTTATTAGGATTAATCAGGTTGGTATGTAAAGAGTTTTTGGGTGGTGTCTGGCCAAGGGTAGGTGTTGTATGTTTAGGTTCTTAACCTCATAATTACCATGTCATTTGACTCTTGATGTCTTCTTGCCAGAGGCAGAAAATCCAATCAGAATCTAACTTTTTTGCAGTAAAGATACACAAAGAACTGTTTGATTGAAATACTCTTAATTTAGTGCATTGAAGTAGAAACATGAGTCAGGTGGGAGGCTTCTGACTTAAGCAGAAAAAGGTTTGTCTCACATAACAAATCTGCAAAAAAGCATTTTTTAGGAGCTGGCAAATCAGGGTTTCAGTACAAAAGGGAATCAGGTTATTTCTCTCAGGTATTCTCTCACCTGTCCTCATGTGTTGACCTTGTCCCAGAGGACGGAAAGTGACTGACAAATTTCCACAAGTAGCGTGACAACAGGACTCTTGTTTGGTGGAAGAACCTTTCCCATTTATAGACTTCGTTGTGTAGGTTATGAGTATCCCCAGAGCCCTTCCGTAGACTTCTCCTATGTCTCCTTGGATGGCTCCTTAAACAGCCACTGGTGAAGGAAGTAGACTAATGGCTGTCCACCAGCCAGGATCTAAACTCTACCTTTCCTGAGTATGCAGCTTCCCAGAGAAAGATGTACACATGGTCCAAACTGAGAGGGCTGTGCTGTGATGGATTCTAGTAGCTGTGACCAGGATGTTTCATTTGTCTATAAATGCTTTGCATAACATCTTCAAGAGAGTAGCCTACTATTTTTCTAAAATGGAGTTGATTTGGTGTGACTTTCTGTCGTTTATTATTGTGGCATGGCATAGCTTGGCCATTGCAGCCTTGGATGACATTTTAAAATACCATACCTGCCTTGTTTTCGGTCTTAATTTTTTTTTTAACATTTATTTGATAGATGCATACGTGTATGTATATTCCATGGCATGCACATGAACGTTAGAGGACTTTTCTTTTCTTTCTTTCTTTTCTTTTCTTTTCTTTTTTTTTTTTGAGACAGAGTTTCTCTATGTGACCCTGGCTGTTCTGGAACTCATTTTGTGGACCAGACTGGCCTCGAACTCACAGAGATCCACCTGCCTCTGCCTCATGAGTACTGGGATTAAAGGCATGTACTACCACCACCCTGCCAAGAGGACAACTTTTGAGAGTTGATTCTCTCCTTTCACCAAATGGATTCCATAGATGGAATTTCGGTTGTCAGGCTTAGCAGCAAGAGCTTTTGACCAGCTGAGCCACATTGCCAGTCCATCGTATCTTATTCCAGATTTTTTTAACTGTTCCCCTTTCCTTTCTATCTTCTCTTCATTTCTTCTGTTTCATCTCTTGTCATTCTATACACAATCTATACGCTTCTTCTAATGGACAGTGGGTGAGGATATTCTAGTCTAAACGAGTCAAGATTAAAAGGGTATGTTGTGATGTTGAACCCCAAAAATCTGAGAAACAAAGCCCATCCTTGATTATGACCAGATGGCTTTCTTGTTGGACATGCTTGTCTTTCATCTTTTTGCCAATCTGAAATTGGCATCTTGAGATTCCTGAAGACAGCCTAGAAGGCATCTTTCTAATAAGTTAATTTATTTATTGACATCAGTGGTCATCAAATGACAGAAAGACAGGTTTGCTTGGAACCAGAACCCACTGGTACAGAGTGGTAAGCATCCCCTATTATGTCTGCTAAGCGAGAGGAAGGGAGGGAGGGAGGGAGGGAGGGAGGGAGGGAGAGAGAGAGAGAGAGAGAGAGAGAGAGAGAGACAGACAGACACCTGCCCTGCTCACTTCACTGCTCCCTTCTGGCTGTTTGAGCCCATTCCCCTGGAGATGCATTGTGTAGCACTGTGACCAGACTGACTCCATCTGCCCATGGGTTAGAATAAAAACAGGCAAGAGACATCTCTTCCAGCTCTCTGCCAGTGTGCTTTTGCCACAGAGATCTTATCCAATTGCTAGAAGAAGGGGGAAGTGCAGATAGAAAATGTTTTCCCTTAAGGTCATGGCCTACACAGGCCTGGAAAATCAGAATCTCCTCAGCTGGAGACTGGAATCTGACCTTAAAGGGGAAGGAAATTGAAAAAAAAATAAAGAAAGAAAGAAAAAAAATAGAAACGATTCCTTACATAATTTTCAGATCAGCAGATTTAGGAGGAACTGGCTGAAGAGGCTATGGGTCTCAGTCCCTATGATAACTAAAAGGTATGTACAGTTCAACTCCCAGGTTGGTACATTTCCAACCATGTCCGAAGGACTTAGATGGTAAGCACCTCAGGCCAGAATCCTATCCATTTCCCCATATGGAATCTTTCTTCAACCACAGCAGACTATTTTTCGTATTTTTTTTCTTTAAGGTTCCTAGTGAATTTTGATTCCAACAAAAATTTCCCAGAATCCTTTCGTATGCTCCACCATACTAACAGAAGTGATCTGTCTCTGGGCAAGATAGAAGCCTGAGTGACTTCTGAGTTCTACTGTCACGTTGTCTTTGGAGAACTAAGAGAAGAGCTCCATCAAGGCCCCCTGAGGATCTGAGTATGTGGGAACTGGCTGTGGAAAGTCTGTAATGGACATGTGGAGTGACCATAGATGTGAACCCCGAGCTAAAAGTAGCCCCAGGAGTTCCTGGGGACCCAATGTCAGTGAGCTCTGACCTCCTAAGGCCTGGCAGGGCTGTAAGCCAGGCATCCTCTTCCTTCAGCCACTGTATTATGACAACCTCAAACATAGAACCTAAGACAATAAGTGTTATTAAAGTGCTTCAGGCCATCCCTGGACAACAGCTGACTTCCAGGGCATGCATGTACTCTGCTTCCTCACCGTTGTCTCCGTAGTAGAGCCTCACTGTGCTAGCCTCACTAAGGCAGGAAGCTGAATCAACACATTTTTAAGAAAGATGTTTGAATACAAGGGCAGGCTTTAAAAAACCCAGCCAGCGAACCGTAGGAGAGTGCTGTGTCTGAGTGTTTCTATGAAAACAGATTTTAAAGAAGCTAAATGCTTGAGACACCATTTTAACATCTCTTCTGTGTATGGCTGGATGTGCTCCCTGCCCTCTTATTCTACATGGGGCTAGGGATGTCAGTCTTTTGTGAATCTTTACTGATCATTGCTCAAAGGGTGAGCAGACAAGAGAAAAAATATGTTGGTTCATTTTCTTCAAAGGTATCTTCCTTGATCGCTGCATTTCAGTAATTTATTGTCACTCTGGTTCATACAACCTGATAATTTTTTTTTCTGAACTTGGACATAAACCTCTCAGATGTAATAGGATCTATTTACTTCTCTTTGTGTCTGTTGGTCCCACCTGAGCTTAAGTCCAATGTGGGCAGATATACTTTATCATTTTTTACAGCAGAATCAAATTCTAGAACCCCAGAAAATGTTACTTGAATGTTATAGAAAGAGTTGAATGGACTGAGATCTTGTTGAATTATGAAATCTCATCTTGACTTTAACGAGGGTCAGGGATCTCATGGGATTTAATGGGATCCAGTTAGATTTCTTTTCTAAGAAGTAGTTGGATTTGAAACATAGGTGGAGACTTGTCTTTGCATGAGAGTTAAATGAGCTCAATCAAAATAAGAGCAAGAAAAAAGTAGGGGTTATGGAGATGGTGCTTATTGCATGAAAGAGGCAGTGTGAGCTTGGAGCCCAGAATCCGTGTAAAAGCCCCTCATGGAAGAGCATGCCTGAAGTCTTAGCATGCTGAAGTATAGCTGCGTGCATCCTGGAGGCTTCCAGGCCAAGCAGTCTAGCTCAAGGTCCAGTAAACTGAAGGTTCAGTGAGAAACTCTGCTTCAAACAATAAGATGTTGAATGACATAGAACAAAGCATTATCATGTGACCTCCATATACACATGACACATAGGTGAGCATACCCACTCACAGGAACACAGACATACCCACAGTAGGAAATAAAGAGACTTAAATCACAGAGTAAATAAATCTGAGGATTAGAGCTAATAATGAAAATGTACACAACAGAATTAAAATGTAAAAGAGTTTAACTCAAAGTACTATACTCTAGTCATTGTAGAAGTTTTGGATGGTTTTGGAGAGAAGTCTAACTTAAATTACAGCCTATGAAAAATATCTGTCTTTGTTTAGTCTACCTCATTGTCAAAACACAATAAAGGAATTCGGTTTTATAAAAGTTTATGATCAAAACACATTGTCTGAAACTTGAAACTCCCAAAGAACGAATAAAAATTAATAAATAAATGTAGCTTATTTTCAAAGAAACTTCTGGCCTTTATTTTCAACATTAAAGAGCCAAGTAATCTTGGCTATTGTTCAAGAAGGAAATGCAGTTCTCTATGAGGAGAATAATGCCCATTGAAAACAATAAAGGCTGGAGTTTCTAAATCCTGTAGAGATGAAGCTGTCATTTCAGTAAGCTTACGTATTATAACGACTTAGGAAACTTCACCCTGCAAACTTTTGATAAACCACTTTGCTATTTGAGAGGAAGTGGGGATGCCTTATTTGTTGAGTGTAATGAATATAGCCCTTTATCTATTGATACATGAAAGAAAATTTGAGATATGGTATCTAAATATTGGTATTCTGGGTATTATTAAGGATATTTCATTAATTGTTTTAGAGAACGAAGTAAAGTTTGGAAAAACTGTGGATGGATCAGGGAGGTTGTTTCCATCGCTTTACCTACTCTCTGATCTAAAGTCACAATTTAAATGGCCAAACAGATGAATTTAATGAAAGAAAATGGCTGTACACAGAAAGGGCTGACATAGAGTAGAGGAGTGTGTTAGTCAAACTGCCATCACTGTGACAAACCCAAGCTCAAACTCAAGAGAAATAGATTAGAGGAGGGAAGATTTATTTAGTTTCCTGATCTCAGAGGTTTCAGCTCATCCTTTTACAGCTCCTTTACTTTGGGTGTGAGCCAGGTAAAATGTCAGGACAGTAATGGAGTGTGTAGAATAGAGATTGTCAATTCATGGTGGCCTGGGAGCAGAAGGCAGGAGAGGAAGAAGTGGGGACAAGATATATCTTTACAGGGCAAATCCCAGTGAGCCAATTCTCCCAACTTTGTGTTGCCTCCCAAAACAGCACCTTATTGTGAATTCATTAAGAGATTAATCCATTGATCAGAACGGTGCCTACAGGATCCAGTCACTTACCAAAGACTCATTAGTTGGCAAGCACTTCTCTAATGTATGAGTCTTTAGGAGATATATTAGTTTCCAATAACAATGGGTAGAGCATCCTGAGGATGAAATGTGAGCCGCCATCAGTATCTGAGATAAGAAATTTGTTCTGTATGCCTTGTATATTATTTGATGTTATCTGCAGATACCAGTGGGTTTTAATTTTAGGAATTCACCCTCATGATTATTGAATGATCAGTGTTCTTCAGAAAAGCCTCTCAGTTTCTCTAAACTGAAGTCTTCTGATCTGTAAAGTAAGCTCCAAGAATGAGCTAGTATTCGAACACCGACCCTGCCCCTGTGTGACACAGTGGAGGAGGAGAGGAATGGTCTGCAGAAGCAGGCATACCATGCTGTCACTAAGTCAGCAGGTGAACTTAGTTCACTCATGTAGTCTTGGAAGGTTTCAGTTTCCCATTCCATAGGAGAAAAGGTCTCTGTCAGTTTGGAATTCAACCAGCATGGCCACAGAGGAGAGGAGGTCAGCAGCACCCTGCTGCCCCTTGCTTTTCTTGTTGGAAGTGAAGGAGAGAGCTAGGCCTGCACATAAATTATTAGCACAGATTCTTTCATCTGACCCAGTGGCTTGGGGGCCTGAGAAGATGCACACGTCCTGGATGGGCCCAGGCCATGCTCATTTATAAAGAGTGGCCTCTACAAAGCCAGCTGTCAAAACAGCAGTGAGTTGCCTGAGAGGCCTAGGGGTGAAAATGTTCAGATGAAGTGATGCAGTGAAGGAGAAATACAGAAACCCCCATCAGATACTAAATGGCCACACTATTAGCTTTATCTATTGATTCCACATCTTGGGCTGGAAGGAAAAAGGATGGGAACTTTCCTGAATGAGAAATATTGAATAGCAGAAATAACTGCCTTCTCTTTCAAATTGACAGTGAGTGTGTTATTTGTGGAATGTGTTCTCTTCTTCATTTAACTACGTGTTTACCTTTTCACTCATTCAATAGAATTGAGTCTTTTCTACATTGACCATCTTTGCTTCAACTTTACCACCAAAAAGATCCACCTTATAACACGTTTTCAAAATCAGATTTAGCTGGGATGCTGAGGAGATGACTGAGCTTGGATGCTGAGGAGAAGATAGCTGAGCTGGGATGCTGAGGAGGAGATGACTGAGCTGGGATGCTGAG